>VZTM01033867.1:0-31133 GCA_013400555.1 Jacana jacana | reverse complement strand
GGCATTTTTGCCACTTCCCATTTGAAAAAGAGAATCTGAAGTGACATTTGATACTTTATCTATTACGTACTTTTAGCTTGTTATGGAAGGGAAGAAGACCTTTCACTGAGCACCATCCTGCTCTGTGAAATTCTTTGCCTTGGTTTCATAGTTTCCCTTCCCTCATCTTTGCACATGCTTCTCTGTCCTCCACTGTTCTCAAATTTCACATGGAGATGTAAATTTGATTTTACATTTCCTTCCTTCAATTGAGTTGCTCAAAATGTGTGTGTTTGGAGGGTGCGGGGAGAGGAAATCTGTGTTTCCTTCACCTGATCAGGCTGATGCAATTTGTTTTAGAGTCTCATCTGAGAGGCATGTTATTTCATTTCCAACAAACATGTCTTTATGGGAAGTGGGTTATTTTTAGAAGTGGGGGGCCCTCGTTTGAAAACAGGTATCTGTTCTTCTGATTGGGTGAAGGAGAGGTAAGTAATGGGAACTGGTACGGGGTCAGCATCACAGGAAGCTAATACTTGTATATATATACAATGAAATGCTGTTCTGGTAGAAATGAATGGAAAACATCACTGTTGTATGATGAGCCTGATTTCTTTGATACAGAGGTGTCTGGAATCCTGCCCTATAGTGCTGGGGTGATAAACCTTAGAACTAGCACAAATAAAATGGGTTTGATCCGATGCTTTAATCAGCAATTATAGAGCAGAACCATACTGTTCTGGCCATTGGGATTGATGATAAGAATTCCACCAATGCAAGTTTCTATCATCATTTTGTATGTGACCAGCTCTGAAGTGTAGCAATATGCTTCGGTGCTAATCCTAGTGTTGTATCTGTGTTACTAGCCTTGTGCTCTGTTCCATCCTGTGTACAGGACATGAGATATGTCCAATGACAGCATTTTGGGGCTCAAATCTGTACACCTCTGCTTCAGCAGTAGGGAAGGAGAGAAGTGATTATTGTGCTCCGCATTTACTTCCTTTACCTAGCCAGCACTGTCCTCCTTCTCCTCTTCAGCATAATACCAGGGCAGCTAGTACAAGAGGCAGACTGTGGCTGCGGGGAACCCGGCAGTCTTAAGAGAAATACTGGTAGCAGCCATATTTTATGTTCTTGGTCCTTTTTGTTCTCATACCGATGTTCTTCAGGTGAGGATGCAAGAATTGACGTGTTGCAAAACTGTTCCATCCGCTCCCCACTCATGTCAACAGTCTTAGATTGCCACAGAGGAAGTATGTATGCTGTGAGCATCAGTGAGAGTGCCTTACTACAGCTCCTACAGAACAGCAAACGAGACAGCGAGAGATTGGCAGCTCTACATTGTGCTCTGTTGCACTTCCAACACACAGAAGACTTGGAAATGGAGGTGGGAAAAGATTTTTGGTCAGTGACAGGTGTCTTACACAAAGCAGAGTCAGGGTATGAATGATATCAGCCAAAGAAATGTCCTGATTCACAGGTACCTTTTGGCAACGTCAAGAGGCTCATCACCTGAGCTGCCCGAACCGCCTTATTGGTCAAGGCTATCCTGAAAACATTTATCTCTGTAATCACTGCTTGCCAGGTGTTACAACCCAAAACAGTTTTGACAGTCTCTTACAACACATGCTTGAACAGTGAGATTTGACAAATTCCCCTCTTCTCGTTCTGGCAGATTATTTGGTGGATTTCTGAGAACCTGTCAACATGTCATTCTTTTGACCCCATCCAAGAATTTATCATCGGTAGGTATTTCTTTTCCTGCATGATGTTTTTTCCTGTGCACTCTAGTTGTGACTTCAGGAGAAGCCACAATGTTGGAAACTGATTTTTCTTTCCAAACTCTTTGGTTATGATTTATGGTAACTGACCTGCATTTGTGGTGTCAGAGGCAGTATCGGTAGCTTAGAAGATACATAGATCTCTCAAAATCAGATTGGCAGTGGAACTTTGCAAATGCCTTCTTCTGTCTAGTGGGATAAATAGATTTATTGTTATTTTAGGTCACTGGAAAGCAAATTCTCCATCTGGATCCTGTCTTGGATATCTGTGATGTAAATAATTGAGGTTGGAGCTGAGGAACAAATGTCTAGCCCAGTTCAAACCATTTTTTCATGAGGATTTGGCATATCATGATATTCTTGTCTAATAGCTAATTCCTCAGCCTAACCGGTGTGTCCTGTGGCTTTGTACAAAGGACCCCTGCGGCGCTGAGCTTTAGCCAAGCAGCTGACCCGGCCCTACAGCCATCTGGACTTCTCTTCCTCCTTTTGTGCACAGAATGGGACCCGTTCCATCGTGGAGGAAGCTGTTTCAGAGAGAGCAGCAGGATTTGTCCCTAAAAGAGAGCTAGATAAGGAACTGACTGTGAAGCTTACTCTTGTTAACTGATAATTTATACAATCTTGCCCTTACAAGTCTTCTTATGTTGCATTCAGCCTCCCTATACTGCAGAATGTGTCCAGAAGCTCACAACCTGGATAAACTTTTGCCCTATACGTCACTGCTTGACTGGTCTGGGGTAAGATAACAGCTGGTACTTTAATTAATAGCTGGAGGGAGTCTGTCTTTTGTTGTTGTTGTTGTCTTTAATACAACTTTTAACTTGTATGCCTTGCCTTTTCGTGGGCATGCTCTAAATCCATCGGTGCTTTATGCCCATTTTATTTCGTCAAGTCTTGAGTTTGTGCTGTTTTCCATGAGTCCTATTTTTTGTCAACAAATAGAAGCATTTATGAAACAGCTACTATAATGTAATGGAAGATTACATTTATCAGTTTTCATAATGAGGTATTTAATTTATTGCTTATCATAGCAGGTTTATAATGAATATAAAATACATTTAACCAGAAAAATCATGCAGTTATTTCCAAGACAAATATTGTCTGTAGATTTAAGATTATGAATAAATTTGCAGAAGTAAGAACTTTAGGCAAGACCCTACAGTTAGAGCAAATAGCTTATTTTAATTTCTCTGATCTGACACTGTTGTAACATTCTGGTTTTTACAATGAGATAAATGAGAGAAACATCTTGCATATTTCTTTTTGGCAAAACTGAATGTACAGTTTTGCCTAGCTAGCTAGTTTCACAAAAGAAACAAATAATGGAGATTCTGTTAGATACCTAAACAGGCCCATCTTTATGGTAAATGATTATATTCTTGTAATTCATCTGTATTTATAGGTTATCCCTGGAGTAACATGTGCAGCAGACATTATTTCTCTGCCTGTGTTAGAGGTAAGTTCCAGTATAAAATCACATTCATGTTTGCAGGTTAGAGGTTAGGAGCATTATTTTTGTGAGGTGGGATGTACTAAATGCGAATGAAGCAGTGTCCTCAGCCCTACCCAAAAGTAGGGGTGAGCAGAAAATTATGCTCTTCAAAATGTCTTACACATTTACTAAAACCCAGCTATTCAGACTGATGTTTACTAGCTCAGATGTATTTTTTTTCCCCTTTTCTGAAGAGACTCCTTCCATGTAGCAGGGAAAGTCCTCTAAGCATAAATCCTTGTTAGATTTGGTTGATACCTCTTCATTTCATGACTTCATTAGCTGGAGGTAAACTTGGCACAACAGGCATGTAGAATTTTTACACATACCCACTTTGAGGGATCTTTCATTGTGCTGCCTTTGGTACCAGTGGTTCCTGACCCTGTCACTTTGTTTTGTCCAGAGCATCCTGTGATTACACTGATGTCAGGGCTTTGGCTGCCTAAATGCAGACAAATTCCTGCACAGCCTGGGAAAGGCGGTGAGCTGGATGGGGAGAGCCTGTGCTGTTTGGGTAGGAAATTGTACTTTCCATTGAAAACAACATGAATGATTCTTCCTGTCTTCCATTCTACTCCCTCAGCTCCAGTTTAGAGAAATACTTGAAATTTTCCTAATTTTCCCTTACAAAGGGGCTTTTAATAAGCAGCCGCTTATGGAGGGCTAATGTGAAGAGTCAGAGCTTGAACCAGACAATACCAGCAACAGGTGGGAGTAGACTCTGGATACATGACAATGTGGTTTCACGTAGCACTTTAAAGAGGTGAGGTCATCCCCAGTACTTATGATTATTAGCTCGTAAAGCTTCAGCATTCACAAAATCTTTTAAAATCAGTGAAATTACTTTCTACTTGCTCCAAAACACTGCATCGCAGCTGTGCTGCTAGAGATTCACATGACTGCTGTCAGGCTTTGCAGGCTTTGCTGGGGAAGGCTGCCCTCAGAGCTGGGACACCTGGGAAAATCAGATCTTGAGAAAATTTGTTGCTACATAATCCTTGTAATTCACTGAGGTCAAAGTTAGCAGGCCTTTAATTTGTCTGGGATTGAACCTAAAGCCCCTGGGGGCAAATGCCTTTAGCAGCTATACTTCCTGATTGTGGAACTCATTTCCTATTTCTGTCTGAAACCCAAACAGATTGAAAAGGTCAGAGTTGAACTAAAGACAAATATTTCCTGCTACTTTTGCCTGCAAATGGCTCTAATTCTTGAGTGGGGGCAAAGATGATAATATGTAGAGTAAGGTTTGGTGCTTTGGCTGCTTTGTACCACTCTAGGGACACAAACCCACCGTAGCTCGAGTTTGGCTGGTTGGCTGTTGAGGTTTCAGTTAGTGTGTGGTGTTGGCATCACAAGTCAGACCCCGGTGATAAATCTGGCCCTGTAAGTAGTATTTCTTTTGCAAAGATTTTATGCCACTTCACAGAAACAATGGTGAATTGTTGCTTTGGGAAGCTTTGTGGCATTCCCAAGCCCATGAATTGTTGAGAGTCTTTGGAAGGGCTCTGTTCATACTCAGAAAAAAAATAGTGCTATGTGGGCAACACGTCTATTTTTATCACTAAATTCCTGTTCAGCAAGAGATATTGAGAGAATCTGTGAGAAACAGGGAACAGGCAGAGTCTGATTGTCAAAAAGCTTTATATAAGATTGTAATTAATGAAAGTCTGATTTTTATTTTCCTTTCTAAACACAGAAAGCAAAGTTTTTGAAGGGGTGCAAATAGGCTCAGTCAGAAGGGGAGAAGGAAGGGGCAGAAGGAAGGAGGGCAGAAAAAAGGAGGAAGTCCAGGGGAAGAGTGAAGAAGTGTAGTGCGAGCAGTTAAAAAGATCAGCATAGGAAAAGGCAGCCTTTCCCTCATGCTGTGCTGAGCCACTGGGGTGAAGAATGATGTTTTAAGGAGTAGCTGCTGCCTGTGCAGCTCCATAGTTGCCAGGAGACATAGCACTATGGTTCCCAGGGAGTGCACAAGTGCCTCTTAAAGGTCATTGGCACCTTGCATCCTTTCAGAGGAGTATAGCAGAGAGCTCTCTGTTTTCAGTTAAAATAATGCTAATTATGAAAGGCTTCATGGGGGATTTTCATGGATTGCAACCTGGATTGCGTTGACTTCTGGTAATACAATGTCTTCTAGGTGTTCATACTTAGGTATTAATTCCTGACTCTCCAGAAATGGCTGCCAAATGCAATCATAGAATGTTCCAGGCTGGAAGGGACCTCTAGGGTCATCTAGTCCGACCTCCCCGCTGTCAGTAGGGACACCACCAACTAAACCAGGTTGCCCAGGGCCTCCTCAAGCCTCACCTTGAATATGTCCAGGGAAGGGGCCTCAACCACCTCCCTGGGCAACTTCTTCCAGTGGTCCACCACCCTCATGGTAAAGAACCTATTCCTAATGTCCAATCTAAATCTGCTCTTCTCCAGCTTGAAGCCATTGCCCCTTGTCCTGTCCCTGCAGGCCTTTGTAAACAGACCCTCCCCAGCCTTCCTGTAGGCCCCCTTCAGGTACTGGGAGGCTGCTATTAGGTCTCCCTGGAGCCTCCTCTTCTCCATGCTGAACAACCCCAGTTCCCTCAGCCTGTCCTCATAGCAAAGGTGCTGCTCCAACCCCCTGATCATTTTTGTGGCCCTCCTCTGGACCCGCTCCATCAGGTCCATGTCCTTAATAAACACCAGCTAAGGTGAAGCAGCCTCCTCTTTTTAGTCCTTGCCCTGGTGATACTCAGGAAAGAACAGATTTAATTAAAATAGTCCTTGATTTTAAACTTTTGACTTTTAATGAGATCTAATACAGTGCAGGTTTTCAGTGGTGTCTGCTTTTAATTCTGAAGTCTACCACTTCCTGTTGCAGGCTCAATAAGTGAAAGAGACTTGCTGTCTTGCTTCCCTTCTGCCACGCATCAAACAAAATCCAGTGTGGCCTGAAAGTGCTTTTGCAGTGGTGGTGTGCTTGCAGTTGCATGGATTGGGCACTAGATGATACCCTTACACCATGTTCTTGTGTTCTTGCTATTGGTAACATTTATGTGACATATTGCAGTAATAGGTTGTAGATCTTGTTAGTTAGCTCCAGCAGGGTGAACATATGGTGCCATATGTGCTCCTAGTTTCCAGCTGCTAAATATAACTAATGTGAAGCAAAAAGGAGACTTAGTTTTCTCTGCTGCAGCTACAACAAAGTGACAATTGGCACTAGCAGCAAGAGGGAAGTGGCTGGCCATATTGAGTCTCTGCAATTTATCTTCCTTGGCAATTGTAGTTTGTAGTAGGAAGCGGTTTTAAAGGCATCTGATGTTTTCTTCTAAGGTTATTGTCAATGTAGAAAAGCAGGGGAGAGGGACCAAAATCTGAAATCTTAATGAAAGATGAAGGAATATTGTGAACTTTTCTTCCTTCAGATGTCATTACTGTAATGTCTGTATGGAAAGGTAAATGTATACAAAAGGGGGCAAGAACAGCTAGTACCATCTCTTGATATTTTTTAAAACTGCCAATAAGAATTGCCTTAATCTCATCTCTTCCTCAGCAATGATCACATCATTCATCCTTTATAAACAGCAGCTTCAAATCTTTATACTGAGTCCAAGAACAAGCTCAGGAAACCAGTGTTTGAGTTTGGGTTTTTTTCCCTCCTGTCTGTTCACAACGGAGTTTAAATTAATTTCAGCGTTAGAGTCAAAGGCTTTAGAATTGCTATGGAAATGTTTGGATTTTGTTTCTTTTCTGGGATGAGGCACTGTTACTTGAGTTTGGCAACTGGATGTTTGCAATGTAAGTATTGATACAGCTTGAAAACAGTGCTGGCCTGCAGCTTCTAGGGTCATGGTGGTGTTCCTCTATTTGGAACTACTAGAACCCCAGAATGGGATTTATTTGACCAAATGTAAATATTTGTTTGAGTCAGTTGCCTAAGGCTCCTTTTACAGTCAGCAAGAGTCTAGACAATGTGACCAGTGTAGTCTGTGGGGCAGTTCTACCCATCCTATCCCAAACATCTGAAATAGGTCAGATTAATTATGACCTAGAAGTACTTATTTCTTACCTTGCCACCTTTGGATCCTTTTAAGTCACTGGCATCTGCATTACAGGCACCAAATCCTGACCTCAGCTTTAAGTAAGTGCTACCCTTGCTGTCAAATCAAGGAAATAAAAGTACTGGGGGGAAAAAAAAAAAAGTGTAACTGCTTTTGTTTAACCTTCTTCACTCAGATTGTTATGAAGCTGTATTAATTACAATTTGTTCCAGTCACTTACTGGGAAGGAGATTAGGTAGTTCTTTAAGAGTGCAGCCTCTATTCATGCTTTCTGTGCAATACTTTGCAGTTCCAAAACTCCAAAGGCTTCTTGGAGAAACTCAACTTGAACTTGGAAAGTGTGAAGTATGCAGAGCCACACTTGCATTACCACAATAACGTGCTCAGGAGGGAATGGCATAACCTTTCAGAAGAGGTAAATATGCATCTACTGAAACTGTCTCCAGAGCTGCCTCTGAAGTGGATGTTTTGAAGCCAAACGTGGAAGAGATGGCTTTTTTATTTTTTATTTATTTTTTCATTTGAGGATAAACAAATGGGAATCTGATTGTAAGTGTAAAGATATGCAGTTATTTTACTTATAAGGTCATTGCCTGTAAATCTTACCCTGATAAAATAATGTGAGAAACTAAAGAAAAGCAGAGCTTGCACGTACCTGTGTTGTCATGTGGGTTAGATGTGTGTGAGTGTCTGTAAGCATGGGTGGTTGGAAGGTGGGTTGAAGCTCTGCTGTGCATTATTTCCATCTCAAGGGGAAAGCAGCTTTGTTTCTCATCTGTGTTTTATTGGGGAGTATTTTAATTGGCCTTCTGCTCTGTTCATTTGGGGATTTATGTTTCTTTACAAACCAGAGAGAGGAGAGAAAAAACATGACGTATTTGAGGAATGTTCTTGAAAATGCCAAAAAGTAGGTACTGTTTCTATTACATTTACCTTTTTTATTATGTTGAAGTGTGTTGAAGGATCGAACGTGCCGTTGAAATAGTTGCATAGGTATCTTATTAGATAGCTTACTTCAAAGAAAATGATCCAGCTGAAGATAAGTTCTTGGAATCCTTGTAGTCATTAGAGCATGATATGAAATATCCAGGCCTCTAGAAATAGGGAATTTATGGTAGATGTGTAGAGGTATTTTTGTGCAATCTAGACAGGTAGAATTCTTTTTAATACTATTATCTTTACTATATATAGTCACACAAACAGTTTCTGGATTTCTCTAGCTGTCTTTGAAAGACCAAAAGGTCCTCATGAAATCCTTTTAGAGTAATGTCTATGAAACAAGCTAATTTTTGTTTCCAACCCTAGGGTGCTTTCTCATCTGGACACTTGGGACTCTGGTAAGGAAAACTTGCCTTGATGTAGGCCTTAGTTGTAAGGTTTATCAGAATATTTCCATCTTGCTGTTGTTGGCTAAAAAGAAATTGCTGTATGTGTTTTCAGCACTGAAGATCTTGAGGCATTAAGATGAGCAGTTATTAAATTAGAGGAAAACTTTCTCTCTGATAGTAGTGGTAGGATCATATACTGACTAGGAAACCCTTGAAAACAAAGGTCCTGTTTTGTATTGGATCTAACAGCGTAAGCAGCAAACCTTTGTCTGCCTAAGGATTTCTTCAGGATTTTCACCTGGAGCTGTATTACTGTTGTGTCTTGTCCACTTAGAGCTGCCTTTGCAACTCTAGAGCTTTTGTACAGTAGAAGATTATGGCTGGTGAAAAATCCTGGTGTGGAGAAATCAGCAGGATCTGAGATTTTGTGATGCTTAGTTTTTCTGTTATAAATAAGTGAAACTGAATTTAGTAGTAAATGTTGTTCCTGCTGCTCACACATCAGTGCCTTCTATGTACCCTGCCAGTGTGTGTTCTGAAATGATGCTGATGTAAGTGCTGGCTGCTCACTCCTTTTATTGCAAAGAGTTTTCAGTGCATTCCTTCCAGCCCCTAACACCAGTCATCCACACCACTGCTGATGGTTCGGTGGTTGCTGATGGGCTCTGACTTTGAGGGACCTTGAACCTACTTCACAAGCCTCAGGTTTGTGTTTTCCAAAGGTGCTTATTGATAAAGAAGTCAGGTGTTAAACTGATACCAAAGGTCTTCTGGATAGCTGGCAGCTGGTAATAAGCCTCAATCTTCCCTGCAGATTTTTCTTCAGGTCCTTTAAAATCAAGCAACGTAGGTCTTGGTGCTGCTAAGTGGTGGGGTAAATGTATTTCAAGGTTAGCAAAGATGGCTGGGAAGAACTTCATAAAAATTTAGCACTTGGGTGTGTAAAATGATGAAATAGGAGATTGTTTCCTTCCTTTGCTGTTACTAGACAGGAAGCACTGATTAGGAAATAAAGGGTGTTAAGTATCAGTAGATACTATACCTTCCTTCCATTTAGTTAGAAAAGTTGCATTCTTTTACGTAGTGGTCTGCAAATCTAAATAACAGGAGCATCCAGACCATGGGAGAGAACCAGGAAAGTGGGGAAATGATCCTGTGGAATATTTACTTTCTGTCTAGCCATTTCCCTGGAAAATCCATGCAGTTGTTCTAACTCGTTTGTTTGTAAATGACGAGATCTAAATAGCGTATGCATTTGCACTGGTGGTACCAGAAGGTGGTTCTTGTTCTATTGAATCACCACACTGGGATAACTCTTCCTTAGATATCAAAGAAAAGAGTGATGCAAATGAAGTGTAAAGTGGTGTGACAGGCTTGGGTTCCTCTACGCACAACGTTAAGCAGATGCAGGTTGTTCTCTGTTCCTCAGCTCTCTCTTACGCAGTCCTTGATTTTTCCCAATCTTAATTCTGTAGGTGAGTAGAGCAAACCACAGCTTCTCTTGGTGTATGCTTCTACGTACTTTGAAAGCTGGGTGAACTCTCGTGGCATTTCTACAGTGTCATGTCCTTGAATGATATTTTGCTCTCTTTATTTCAGAGGAAAGGCTAGTACCTCTCTTTCAAGAGGAAGATTATCAGCAGGAGTTACTAATGGGACTGGTATGTGCTTTTTTCACAGTGTGCACTAGGGGACGCACAGCCTCAACAAACGGGAAGGGTAAATGTACAAGTTCCAGTGCAAAGTGGAAGCTCACTCAGAGTAGCTGTGGAACAAACAGGGTTTTTCCTAAGTTTTAGAGTTCATAGTCATGTTTTCATAGAGTGTAGGGGGGAAAACCAGCAGTGGAAAGCTAATTTGTGACAATACCTTTTCCCAACACAACTTTTCTTTGGCTAGAAACTGCTATTCTGTTCTCCTTGGAATTCCTCTTAATCTGTCAGTTATTTTGGGCTACTTTACATCCTTAAAATGTATAGGTGAATTTCCCACCCACTGCTTCCCTCACAGAGAAGATCACAGATCTTCTTGCTTCTCATTTTATCATCTTTTTTACTGTCTTCGTTTTCTTCTACCTCATTTCTGGGACTGCTGCTATTCTGAGACCCCTTCCTCTTTTGTGCTGTTTTCACTGGTGATCTCCCCAAAGGATCTACCATCCTTATGCTTCTGGGTAATAAGTCCTATCTCAAATTCCTACCTGTGCTCCCTCTGTCTAAATATACATCTTCACTTATGTCTCTGGTTCTCTTACTATTAAAATCAAATAAAACTCTTCAGTGTGCACTGGAAGGTTTTAGCACTGCACCTGTGCTGAGCATATCAACTCTGTCCTGTCTGACCAAGTCTAAGGCAAATTATCATTCTTTGCAGTCTTGCTCCCTGGCTTCCAAGTCCTGACTCATTCTCTGAAGCTTCTCTACGTTCCTTTGCTGTAGTTTATTCAGACAGGTCCAAAAAGCAGGTCACTGCTGTCCTTTCTCTATGCTTTCCTAATGTCTGTGTAGCTGTCCTGACATTTAAGCTTGCAAACTGCTTGAGACAGAGATCTTATTTGCCTCAGTTTTTCTCTGAGCTTTGAAGCAAGTAGCACTTCATAGTAATTCTGAGAAAAGAAGCAGCATAGACTTGAGCTGTGATCAGAAGCTACCTGAGGTCAGAGGACACTTCAGAAAGGAGAGGGTAGGGAGTGGCATGGACTGTCTGATAATAACCAACCGATTTTAAAGACTTCATAATTAATATTTAACCTGAAGTTGCCATTAATCACTGAGGTTCTCAGGTTCTTCATTACTACCATGAACTATATGTGCCAGTTTTTTTCTATTGTACAATCCCTCAGGTTTATTTGCATGTAAGAAATACCTACATTCTCAGCGTTCAATGCTCTTGTTAAAGTCCTTCTTTCACCCTGTTCACTTGGCTTGACCCAGAGAGAGATGCAAAAACTGTGAGCTTTTTTCCTTCAATGTCATTGAAAGTTCAACTAAGCGCTGTTTTTGCTGAATTTGTACCAAGTAACCATTTTGACTATTCAGTTCTGCTGTTGGATTTGGCAAGATTGTATGGGAGCTCGGGATCTCACTCTGAACTCGGCTTCTGTATCAGGGCAGTGCTTTGTGCTGGTGCCTATTGGTCAGGCCACGCACCTGCTGGAGCTTTTGCATCTTTTTGAAGATGCCGTAGGACCATGATTTGTTGACTTTTTTTTTTTCCCCCTAGATGGTTGCTCAGCTGAAGGATCACCTTATGAGACATCTGCAGTATGTGGGAAAAAAGAAGATTGAGCAAATAGCTTTGGATTATGTTGCAAACCTGGTTAGTTTGATTTCACAGGCACTGTTGTGAGCAAGCATGTATTTTGGCAGGGGGGAATAGGGTCTTAGGTATGTATTTTGTGTATATATAGCATATGTTTGCTGGGAGGAGATTGTTTTAACCATGTTTTACTGCTTAAAATTGCTTATATTGATAAAGGGCATAATAATCCTTAAATAACATTAAGAAGAGTTATGTTGATCACTCAGATCACAGAAGACATAGTGCCCTTTACAGCTTCTACAAATAGGATCTACTCCCAGAAGTGGAAATGTGCATTCAGCACAAAAGCTGAAAGAATGTTCCTCAGATCCATTTTGTTTCCTGTAGAATACAGAGCTGCATGTTTTGAATGATGAAAGATTTCTTGCCAATATGGCAGGAAAGTAAATCATCACTGCTCCTACATACTGACTTCAATGGGCTTTTGGGGAGTGTAACAGGAGACAGTTTTGCCTGAAGAAATGCATCTAAACCACAGTGAAAACTTACTTTCCAGATCTGTAATATTGTCTTTCATCCTTTTAAGAGAAACTTTAAAAAACCTAATCTGTAAAACCCAGAACTGTTCCTCTCAGAACTTATTGTACCTGGTCTTGTCTGTCTCAACATCAGATCCTTTAAGTGCAGAATTCAGAGTCCATGAGAGCTCTCATGGCAACTAGAAAATCATGTTCTTTGTCTTTGTGCTAGTCCTGTCACCCCATTCAGCAGAGACTCCCCTCAGTGCTGTTTTCTAGGGAGGAAAATCTCAGGAAACTTTCTTGAGGCTGCTGGTGCCTGGATCTTTTCTGAAGGCCTCTTTAAATTGGTCACACTGTCAAAGTTAGTGTTCTCTGAACTGCTGCAGCTTCCACTGAGATTGCTGACTTTTCTATTCAGGCCTTGGTCTGTAGCTTGACAAGCTGTTCTGCTGGTAATTGGCAGACTGTTTGCTGTGCCTTTGTAGGAAGGAAATAAAACCTAATGACTGATTAAAATAGGAACAGTACAGCATGAACCAAAACCTTGTACCTGAAAACAGCACTGAAAGAAGCAGAAGTGGAACGTTTGTTCTGCTTTCATTCGTTTTCCAATTATCATTTGTTCATTCTTAATATAAACTAAGATAAAAAAGAAGAGCTGTGCAGCCCTGATCTGCTAGGCTAAATTATTGTAGACTTAATCTTACAGTCAAAACAAATCCCAACCTTCCCCATGAGCAAACTTTTAGCTTTTAGGATTTTTTTTTTTTTAACATCACTAAAAGCAAGAATTGTATCAACTCAATTTACAGACTTCTAGTTCTTGGAAAAACTACTATGAACAAAGACACTATGTTTGGAAGAATTGCCTCTGCCCTCTGGCTGATGCATCTTAGGTGCTATTTGGAAATCTTTAGAAATTATTTCATTCTTAGGCTGGGGTTTCCCATCATCCGAGTCAGAAACTCATACATCTTAAATCATTATCCTGAATGTTTGGAAGTTCTTCAAGGGGATTAAATGTTTTGATTCTTCCAAAGAAGAATGCTGTGGCATCAGCAGCATGTAGCTGAGCTACTGAGCCTAAGGGAAAAGCAAGAGGCTGTTTCTTCCATTCTCGTTTCAGCAGGGCAAGGAAGGGGGCAATGCGTGATACTTGCTGCCCTGACAGCATGTGGAAGAGGAGGCAGAGTGAACAGGTACAAGAAGGAGACAGAGCAGAATGTTGAAATGCAGCATTTTGGCTGATGGCTGTGGCCAGCTATCATCTGGTGTGGGCTCAACAGCAGGGGCATAGGAGGTCAGACACTATTTGGATTTGAGAAGAAGGACTGCCTCTTACGCCCCATGCAGGAGGAAATCTGCTCCCTTTTCTCCTTTGCTCCTGATTCTTTTCTTTGGCTGCTTCCACATCTTTTCTATAGAAACAGCCACTGGAGCTGAGCATTTGTGGTTCCAAGTGACTTTAGTGGAACTTTAGTCTGCTCAGCACCTCTGCCTGGAAACGTAGATGTGCTTCAAGACAGCAAGGCACTTTGCAAATGTCAGTCTAGACCTGACTGCATTCACTGTCTTGCTGTTGATCATGTTCTCTCTCAGCAGTTCAGAGCAGTTCAAGGGAAATGGCTTCTGATACTTGCCCAGGAAAACCTCATATCGTGTGTCTTTGTTACTAAATGAAAAATGGCTTTGCCATGAAGGCATGGGTTTAATGTGGTTTCCCCAGAGGCCTGCTGCTGGCCTTGGAGGGGGTGGCTGCCTCTACTCTCAGTGCTTGTTTGCTCTCCGGCATGTTTTTCTATCTGTTATATCCTGAAAAAAAATGGAGACATGGCTTCTTTTTATGTATTTTCTACGATTTGCATTGTGGCTGATTTTCACAGCACGTAGTGCTGTTGGTGAGGGTGTGATGTCATGAGAGTGCATGTATTGGAGATTTGAGCATGTCGTGATAGCAGGGTTGACATTCACTTAAGAAGTTGTCGTTCTGTACCCTGCAAAAGCTGTACAGTTTGCTGAGTTGTTAAGCTAAGAATATTGATTCTGGAGTATCATACCCCAAAATAATTTTTGTTGCACAAATAATAAGATGGGTTTTGGAGTTTGTAAGAAGCTTCTCTTCACCTCAACATCAATCTTCAGACCCAACTGTAGCTCCTAATGCAGAGGCCTTCACTGCACCTTGTGTGCTGGCCACGGATGAAAGTCGTTCTGGCAGCGGGTGTGGTTCTTGTGACCCTTCTCTGAAAACTGAAAATCACTCATTTCCTGCAAAGTGAGTGGAGTAAACTTGCCATACTCCAGAGGGATTAAAGTGGATCTTTCCACTGCATCCAGAAAGTAGGAGATGGAAAATACTAGGTGGTTGTTCTGTATCTGGTAGCTGTGCAAGGCTGGCTGGAGTGGGGCAGAGAAAACATAGAGGCACCTTGTACCTTGTAGAGGTACCTTGGCCAAGGTGCAAAGGAGAGCACTCAGGAGCAGTTCTGAAGACCAGTACTCCCGTTCTGGCCTTTGTGTATGAACCTCTGTGTCCCATTTCTCTCTTGCTCAGAGCCTGTGACAAGTTGTAAGTTGGAGTGGGCAGAGTCTATGAGGAGAAAAAGGATTCCTGGTTTCTGGTCATCTCTCCTCTTGGGAGAAGGGTTTATAACCGTGATGCCTCTCTGCAAAACAGGGGTCAGACTTGCTTCCTGAGAAGCTCCTGGGACTGATGGATTAGTGAGTGTTGAGGCCCAGAGATAAAAGCTGTAGAGGAAGCGTCTCAGTTCTGGTGCTGAGATATGGAAGTGGTTACGTGTGGCAGCCATGAGGGGTGGCTGGAGGAAGTTATTTCAGCTCTTTCATGTGTGCTGTCTCTCTCTCAGCTGTGGAAGCTTAGAAGGCCCAAGTGAGAACAGGGCACGTGGCTTTTATATGCCTGGGAGCAGCATGGGCCAAAGGATTACTTTACTTCACCATGGACAAAAAAAAGAAGCAGAGAAGAGACATTTGCTTGTCTTATCCTTCCTCCTTGCCAGGACTTCTTTCAGCAGATTGTGTTTTGTCTAGGCCCTAGGGACCTTTCCTTGCCAAATGCTCAGCCACTTGGACATGCAGGTTTTGCTTTCATGGCAAACAGATCTTTGAGAATTTGATGCAAGAGCATGAGATCAGTTGGTCCCCAAGCAGCACAGTGTGTTACGGTGCTGTGTGCTTTGCACAGTGCTTTGATGAGCTAGAAGCACACACTTTAAACTTCTGGGATAAGGAAATACAGTTACAGTTCAAATTTGAATGAATTTTACATTTGAAGCCCCTAGATAAAAAACCCCAAAAATATAAATACTGAAGTCTTAATAGGATTTCCTTGATAAGTTTTTAACATAAACTGGTGTGTGAAATGAATGAAGGCCAAGGGCCTGCTGTACGTAGGCTTCTAGAAACATACAGTCTTTTCTTTTTTGTTGTAGCTGAATCTGGTACATCGAATGATGAAAGAAGTTTGGAGGAGATACCAGCTTCATTCCTGCACCTTCTGCTTGTGAGCAAGTCATTTGTTAAAGATTTCAGCTTGCCTTTTATGACATGGTCTTAATAATTTTGCTCTTTAACAGTTTTATTCCCTGGAACAGTTAGTGCTTACTCTGCTGTGAATGTCAACATGAGTGTCATCTGCTGGTTTGTTTTGAGTTTTTTTTTATAATGATCCTGCCTGCCCTCTCTAAGCCAACATCAATATTTATCATAGAGGCAGCTTTACAGCTGGAGTTCAAAGTTGCTGAGCTCACAGTGCTTTCAGGCTTGGTGGCGGGTGTTGAACACCTATAAAAGCCAGGTGACTTATACCAACACACAGAATGTTACCCTGGTTACTGTTGATACCAGGTACTGCTGAGAGACTTGTAAATGTGCAGTAGTGAGGGAAGGAGAAAGGGACACCGCAGAGACACTGTGTGTCAACGTTTAGATGATGAACTAGTGCTGTTGGCTGACAGATGCCTAAGCAAACAAGGTAGCATCCCGTGGCAGTTCACCCCAAAGGCATGCACAACAAATGGGCCCTATCTCCATGAAAGCGTGGGCATCTCAGGTTTCTAATATGTTGCTCCTTTGTTAAATGCAGTGATGAGAGAGGAAGCGCAGGAGAGTTTGCCGTGTTCCACATCATGGGTCGCATTCTGGAAGCTGCAAATGGCATGTGCATGCCTTTACCTCCTGGTAAGCCCTATGTGTTGCTGTTTTATTTGTAAGTGAGGAGAGCAATGCTATGAATTCCTCCCACAAGCACTACTTGCAGCTCACGTGTTCAGTTGACTTTGGCAGAATTGAAATCTGGTCAAGACCATTACAGAGGGGAAGACCTTCCATAAACACCTGCAAGTGCAATGAAACAAAACTGAATAGTTACTACAAATAGAGACAACAAATCAGAGGTCTAGTTCTCTAGTTCAGCTTCCAGTGGAATGTTTGGGAACAATTTTAGCTCAGAACTAAGATTTAGACTTTTTTCATTGAAGTATTTTTCTTAGACAGCTGGACTTTAGTGTCATAGGCTACAAGGGAAAATCCTATCCTGGAGAAAAAAGAGTGGCTTTTTCTCCTGCTGTTGCCCTGCTAATATTTTTCAGTTTTATCCTAAGAGGATTACCTCCAGCCTTGATGGAAAAGCTGATCTTAATAGATTTTCATTTCCTAGAGCTCCTCATAATAATTTAGAGTCTTTTCAGAGCACTTGCTTTTTTTTGTTAGAGAAAGACTTCTTAATGCTTTCTGATTCTGTTTGATGCTTTCTAGTTTGTATTTCTTCATCTGTTTTCAGTCTTTGAAACTGTTTTGGGTGTGAGGTTATCCCTCAAACTTACACTGTGTGGGCGCAAATGCTGCCATGTGATGCAAGACCATCATCTGGCTGGTGTTAAGTGAGAAACTGAAGCCTTAATGCTGCCTGTGGCGACATGTGGGTGGCAGCCATGTACTAAAGGTGGTGAGGCCTCAGGTTTTGATTAATTGTGCAGAATGAGACAGCTAAAAGGCATATTAATAGCACATTTGAGATATAAGGCACCAGTTTGGAGATGTTCTGTTACTGTGTGTGACTAGTGACTGTTTTGAGTCCTCTTGTCTTTCCACTTTCTGAAGGATTGTACTTGAGAGGACTTAAAAGAATGCCTAAATAAGACTATGTGACTTCTGATAAAATGATTTCCTCACCTACAAGAAATGGTCAGAAGAGCAGCATTGGCTTTGGCTAGAGCAGTGCCCCTCTCTAATACAGACTTAGGAAAAAAATAATATCGTTGTACCAACCAAGTTTGTCTCTCATAGGTTTTCACACTCTGCACTTGGGGCTTGGTGTCCGGTGTCTCCCTCTGCACACCCTCCTGCACTATATTGATAGTGGAGTCTTGCGTGTGACAGAAACATGTGTCAGGAAGTTGTTGAAAGGTACGGTGAGTTTCACACATTTCATTTGTTACCTGCCCATTGACTGGGAGCAATGTCCTTCCAGCCAGTTCAAACCCACTCACAAGATTTACTGCCCAGGAGACTCAGTTCCTCCGGAGCTCTTTCTCAGTGAGGGCTGTAGCTGATGGCAGTTCCCAGCTAAAAAGAGAAAATCAGGGCTCAGACAGCATGATTGAGCCTTACTGTAGTACACAAAGAAATATCTATTTGGGGAGAATTTGAGTTTATAGTCTTTCCACTTGGGACTTCTCAGAAAAGTGAATACTAAAGATCATCATAGAATTTGTTGAGGGACTTCTGTGACTCTGTGAAAGTGCACACGTATGTGTAATGAAGTCAGGCTGCTATCCACTCCTCCCATTTTGCTGTGACTATCTTTTGAACAAGACAGTCCTAGTGCTGGGATTGGCAAATGGCTGGAGCTCAGTGCCAGGAAGTAGACATATTCTAGTAAATATTAAGGTTGGAAGTGTCTTCTAAACATATCATAAGGTTACCTAAAGGTGGGAGTTAAAGTCAGTTCTTTATGAACCTGTACAGTTGTCAAGAGGGGCCTAAGGCTTTGGAACAAAATGGGGAGCGAGGCAGATTGGCAGCTGCAGGCACAGTTGGCATCACACTTGAGTTTATTGCCTTTTCAGCATCAGAAGGGAGGAGGAGAGAACTGTAGTGTAAGTTCCCTGGGATACAGCAGGACCGTGATACAACTCTCAAACAAATGCATTTCATCACAGCTGCAACCACGTTCCCTTGTTACGTGCTGTTTCTCTGGTGTCCAAGAAAAGGGCCACAATATGCATGATTAGTCTGTGCCTGGTCTTGGTAAATGAAGTATTATAAATAGGGGGAGTTCTACTTAGTCAAAACTGATTTGAATTACTGTAAAAATTATGTAAAATGGTGAAGTTAGGTACAAATATAAAAAAAATATAAACAGTATCAGCATAAATAGCACTCTTAATAGCACTTATTTAAAATTAAAATTTTAATTTCATTACAGAGATAATATTTATTCAGAATCTCTTAATTGGAAATGGAGAGTTTTAGGTATGTGGTTACCACTAATGAAGGTGGTTGGTTTTTTTCTTCCTTGTAGATCTGGATGACACTGAGGAGAATGAAAAGCTGAAGTTCAGTATTGTCATGAGGCTTCCTGAGGTAACCAGTAACTTTGAATGCCATGTTTCAGACTTTTGGAATCAATAGGGAATTCCTCCAATGGAAGCCAGTGGGAAGCTTAGCTGGGATTCAGATAGGGCACAGGTATAACCTGAACCGCCACAGTTTCTCCATCTGCTGCTCGTGACCTGTAGGGCACCCTGATAACTTAAATTGTCCATAGTGTCTCAGAGTGCCTCCAGTACCCTGCAGGAATCAGATAGACAGGACTGACACTGTTCTGCTGGGTACTCATCTGCATAAAGAAATAATGGGGTTGTGGGGTTTAAAGAAGATTTTTTTTAGCATGTGTGTTTTTTAGCATCCACAAATGCTTTTCTCACTTGCCACCTCTGCATTTGGTTTTATTTGCTTTCTCATACGTGTTCAAAACTGGTACAGTAAAAGCTGTAAAATCGGGGCAGGGATCGAACTACAAGATCTTCCCCTCTGAAAGGGGGAGCCTCACCCATTGGTAGGTGACTCATGCTGAAACTAATTACTAATTAGCCACATGCTGAAACTAATTACTGATGCTCCATTAAAAGTTCCAGCAGAACGGGAGATTGACTTCTGCTTTTTCCCTTTTAGTGCAGATCACAGCATTGCAGAGGAAGCACATCTCAGTGAACAGGGGGAAGCCAGGGATCCCCCCTCCAGGGAGTGCCTTGCTGTAAAACAGGCTTTTCTCAACATAAGTTGCTTATTGTTTGCTCATTATGAGCTGTTATATATAGTTCAAATGGCCAGAAGTGCCACTTTGGTTTCCTGTAACAAGAGCTTCTTTATTTGGCAGCAGTTTTGAGAAGGGGTAGAGGAGAATTCCACAGGATGCTCTTTGTCCTCTGTATCTCGTTTTGGGCACGGGTTGGTGAGCTGGGGTCAGTGCGGGGCCTCTGCGCTCTCAGCCCAGGCCTGGTGGGTGGGTGGGGAACACCATTCCAACCACGCTGTGAGTGCTTTAGGGGACAGGGGCTGCCAGTTACACACAGTAGACTCAGTGCTTTATTGTATCCATTTACAGCTTTGGGGAAAAATGCAGAGAATAGTTTGTTTGCCAAAAAGCATGCTTTGGGGTGACTCAGACTACTTTGAGCAGGTTACAGTCACTAGATGACTTCAGTGGCATCAGAAGCAACTGTTTAAGCACCATTGAAACTGTCCAGCATTTCCTAAATGAATTCTCAGTATTGAGAATATTGCAGCACAGCTGGAAGGGGAGGGAGGTCTGGATAGGAAGGATGGCAGAAGGTGGAGCTAACTTCACAGTGCACTCATCTTTGTTTGTTTATTGGAAGCTTTGGGACATCTCGGTTTGAATCTCTTGCCTTTAGGAATGTGATTCAATGTTATCAATTCCCAGGATGCTACTCCAAAAAATGGGATAGAAATTGTGTTCCCAGCATCTCTCCTTGCTGGCAGTCTGCTTCTGTAGGTTTCCTTAGGCTGAGCCCGAGGGAAGCCCTGTTCTGAAGGAAGCACTGAGGAATAGGCCATCTGTTGTTCTTTAGGAGAAGAATGGAGCTAAACCAAAGAGTCACAGGAAAGGGTAAACAGTCACTTTAAGCTTCAATTCATATTTAAGTAAACGTGAGGACAAGAGGAAATGGGCACAAACTTGTACATAAGAAGCTCCATCTAAACAGGAGGAGCTTCTTCACTTCCAGGGTGGCAGAGCACTGGAACAGGCTGCCCAGAGAGGTGGTGGAGCCTCTGTCTCTGGAGACACTCAAAACCCACCTGGACAAGTTTCCGTACAACTTGCTCTAGGAGGACCTGCTCTGGCAGGGGGACTGGACTAGATGATCTCCAGAGGTGCCTTCCAACCCTGTATCATTCTGTGATTCTGTGCAGAGTGGGACAGACTGACTGCTGGAAAGTGTCTGAGTAGCTCAGTGGGTACCAAGTAGCAAGGGTTTGATTGCTTCTCCACTTCATGTGTTGTAGTCTCTTAGTTACTGGCTACAAAAGGAAGGCTCTGGTGCTAAAAGCAATGACAGCTTCTGTCATCAGTGTCTGTTACAGCCTGGATTTTGTTTCCTTTTTTCTTCCTTTTCTCCCTCCTAAGTTTCCACTGGTCCTGGTGTTTAAATTCTCAGCCTTTTGGGTTTTGTTTTTGCTTATTAGGCTCTTGGTCAAAAGGTCTGCCAGTTTTGGAATCATCCCATAAATGCAAATTTAATTGCACGGAAATATGTGAAACTTTTGCTTGAAAAGCTGGGGAACAGGCAGGTAAGAGCATATAGACCATTTTTAAAAATCATTTCCTTTTGATAGTCTTGAGATTCCTGATCTTTCTGCAGGCTGTAGCACACTAAAGCTAACACTGAAACTTGGCACTGTGTGACTTTGTGTAGTGACCTGAAGTCTTCTCCCTTACAGTGCAGCAGGCCTCTCCCTGAGAGACTCACAGTCCCTGTAGAGTTTTTGCCACTCAACTACCTGACTAATGTGCTGGCAGAGATAGAGGACCAAGGTAATGTGAATTCTGTACTTTGGAACACCAGTAGTTACCACTCTTTGCTCCTGCTCAGCCTTGTCCTGACTGTGCTTGTGACTGAGCTCTAAAACTCCAGTGGTGCCCTAGCATGTAGGGTTGGTTGTCTTCCTGCTGGTGGGAATTGCCAGAGGCACTTCTTCATTGCCTGTCCCTTCCTCCAAATCCTGTGTGTGCTGAATCCAGTGAGCACACGTGTTTTTCAAGAACACACGTAGTGAGACGTGGTTTGTGTACTGCCTGGTGGTAGCTCTTACTCTGTCCTCAGGTGGGGGAAAGGGCTTGTTCCTTATTTACACAGCGTGGTGGCAAAGAGGCAGCCAAACTCAGATCTTCCATCTCCAAAAAGAGTACCCAGAGCACTAGGTGAGGAGGTGCTCTGAAGGAATGGGCATTTGTATTGCTGTGCTGTTCCTTTCTTTGAAATTGAATTTAAGTTGCTTAGGGCAATTGCTTCTTACAGTGAGGCACCTGAAAGTGTACAATTCCACTGAAAAAATAAGGCGTGTTATGGGAATCGTTACACTTTGTAGCATTACTGGTTATGCCTATATTAATAAAAAAATAAACTCTGGATAAGAACCTGAGGGTTAAAACAGGATTGTCCACGTGTGGATATCATCCTGTTTGGGGAGGCAAAAGAGTTTAAACCATATAGGAGCATATGAGACTGTGCCCTCGTTCATTTTACGTGAAATCTTGGTTTGCATCTCCTGTGTAGAGTTAGTGTGGAAATGGAAATCCCTACTGGTCTCCAGAGGTGGCTTTTCCTTTACTTATAGCCCACCAACGGGGAAGTTTCTGCCATGGGTGAGCATCCAGATGACTGCACTGAAAGCTGTAGGTCTTGTGTGGAAATGAAAACACGGTCCCATCTGTTACCTTATCTTTCAGTATGGTAGCTGAAGGGGTTTAATAGCCTGCAGGACTGGGTGTACAAGAACACTTAGGATTGTGTAAATACTGACTTTCTGACAATGTTTTTCTAGGTGTGCATCCATATCAAAAACAAGACCATGTTAATGTAAGATTTGTAGAGGAAACAGCACTCAAACACACTATGATGCTTCTGGGCCTCGAGTATTCCTGAAGTAACGTGCTGCTGAAGAAAGCTACCTGTGGTACTCTGATGTAAAAGGATTCACACAGAAGGGTGCTGCCACCTGGGATTTTTGTGTGTTTAAAACAAGCTGAAATGTTACATTGTTTCCCAAATAATCTGCAGATTTGTGCAGCCACCATTACTGACATAAGCTACTCAAAATATTGCTTGGTGCAACATGTTAAGGCTGAAATCACTGACTTCTGGGTAAGTCCTAGAGCAGTTGATCTGACGCAAACCCGGGTTCCCAAGGAAGGGTACCTGTGGTTTCATTTGTTCCTGTTGAAGTGCCAAATAAGTGGGACTACAGTGGGCATCAAAACACACTGGGAAGGTTGGTATTAGCCTCAATTATTTTAACAAGACAGACAATCCTGAAGAAGGTGGTCCAGTTGTGTTGTACAGTGACAAGGAGCTAGTAACTGTTTACTCATTTAGATTAAGAAAAGGCTTTGCTGTATTCCTGTAAAACAGGTAGGAGTAGCTGATGAGGAATCAGTCTCTGAGGATCACCAGTAACACCATGTTCAGCCCTTGGGGTGGTCGTGTATTTTCTTAGGGAGCTCCTGCCTTTGGAGTTGGGTTCTAATATAGTCACTTTTGGAATTAGGGCAAAACACAATCTTCACAAAGGGCACGAGAGGCTCTGGTTCTGCTTTTCAAGCTATGTATAACATGCTGTAAGCAATGTGAGAGAAGAAAAAAGGTCTTTAGAAATTTGCCTTACTGGTGACTTGGAGGGAATTTTACTTAATTCTTTCCTTATAACTTCTCATGTTACAGTTCAAAATCATGGAAGTTTGTTTTTCCTTAATTTTCAACTTTTATATGTAAATAACCAGTGTTGTGTTTTGCTTTGTGGGGTTGGTGGTTTTCAAGGTCTGGGTTGTGACATTAAAACAGTGATAGTGGTTTGCCATCCTAGGTTCCGACAAGCAGGATTTCTGCAGTCTGTGCTGGATTTAACACCAACTCCACCAAAGTTTCAGACTATTGAACTAGTGACACTCATTGACAAATTGATAGATTTTGGAGGGTTTCAGGAGCAACCTCCCATCTTCTCTCTGAGCAGATTCCACTGATGCCTCTGGTTTCCAGCCAGTGAAATAAACTGATCTGCTTCTCAGGAGGGTCGTTCCTTTGTCGTTGCCATCGGTGGAGGAAGAGTTGTAGCTTCCTCAGTAGCTGCATGGAGGGAAGGAATATTTATCTCAATGTAATTACCATTTGCCTGCAGGTGCAAGCTCTAACCCCAGACTGCGGGAAGCCATCTGGAGGGGTTTGTATAAGGGGGGGCACTTAGTTTGTATGATGTTAGTAACAAGGGAAAATTCTCTAGCTCTTTTTTTTTTAATTAAATGTATTATAAAATATAATCAGATGCAATAAAACTTCACCTGGGGGGAAAATAAACACAGAGTGACGATCACTTATTTTCTTTTAACATTTTAAAACACTGCATTTGGGATACCGAGCTCCTCTGAGCCAGGAGAAGGGGCCGTGTATCACTGGTGGTTTAGCCGTGCTTCTGGCATTAATAATTGCTTTTATTTTCAATATGGGAACTGGCCAAACACTAACAGCTATTCAATACTTCAAGTGTGGTGCAAGTGCCGCTGACCCCGGAGATTCAGCAACTGGGTAGTGGCCTCTCCTGCTGTGGGTTCTGTCTCCTCAGCTTTCAGTGGGCTTGAGGGCAGGTTTTCTGAAGTGCCTCATGTGCGAGCTGGGCTGGCTGGGTTTGAAAGGCGGGTGGGCGCCGTAGGGCCGTGGCAGCGGGAGGCTGTAGCTGTCGTCGGGGATGTAGGCGGCCGGGCGCTGCTCAGCCGTGGTGTGGACGCAGCCGGGCGCTGCGGCTTCTTCCTCTTCTGCAGCGCGCTGGGAAAGAAACACCTTGTGATCTCCCACAGCCCCGTACCCCCTGGGCCAGGTAACCAAGGCAACACCCTTAGCCTAGTCCTTAGCAAACCCAGACACCCGGAGGGTATTGATTGCTGGTTGGAAGCGAAGCATGAGTTACTGACCACGTAGCTGTGAGTTTGCAGTTTAAAGAGTATACAGTCTGAGCGTGTAACGCTTCTGTTATTTGTGAAGAAACCCAATTAGATGAATTTATAGAAGTTGTAGTAAGTGTGTGGAGAACAAGATAATGGTTGCGAGGCTCAAAGCGTGGCTATATTTACGCTGACAGCAGCTGTTCCTGAATGCAGTTGCTGCAGCGAGCTTGTCCCCGCAGCACTGAGAGGAAGCTGAGTCACAGCATGAGAAGTGTTAATGAATCAAGGAAGTTTCTTCTAAACAAGTTTTACTGCAGCAGTTCTGTGCAACTTCAATTTCTTTAAGTGCATACACAGTGTGTTCCTCTACCAGCTTTGTGTGCCTTTCAGATTCCCGTGGAGTGATCAACTAAAGGACTCACACAGCAAAGCCAATTTCCCATCAGCAAGAGTTCACCTGGGACACACATCTCATTTTTATGCTACATCTCTGGGAGGTCTCTGCTCAGGGATCACTGGTGGCTTCAACTAAGGAGGCACAGTACCCAAGCGGGCTAGAATTTGGAGTGCTGTTTGCTGTGCTGCCCTGCCTGCCCTCGGTGTCTGACCCAACAACCCGATTTCTTCATACTTTCAATGTGATGTTTGCTGCATCAGGTATGTGGAAGGTGCTGAACTTACTTTTCCTGAGCCCTGCACCCACCACCTTGTCCAGCTTTCCCATGAAATCTAACGGAAAGCAGCACTTCCAATGGCTCTCTCACCCATCATCTCAAAACAAGGTTACACAAATTGCTTTAGTAATTGAAAGTAAGTCTTTCTTTTAGCGTATTCTCTCCTTAAGATTCACTGGCCAGTTCTAAGTGGTGGGCCTGATTACAGTTAAAACTCCACAGATCCACAATGTGCTACCACCTCTGGAGTTGTCTCCATCTATACCATCATCTCCACTGACTCCTGTCACTGTCATGGAGCAGCTACGCAGTGAGTTAGCACAGCTCCTTCAGGAAGACAAGAACAGTGAAAGGATGGGGCTGAAGATCTAATTGCAATGTATGACAAAAACTTACTTTAGCTCTGGCTTCAGCTGCCTCTTTTTGCATCTTCTCGTTGCGTAAAACCTTCAACCATTCATTTTCTGTTTCTTTGGGAGGGGGAAGGCCTTGATCTACTCTTGATGAAACACTCATAAAAAATTGTTCTTTGTCTCTCATTTCCTGCTGGAGTTTAATGGTGAGTGCTTGCTTCATGGACAGCTCTGCGACGAGGGCCATCATCTTCTGGGTCCTATCCTTTATCTTCTTCTGCAGTTCATTTGTCTGGAATCAGTAACAACCACAATTTAGTAAGGGCTTCCCACTTCCCAGCCGTGGCACTTAGGTAAGTGTTAGGTACGTGAAAACAAGTCCAGCGTGACTTAAAATTGACCATTAAGAACTGGTCCCATACTTGAAAAAGACTTAATGAGAGGGACTGTGTGTTTCTGTGTACACGCAAACCCACAGAACTGGCAGCATAAGGAGTCACATTTACTCCAAGATACAGAAAAGCATTTATCTGCGGCCCTTCTCTGCTGAATGGCAAAAGTCCTGTTGCCCTCAGGCAGGTTTTAAACCCACGTTATTATTGACCTGGTCCACGATTAACTCTGTAATAAAAGTGTAAAAAGCCTGATCCTTACAAGAGAATTGAGTGATAGGGCAGACACAGCGGGGCTGCAGGCTGTGGCCTGATCCTTGGCAGGGGCATGAACAGAAAAGGAACAGGACAGGGATCCTGGAGTCTGACCGGAGATGATTTAAACAGAAAAATCCCCCAAGACCCCCCAAATACTCTAGTCCCAGCACTTGCAAATTTAACTTTTGGCCTGCTGCCATTGTTACTGTAATTTATTAGCCAGTGGCCATAATTCCTCAAGCCCAAATAACAACCATGTTATTCCTGTCTGTGGAAAATGAAGATCTGCTGCTATAAAGATGTGTTGTGATTTAAGCCCTTCCAAGCACCAAATCTAACACCTAAGGGATTAAAAATCAGCCCTGGTCTTAGGTTACAATAATTGCATTGCATTTTGGTTCTGTCTTTCACTCAGTTCTGCCCTATTTGGAGCTTTTTCATTAAGAGGTGGAGGTGAAAGGATTTTTGCTCTTCCCCAAACAATATTACTGGCAGTTTAAAGGCAATAGCTATAATTATATAAAAGTAACTATTGAAAAGGGTCTTTCTTCCCTGCGTGGCTGTCCCTGCCAAAATGACAAAGAATCATTAGGCCTGGTATCAACTTACCTGGCTCTTCCCAATTTCTTTTTAGCCTTTGATGTGGAAGGGCTTTACTGGGGAAGGGCTGTTCAGTACATGTGCAAAAGGCAGATTCTACCGAGTGTCTAAGCACCTCCCTGAGAGATAACTAATTCTGTATTTTGATGAAAGGCACAAGTTAGGGTGCAGCTTTATTTCAAAGACACTAAGCTCACCTGATGCGTTTGGTCTCTCTGTGCTGCCATTGCTACTGAATGTCTAGAATTCCTGAAGACTTAGCCTCTGATTTATCTGTCACTTTTACCTGCCTCTTGTGTAACTTTGAGTCATCTTACCTTTTGCCCAGATACTGTTTCTGTTCCCACAGGCCAGCCAGCAGTGTGCAATGCCCCACTTACCCTTTTAGCCAAGAGCAGCGTGTCCTGCTTCCCGCTCTCTGCCGTGGCGCGGATTCTGTCTGTCAGCCGGGAAACGTGCTCGTAGAGGAAATCAGTCTCCAGCAGCTTCTCCTCCTTCTGCACCAGCTCTACCTCCAGCTGCAGCAAGAAGGAGTATTAACAGGGAGGAGATAAATGGCAGGGGAAAGTGCAGCACCAGGTGTATTCCTGTGACTGCTTTGAGAGCCCTTGAAATAATAGTGTGAACAGCCATCAAGAGTCACTGCACATCACTCTGCTCACCGTTTCCCCCTCTCTGCCAAGTGTCAGGCCAAAGCTGGTTCCACTGTCAGTTGTGCAGTTCTTCCGTGTCAGACCAGGCCCTTCTGGGGCCCGGGGGCTTACACCACTGTTATTAATGCTTTGCTGGGATTTTTCCTGAAACCCATGATGTTTTTTCTAGTGATTTGGTTTGGGTTTGTTTGTTTGTTTAAACTTCTGGTTCCTTGAGTCACACCATAATGAGGAGGTTTCAGCTCTTGCTTTAAATAATACTTTTCCCTGCTGCTGCTAAAAATAAAAGTATGAACTCCAAAGATGAAAAAAGAAAGTACTGTGCAACTAGAAGGACTTTAAGAACAGAAGGAGATTGAAAGAGAACATTTAATCTTCTCTCACAACTCCTAGAAACCTGGCTTTTTAGTGTGTGGGTTGGTGATAGCTGGCTGTGTTGTAGCTGGCTTGGCTATGCAGAGCTGCCTCCTCGTAGGGAATGTGGGACAGTAAAGCAAAAAGCTCGAGTAATTCATGCCAAAGTGTTCATGGTAAATCCTTACAACGTGGGTTTCAAAAGGAGGACGTAGCTTGCTGTCAGCCTCTGAATCCCCCCAGACAGTAAATACAGTGGGGGCAGTTTTGTGTCCCTGCAAATGGGACAGGCAAACATAGCTGAGAAAATAGCTCGGTTGCCCCTTGCATTCCTGTACCTTCCCTACGTACACGTACAGGAGCTGCCCTGAAACTGGTTTGCGTGTTAGACCTAAGGCTTCACTTTGAAGCCTCCTTTGGCAGTGACTGGTGGAGCTGCAGTCAGGTGTGTGGCAGCCAGCCTGGCTGCCTCCTCCATGAAGCTCTGCTGGACCTTCTGCCATGCTGGCAGTGCCACCAAAGCCCAAGAGGGGTACTCCTTTGATCCCATGTCACAGACGCAGAAGTTAAGAGGGCAGTGGGACTGCCTGCAGCTCCCAGCCCGAGCACTGTGGTGGAAGAGCTAAGGGGCAGTTGCAGAACCCTGACAGCTTCATTCATTTGTTCCAATTAGCCAATCATAAGTATTTTATCTTACAGGAAGTGCAATTTAAAAATAGAAGATTGCATTTGCTTTTTCTAAAAGAGGTCAGTCACAGTGGGAGAGCTTGTGACAGGAACAGTGATGTTACCTGCTCAATCTTTTTTAGCAGCTCGGGTGCTGATGGGTCCTTCCCTCCCAAGTCTCGCTTTCTACTCTCGTTGGCAGGGTCAGCAAAGATTTTCTCCAGCTGTTTAATCTTGTCTTTGCACTGGGAATACTAGCAAACATGAAGCCACAATGGTTATTTTCTTCAGACAAGAAGCCAAAAGCCCCGTTACTGCTTCACACCGAGAGATGGAAGGTCTCGGTGTGTCTCATCTGTGCCAGGAGAACCGCACTAAAGCAGCTGGTCCAGCTGTGCTGCCAGTGCCTGGACTTGGGAGCGATGCTCCAGCCTGGCTGGGAGACATCTGGGGTGCTTGGGCAGTGTAGGAGTAAGCAAAACAATACTGGTCAAATGCTGGGAAACATTTCCCTCTGAAACCAGAGAGGGATGTACATTGGTTTCCTGTCCTGTGGATTTGACAAACAGTGGATTGGGCACCTGGGGCTCCTCTGGGACTCGCCTAACTTGCCCCTGTCTGTTTGACCCACAGGAGCCACTTGGGGATGGTGGAAGGATACGAGTGCCTGACAGTCTTGCTGCAAGTTAAGTCTGAAAGTCCCACTTCCCTGCTGGTTAGCACTGAAGGTCTAATCACAGGCATCCAAGTGTTCCACATTGAAGTTCCCAGGCACATGTCCTGACGTGACTCAGTGGTGACGCTGAGTGACGTGGAACTCCAGGGACCCAGAGAGGCAGGTGTTCCCCGACCTTTCTGATGTGAGGTCTTCCTGTGGAATAACACTTCCCAGAACTCACTAAGGGACATCCATGCTTTGCATAAATACTTGCTGAAGGAGTGACTGGGACCACTTCTCTATGTTTGGCCTTGCAGGGCTGGCAGGGGTGGGGTTGTGGGCTTTGATATGCACCTGGACATCTGTCCATGCATTGTCACTCCAACCTTGGTCTATTAGCTGTAACGTCACATGACCCAGGTCCATTGCTATAAATGCTAACCGTCCCTTGCAGGTGATGATGGTATTAAGGAAATAAGTGGTCACTGGCTCTTAAAGTTATGAGCAGTCACCAAAGATGTTTAGATGTTGCTGCCAGGATGAGGTTTGTTCACGGGAAGTTAACAAGTTGCATTTAACTGGAAAAGGGAAAACTGACAGATCTTCTTGAGTAGACAAGGGGTGACTGATGGATGTGATCTATCTGGACCTCTGTAAGGCTTTTGACATGGTTCCCCACAACATCCTGCTTGCCAGATTGGAGGGATACAGATTTGATGGGTGGACTGTTCAATGGATAAAGAACCGGATGGCTGGTCACAGCCAGAGGGTGGTACTCAATGGCTTGAGGTCCAGATGGAGAGCAGTAACAAGTGGTGTCCCTCAGGGGTCTGTGCTGGTACTGGTGCTGTGTAACATTTTTATCAACAATATAGAGGGATTGAGTCCACAACCAGCAAATTTGCAGATGACACCAAGCTGTGTGGTGCTGTCAATACACCAGAGGGATGGGATGTCATCCAGATGGACCTGAACAGGCTGGAGAGGTGGGCCCAGGTGAACCTCATGAGGTTCAACAAGAGCAAGTGCAGGGTTCTGCACCTGGGCTGGAACAACCATCACTATCAATACAGACTAGGGGATGAGATCTTAGAAAGCAGCCCTGAGGAAAGGGACTTGGGGGTCCTGATGGATGAGAAGCTGGCCATGAGCAGGCAGTGTGCACTTGCAGTCCAGAAGGCCAATCACATCCTGGGCTGCATCAAAGGTGTGTTGCCAGCAGATCCAGAGAGGTGATTCTGCCACTTTGCTCTGGTGAGACCTCACCTGGAGGACTGTGTGCAGCTCTGGAGCCCTCAAGATAGGAAGGACATGGACCTGATGGATCAGGTCCAGAGGAGGGCCACAAAAATGATCAGGGGGGTGGAGCACCTTTGCTATGAGGACAGGCTGAGGGAGCTGGGGTTGTTCAGCCTGGAGAAGAGGAGGCTCCGGGGAGACCTAAGAGCAGCCTCCCAGTGCCTCAAGGGAGCCTCCAGGAAGGCTGGGGAGACCAGCACGAACACGAGGATGCAGTTATGCTTCCAGTCATCTTTCATATCTGGGGCCAAAATTTCTCAACCACTAACTCATCTGAAAATGCCATGTTGGAGGCAGCGGTACCCTAATGAGATTAGGGACAGCTCACCAAGGAAAATTTCACAGGATTGAACAGTTAATTTAGAGAATAAAGATTATTGCAGCAAAAACACTGTCCAAACCAGAAAGAAAATCCATAAAAGTTTCATGTTAAACTTGAACATCAGACTTATTTTTAATGCAATAAGAATTGGGAGTGACTGGATGCAGGCTGACCCCAGAGTGGGGAAAAGAAAGCACTTTAAGTTATTTAGAAATAGCCACGCTATTCCCTGTGTGCTGACACGATGGAGCTATAGGCATCTGTCTTTAGTTTCTCCTCATTTACAGTCTTTTCCTTAAACTT
>VZTM01033862.1:30893-45883 GCA_013400555.1 Jacana jacana | reverse complement strand
ATGGGTTTTTTGGTTTTGTTCTTTTTTTTATGTGAGTCTTTCCCAATATAAGCTTGTTACAGCAGTACAACAGAGGCTAGATATCTTTAATGTGAACAGTACATACTCTTACCTTTGTTTTGTCTTGAAAATATTCAGCCTGAAATGCACATCCTTCCTAAAACTCCCTAAGACCAAATGGATAGTTCAGTAGAGCTGGAGGGGAAAAAAAAAAAAAAGATGAGAAGGTCAGATTGCTGTTATTATACTCCCAATCCCAGATATGATTTCAGAACTTTATGGACCAGGGATTTGTTCTACATTCCTGTGAAAAAATGGAGTTGAAAAGAAACTGCTATCATTCTGTGACACAATGTAACCTTCACTGTCTTGAAGTAGCCTCAGTGGTGTCAAGTGTGTGTTTGCTTGCTCTTGTGTAGCTGTACTTCTACTTGCTTGGATAATCTATAAACCCATTTGCTAAGTTTTATGGGGAGTCTCTTAGGGGCAAACAGTCCCAAATATAGAAAACTTACCTGTGCAAAGGTTAGTGTTACGATCCTCACCATTGAAACAAAAGTGGAAATCTAGCATGATTAATGTTGTTTTCTGGAGCAGAAAATTTAGTCTAAATAGACTAGTTGGGGGATATGGAGAAAAGCTACTGTACTGAGAACTTTTTGGTGCCATAAAAGATTTGTCTAACATAATTAAGTTTTTAAGATTTCTTTGCCTTAAGAAGTTTTGAAGCAGATTCAATTGTTTACTTTTGATTACTGTGTTGATTTACTTTCCTTACCAAAGCACATATTTTTTGCAACATTTTGTTCATTAGAGGTATGAGAGAGATGAGGTTTTGTTCATGTGCCTGTGTTGTCTTCCACTCAAAAGACCTATGCAGTTCCGGGAAACAGGTAACGGTGGAAAGAATGGTTAGACAGTATGACCACATGCATAGAAATTATAAACATAGATAGATAGAAAGGAGACTCTTCAGTTGCAAGAATGTCAGAAATCAAAATTTGTAATGTTAATCTATGTGTAGATAAACTGAAATTGGAATATCAATAATTTTCTTGAAGGCTTGCCACCTGAAGACGGAAACCATTACATACGAAGAAAAGGAACAGCAGCTGGTCAATGACTGCGTCAAAGAGCTCCGTGAGTATTCAAGCTCTATCTTGCATTGGCAAAACGGTATTTGGGATACCTAGAACCTACATATTTGTAGCTATCTCTGAATTCAAAAATGAGTACAAATTCAATAATTTATACCAATTATTCAAATCTTGCTTTTTACCCAAGTTCACAATTGTTCCTGTATTTCATCGTTTCACTCTGACATTAAACTCCAGGTATGTGTACTGTGTTTAGAGAGAGAAAAAGAACACTAATGTTCATAATGCTCCTAAACTAAAGCCTACAGACACTGGAAAATCAACACAATACACTTCTTGAGTACTCAGCACACATGACATTGAAATGTATCAGTGCAGAGACTCTTAAATGCTTATTCTAAATTATGATGTATTTATGAGCACAGTTTATTTTTAAATAGATATTGTAGGCCAAAGCATTTATATTGGCACGCTTTTTAATTGGTCTAAAACAGTTGTCTGTATTTCCTTTGGGGACTGCTTTTTTGCAAAGAGTTGCAGCTATTCATATACAAATGTATGTAAGTGTTCTGAAACAATAAAGAACCATCATTTTTCCTATGTAGTGACTACGTAACCCAGCAGTACAGTTTATTAGCTGTAGTCATTTGATGTGTACCACTTCCTTTGGGCTTCATAAATGTAAGCTTATCTGTTAAGGTTTTTCTTTTGTATACAACTTCATAAAGAAGACTGTGTTGCTGATTGATTTTTCTTGTTCCAGATGACCACAAAATACTATGAATTGATACATAGGTGGTTGTTAATTTACTCCATTTCCTCTAAAAAATCGATATAATTTGCAAATACGAGTTATTTCATATAAGCTCTCCTATTTTCCTTCCATGAGAACGTCTGTACGCTCTGTATTGTTCAATTCTATAGCACTTACAGGCATGCTAGGTAATTTAGACTGACTTCTCTGAAAGGGTATCTAGTCTACAGCTTCACAACTTGTGTCTTCAGGAAAAAGGTATCTGACTGTGAGCTGAAAAGCACACACACCCACGGACAGGACCTTGTTCTGCAGCAAACTGATGAGATACAATAACCACTAATTCCTAGTGTGACCTTTATGAAAGATTGGTCAGATTTTGTTAGGACTTTGCTATGCTTTCAGGGCTTTATGAGTTGCTTTGTCATCTCACTTGATGAAGTGCTTGCTCAAAGAAAAAAAGGAACTGGAAATTGTATGCAGCGGGTCTTTGGGCAATAGATAGTGACCAGAATCAGGAGTTGAATAGGTGTGTGTTATGTTTGACAAGGTCTGACAAAAGGCCTTTGCTTAAAGAGAATGGTAGTTAATAACAAGATCGGTTCACAGTTTGACTTCTTCAGCATATTCCAAGTCTGCCCTTGGTCATGAGCCAGTGTGACATTTGAAACCGTTTATAGTAGCTTACCTGGGATTTGATTACGGTTGTTTCACATACCTGTGAATGCATTTCAGGTTCTGCATATTTACCTCTTATTATTCTACTCCTGCATTTGAAGTTAACGCTCTTGCTCCTTCTCCTCTCCACTACTTCTCTTTATCATTTCCTCATAGGTGTTCTAAGGGGCCTAGTCTTATGTACTGTCAATTGGTTTCCTAAGGGTATTGGCCGTTCTGCAGATTGTTGTCGACTTTGATCTTTTCTGGGGTTTGGGTGTGATTTGGTTTGGTTTTCTCTCACATCATGGGAAAAGCTCGCTACTTTTATGTTTTGTAGGGCAAACAAATGCTCAGATTTCCAGAATAACAGAGGAGTTGTCAGAGAAGAGCGAGGAGTTGGTTCGCTACCAGGAAGAGATCTCATCCCTCTTGTCTCAGATTGTTGATCTTCAACATAAACTCAAAGAAGTAAGGGAATGCTGATGGAGCGTGTATGCGCATCTGTGTATGTGTGTGCTCGCTCGCCTGTGCTTACAGCCAGGTAAAAATTGACTCTCGAGCCAGGGGGTCACACTGCAAGAGAGTGGCTGTTTCGGGAAGGTATGGCAGAGGATCAACTCTCTCGGGGAAATGGGCTGAGAAAATGATGAGCACCTTTTTGTGCTTTCAGCATGTGATTGAAAAGGAGGAGCTGAAACTTCACTTACAAGCTTCCAAAGATGCTCAGAGACAACTGACAGCAGAGGTATTTAAGGCTGATATATATGTATGTATGTTTAGATAAATGTTTAGAATACAATATAAGAGAAAGAAAATTAAGAGAGAATGGGAACTGTTGCCCAAATGACAATTCTGTAGGGATTTTCAGTTTTCATTGTGATTGGAGCCATGATTGGAGGAGAAGAGTAATTATTTTTATTGAAGTCTACACAAATATTTCCATAGTTCACAGGAATATGGAAAGCAAGGGAGGTGTTCCAAGTAGGGAGGTCTTACTATTCTTAGTAGTTAAGAGAAAAAGAGACCATTTTAGTATGGAGTTTACTAATTATATCAACAATACTGTCGCTTGTTTTATTTTAAGGAAGTTCTCAGGTTTTGCTTCTTTTGTATCAGCAGTTACTGTATTTGCAGAGTTTTTCAATTTTATTCTACCTTTCCCTCTTTCGAGTCTTAATGTGGACTTGATGCTTCAGCACTGAAAGCATAGCAGGTGCTATGCCAACCATCGTCCACGCCAGAGGTTGGCATGTGCTGTGCAGCTGGAAAAATGTTACAGTGCTGAATCAGTCAATACAGGTTTCCGTAGGAGCTAATTCAGTTTAATTCTGTCTTTTCTTCAAAGCTTACTGGTATCACATGGTGCTCTCTTTTCTCTTTCAGCTACATGAGTTGCAAGATCGGAATGCAGAGTGTCTAGGCATGCTGCACGAATCGCAGGAAGAAGTGAAGTTGCTGCGCAGCAGAGCCAGCTCCGTTGCTTGTCGCTGCCACCCCCAGTCATGTGGAGCATTTCCTGTGGTAATGAATTCCGCCAGTGTGGCATATACCTACTGACACCTATGGCCTGTAGCAGCATGCAGCTATAGGAGTAAAACACCCCAGTCGGGACCTGCAGCACGAACAGTTTGCAGTAGGCAAAGGAGTTGATCTAATGGTTTTAGTTCCTTAATGTGTACCCTTCAGAGAATTTCATGTATTAGGAAGCTAGTCCTTCACTTGCCATATTGTGATATTGACATCATTTTTCTTTTCTGTTAAATATGGGAATTGGCATGTTCTACAGCTAGTGCTCAGTTGTGCTAGTATATTTTTCAATGTTGGTGTGAATTTTATAACTTGACAGTGTTTCTTTAGGAAACAAAGCATCTTTTCAAGAGTTCAAGGAGTATTGTTCTTACTTCATGTAGTTTATGATGTAATTTTATGCCCTTAACTTCTGAGATTGAATTTTAAGCGTTGTCAGAAATGCGTGACCCTATACTAATTACTAGAGATGACTAAAGAAGTGGAAAAGGGTTAAAAGCATTTATTTTCCTCTTTTTATTAGCATCAGATACATTCTTATTACTGTACTCTTATTACTCAAAAATTTCTGGGCTGTGCTGGGAATTTGTCAGGTTTTGGTTGGTTGTTTTGTATATACCATATCCCTCCTATATGTGTTTGGCCTTGTAAGAAGTGCTCTTAAAATTGTAGCTTAACTTCAGAAACCAATGTAAAGAGTACCAAGAAAAAGCAAACATTGCTAATGAAAACTGAACCCATACTGGTTTTACATTGGGGTAGTTATGGTGGAAAACTCCCCTCCTGCCCTTCCTTCAGAGACTGAAGGGTTTGTCCGAAACATACTGATACCAGTGAAAGAAATTGAGATTTTTTTGAGGGTTTTTTTTAGAGATGTTTTCTGCTAAAATTGTTAGGTGGAAGACTTGAATCTAATTTGTCAACTCTTCCGGTTCCTGTTTTTTCTGTAGGATTCCCTTGCAGCAGAAATTGAAGGGACAATGCGGAAGGAGTTGAGTCACGGTGATGAATCTGTTCTCTCCAAACAAAAGTATGTTTTCAGATTGGTGTGCTATTCTGGTACTTTTCCATGTGCTCGCATCAAGTAAGGTGGAACTGATTTCTGGAAATGTATTCATGTGAATGTTCCTTCTATAGTAAATTTTCTACATAGCTTAATAAAAAAAAAGCTTTGTAGTATTTGGTAATCTTTTCAACTTTGAAACCCACTATTCTTATTTGTTCTGTGAGGAAGTTGGAAATTTGCTAAAAGGATATTATTTCATTCTTTAATTTATGAGATTTTCTATGCAAATTCTCTGATGCACAGCACTAGTTTTATCTCTTTTAATGCTTTTAGAAAAATTCTCAGGCAAATGAAGTAATAGCTGAAAGACTGATAACAGCTTCCAAAGCCCTGAAGACTTGTTACTGGATCTCTTACTTTCAGAGCAAGAAGTAATAAATTACATACATGCTTCTGAAAGCATCGGTGAATTAAATAAATAAAATCCATGTTCCTGTATGTTGTCAAGTGATTATCAGTAGAGGTTCAGGTCTCAGGTTGAAGTAAGTGGTAATTCTGATATTTAATAGAGTTGTACTCCTGAAAATGTGAGTGTCTTAGGCAATCCTGGTTTTCTGGCTTAAATCTTTTTGGTCAGGTCTCTGCAGACCTTTGAAAGTCTTATTAGAGCTTTATTACGTCTGTTTTTTTCAAAATGCTTCTAAAAACCACATTTGTTTGCATGTCTTTTCTGCAGGGGTCAACAGAAACGAGTATTTGACACTGTCAAGGTTGCTAATGTCATTCGTGGCCGCTCCTCTTCCTTTCCTGCCCCACTGCCAATTCCTGGATCTAATCGGTCAAGTGTTGTTATGACAGCAAAGCCCTTCCAGTCCAGCGTGCAGCAGTTGGAGAGCCACACACAGATGACCCAGGAGAGCAGTTCTGAGAAGAATTTGAAGTAGGAAACACAACCCGTTATCTTCTTTCTGAACTAACTGATTAAAACTTAATCCAGACTGGGCCTTCGCTGTGTAAGAGAGAAATAGTTCATTCAATGATCTTAATACCTATTATTATTTGATGTTTCTTACAGAGACAGTCATAATCCTGGCCAGCCAGGAACCCCTGGAGACAATGACTTAGTCATGGCTCTGCACAGGCTCTCCCTCCGTCGTCAGAACTACCTGAGTGAGAAGCAGTTCTTTGAGGAGGAATGGGAGCGAAAAATGCATTTGCTGGCTGACCAGAAAGAAGGGGCTAGTGGCTGTAGCACACCGACAGAAAGCTGTTTTTCTCTGGGTACCAACTCAGAATTCACTGACCTCTCTGCCAGCTCCAGTAACCTCCGTGTCCTTCTACCAGAAAAATTGCAAATTGTCAAACCCATTGAAGGTAAGAGGATGATCATCCCTTTCTCATCGGCATAAAAAGATTTTACAGGAATTTGCCAACTAAATCGTTGTTGGTGTGTGTATAGCCAGGTGTGATAGGCAGTAAGAAGAAGCAGCAGCATTTGGTTGGGTACATGCTACTCATCAGTGTCACTGTCTACTTGGCTTCCTTGTGCGGTGCTAGTTGTCAGACTTTTTATTGGCATTGCCCTCCAAAGTGCACCACGTGTATCATGGTGTCAGCACCAGCTGGTTGGAGTTGTTTTGATCATGAATTCTTGTAACTCAATACTATTGTATTGTAGGTGATGGCTCTCTCAGACTTTTCTCTTTTCCACACCAGGATCCCAGACCCTTTTTCACTGGCAGCAGCTTGCTCGACCCAACCTAGGCACCATTCTTGACCCAAGACCAGGTGTTGTTACAAAAGGTTTTACCCCTCTGTCTGATGATACTGTGTACCACATCTCTGACTTGGAGGAGGATGATGAGGAAGAAAGTGAAGGAGGTATAACATTTCAAGTGCAACAGTCCTTCCCAGAGGAAAAGAAATGCACAGTGGTAAAGCCAGTGGCAGGGATTTTCTTGCCACCTATTACTTCAGCAGCAGTACCACTCACTGGTAAGAAGCAGGATTAGTGGGTTTTCCACTTTTGGGGTTTTTTTCCCGGTGTCTTTTTCTCAGTGGGGAAAGTATTTGATCTTGGGACAATGCTGTCTTTGCTGTCTTTGTTCTTTACTTTAAAAAAATTAATTAGCAGTGATAATAACCCTGTCTTAAACTTTGCTTTGATTAGTTCTTATCTGTCTTTATTGTTATCTTCAATTGATGTATTTCTCCACATTGCAGCTTCAAATCCAGGGAAGTGTCTGTCTTCCACAAATTCCACGTTTACCTTTACTACCTGTAGGATCCTTCACCCATCTGATGTCACTCAGGTTACTCCCAGGTATGATGACTGCTGATGTCCTAAATGTTGCTGCATGGCACTAAACAGTTGCTTTCTGGCTTCTGATACATGGTTTTAAAAAATAGCAAGGATTGGATGTTATCTGCACAAATAGTTGTAATTACAAAGGGGAAACTTGAAATTCTCTAGAGTGAGAGATAAAACGGGATTGGGCAACATAAAGGAAGTAAATTTATACTCTAAAATAGCAAAAGCCTTGTGTCATAATACCTGTTGTAAAAAATATATATAATGATACTGCCATAATTTTTTCTCCGATTGTGTCATAAGTTTTTTAACTAAGTTGTTAGGGGATATCTGTGTTGACACAGGTGACCACAGAAAGGTAATTAATTGTACTTGCACCAAAGCCTCTCTGTCAATGTAGTATCTTCTAAATACTTTGCAGAACAATCATTCTGAATGTACTGAAGCTGAAACTGTCACTGCTAATAGCAATAGTTTACTTTTTTCTTGAGCCTTTTGTATACTAAAGGCAAAGACAGAGCAGAGCAGGTGTAAAATGGGTAATGTGTGCATTGTCTCTCTTTAATTTCCGTTTTATTTCAGCTCTGTGGGTGCTTCATTTTCACTTGAAAATACTGGCAGCGGTATTGGAAATCCGGTAGCGAGCACTCCAGCTGTGTCTTACAGGCTTAGCATTGGGGAATTTCTCACCAACAGAAGAGATTCAACTACCACCTTCAGCAGCACAAGCAGTCTGGCTAAACTTTTGCAAGAACGAGGCATCTCTGCCAAGGTTTACGATAGCCCCATATTAGAAAAATTGCCTTTGCTACAGCCCCCTCAAATTCTGCCTATCCCTTCTACTCCACCAAATTCTCCCTCGCGTTCACCTTGTCCTTCCCCTCCACCATTTGAGCCTCGAGTGCATCACTCAGAAAATTTCCTGGCCTCTCGACCAGCAGAAACATTCTTGCAAGAAATGTATGGCCTAAAGCTGGCCCGAAATGCTCCTGATGTGGGTCAGCTGAAGATGAACCTGGTGGACAGACTGAAGAGGCTGGGAATTGCCAGGGTGATCAAGCCCCCTGAGACACAGGACCACAGAAAGCATCAGGGGCCAGAGGTTAGCTTGCAGAGGCAGGACTCAGCAGTGTTTCTAAATGCAAGTAGCAACTTAATGGCAGGACTGAGAAGAAATCAGAGTCTTCCAGCCATGATTGGAGCGTTGGGAGCTCCAGTTTCCACCCAGTCATCGAAAATGGATATCCTAAAGGAGGACTGACTGGTCTGAAAAATGATTGACTTGTAGCATAGTACATAGCACATGAGGGACAAACATCCAGTACAGGCATTGTTAGATGTGTTACAGAAGAGTTGGAGAAGGCAAGTGCATGTTACAGATGGGAGAGAGAGAAGTGTTGGGATCAAGGAGAAAAAGAACATTGCTTGGGTTTGAGGAAGGCAGCTTTTGTGGAAGATAGGAAAGAATAAACCAAAGCTTAGTTTCAAGACCCCCTTCAGCAAAAATAAAAGATCATTGTAGACATTCTCAGTATTTTAACCTTTTAAACTGTAGTAATGTCTTGCAGATGCTGTTCTGCTTCTTTCTACCATACAACCATAGCATTTTACTAGTTGTCAACAGTCAGACTGTGTCATTTAAATATAGTATTAAAGTAACTGTCAGTCTGACTGGCAGTATTGGTCCAAGTTCCTCTCTGTAGCAAATAGGAAAACTTGGATTATTTTTTTATTCCTGTGTTTTCCATTCCAGAAACTGTACTCTTTTGAATTCCTCCCCACTTTGGGAAGCAGGGAGAGAACTTCTAGCTCTTTGTAAGAAAACAGTACTTCTGTTTACAAACACAGGAACTGGTGGTCAGGATTTCTATTTTGACAGAGTGCAATTGTGCTAGTGAGGTTAATTTCTTTCCAGAGTTTCTGAGGCACACAGAGGAAGGTGCAATGAATAAGAGTTAAGAAGCGGGAAAGGATGTATTAAGGTGAAAACTTCAAGCTAAGCAATCTTTCCAGAGTGTGCTCTGCATCTTTTTAAATGAGGGTATTTTTGCACACACATTAAAAAAAAAATCTCAGGCACATTTCAGTGTTGCAGAAGGAAATAAAACCTCGGTGCTTGATTCAGGGGTTCTTTTAGTTGACGTAAGCAGAGAACATTTACTTCAAAACGAGGGTCAGAAATTCAGTAACCTGACTCTTCTCCTGAGAGGTAAACACCACGTATATTTGAGAGTTTTGCAGTGAACTTCATGCCTTTCCTTCACTTACTTCTGATTTTGGGCAGGATTTTGTTTAAAATATTTCATCAAGAGCAAAATTTACCAGTCTATATTCAGAAACAGGGAGATCAAAGTTAGCCTTCTTTGTAGCATCTTAATGAACGTGAATCAAGATTGTCTGCATTGAAATCCTGTGTCTTGATGATGGAGAGTGGTTCTGAACCCGATTCTGAACAAAGCTGAGGAAGACTTTCCATCTCAAAAGAGAAGTCCATGTTAGAAATCTGATTTCTGAGTGCTAATCAGCAAAATAGTACTGCCTGTGCTGCTTTTACGATTCCCTCTTGTCCAAGGTTCTAGTCATAACTGAATCATCTACAATAGATTTATCGTGTAGCTTAAAGGAGAAAAAAAGTTTGCCCAAAATTCCTTGGAGGAATGTATCTTCACTAGTGATCTGAACAGAAACAGGTTCTTAGTCTTTATCTAAATTTTCCCTGTACCTACCAACATTTAAAAATGATGTTAAAGTTTAGTTTCCATATTAGATAAAATGGTCAAAGTTTACCTTGCTTGTTACAGTGTATGTGGGACAGAACTACTACCTGTCCTGGTGTGTGGTGTGAGGCATCAGTGTTATTACACTGGTTTGTGTTTGCCATAAGGCACCTCTACCGTAATCAGCACCCTTGTTGCTGCAGGGCTGAGCTGAGTAGGGCAGGAAAGAAAGCTTCTTAACATGCTTTATAGGAAATTTGTAATGTGGCCTTTCTGCCTTTACAGTTCTGTAGATCTTCTCATGAGAGTCTTTGATATAACTGTGTTTTTTTGTAAAAGGAGAAGGAGTAACCACTGCAAACTGGCACAGGGATTCTTAGCAGAAACTTGACTGTCAGCAGCGCACAGAAATATTCAGGAATTCCTGGAGTTGCCTTTTGCTCTCTAAGCAAAATATTACCCTTATAAAAGGTGAATTTTATTTAAAATACTATATACGGGTTAATTTTGATTTTAAAATGAAAAATATTTAATTTCTTCATGTAAGTATTTATGTTTGTATGTACTTAGCTGTACATTGGGTCTTGCCTGGCTAAAGAAGGTAAGAGTGAAAGGAGTGGGGGAGGCAGTTTTGCTCTCCAGTGAACTCAGGCAGGTACGTCTGCTGCCTATTTATGACTTCTAGGGAAGCAACAGCAATGATTTAACAAAAGATGAGAGAGACAGTGTGGTATCAACAGAGAAGTGTGTAGCATGTCAAAAGTATGTCCATTTTATGTGTGTTTGTTATAGGACTACGTGTAAGTTACAGCTAATTTTTTGAAGGTATTCCATTGTGTTTCTAACTAGCTTCATTAGATAACTCTAGCCATTGGCTCATTCTGTGTGTGTTATCAGCAGAAGTGGCAAATGGGCTGAATCAGAATTTCTTTAGCAGACCAGGTTTCAGTTAAAATTCATCTAAAAGCACATTAATTAAATGCGTGTTTCGCGTTGGGAAGCCTCCATGTTCCTCAGCCCAACAGTATAAACTGGTTCAGTTCAAACAGTACTGTAGGTATGCCGAGAGGTTTGTTGGTTTTCTGGAGGGCGAGGTACCGTCAGATACTTGACACAAGGCAAGAAGGAAATGGAAGAATCTCTATACCATGGGGGTTGCATCTTTATCCGGTTGGTTGATCCTGTGGTGCAGCATCACTGAAGTTGTGTCATGTCTTTATACCTGCATTTTGTATAGATGTGCCCAACTTGCAGCAACAGGGAAGATGGGTACTTCTTCCAAGTTTACTCTTTTGTGCCAAAACCTAGAAGACAAACTTTTCTGAGTAACACGCGTGTTTCTGAGAACAGATTAAAAGTTGCCATCATTCTAGGAGCTGATTTGGCTTCTGTTGCTTCCCATAGAGAGGAGACAAACTTGCATGACTAAGATAGCTGAGACCCTGCACAAATGTGATTTGGTTGAGCAGGAGGTAGAGCGAGAAGGAATGGAGAATTACACTCCAAACAGGTTCTGATACCTTGCAGGTTTGAGACAAAAACAGATGCTAGAAAGGACTCAGCAATGCTTGTGAATGTTTCAAGAGACAGAAGGGAATTCTTGTAGTGTCTACTTTTCTTAAGATTGGCTTAAACCAAGCACAGGTTCATAGCTGTCTAGTTTCACTGGTTTTGATAAACTCAGTGATACTGCGTGCTCAAAATACCTGTGATAAAGTTAAAAGTCTACAGGAGTCAAACAGCAGCAAAGAGGGGAGGAGAGCGTTGGGCTTGAGCCTCATTTGGCTGTTACACGAGGGGATGACACACAGCATTTAACGGTCTGGGAACTTCATGGTGTTTTTTCATCCGCTTTTTGCACTTACTGTTGTTTCGTAGTGGAATGTAAATTTGATAATAAACATGTACAACATGCCATTTTTCAACATAGTTGTCATCTTGTGTGGTTTGTTCCAGATGTCATCTTCTCTGCTAGTGCTCTATGATAAACCTGGAGTTCGGCCTGTTTTGGCTAAAATTCGGTGATTGTTATACTGTAGACGAGCTCAGTGAGTTGGTGTCTGCGCAAGCGGCGAGTGTAAAAGCGGGGAAATAGATTTGGAAAGGTGGCCAGGCTGTGCTGGGCTGTTTGCCGCTGGGTTTATACTGAAGCACTGGAAGGTGGCTGATGTGCAGGACGAGCTGCCCTCTGAGTTGCAGAGTAAATGGGCGATGCCTGAATGCGGGACAGGATGCTTATAGAGCAGCTGCAGCTGCAGTTGGGCAAACCTTGTACCCGAGAATGAAAAAACCACAAACGCAGAACGGCTCATCAGCCTCTAGAGAACATATCTGAGTATCTTTGTTACAAATATATTTGTAACAAAGTGGGGGTAGAGATTAAACCAAGCTGCTTACCCTTGAAGAGTACTCCTTTTCTGTAGGTCTCACTGAAGCTCTCTGGACACAGAGGTGCCAAATTCTCGCCGGCCATGTCAGCCTGAGGCTGTGCATACCACCTTCAGCACAAGCCCCCGCACTGGCATGTCGGGCTGGAAGGTTCTCATCATTTTTCCCAAAACAGTCAGTTGCTGCAGTGGTGCAGAATGGGAACACCAGCATCTGGGTTGCAAGAGACGCTGACCAAGTTTCTTTCACTAGCAAGTCAGTAACATAAACCGTTCCCTGATACCCCTTGTATTTATGCCGGAGTGCTTACCGCGTTTGCATTGGTATTTGCGTGTCCTCAGAACAAAGGCCTGTGTTACCGACTTGACCGATGACATTGCAGAAGCGCGTCCCACACTGGAGAAGCATTACAGCCAGAGGCAGCCAAGTGGCAACAGAGGAGCCTCAGATACTGGTTGAGTTGGGGTTTCTGGCCACATGCTCTCTGCTTCAAGAGAGATGAAGCTGCAGAAAAAAGCCAGAACTAATCAGAGAAGCTCCTCCGTGCCCGAGGAAGGTGCAGGGAAGAGCTTCCGGCAGAAAATAGGTTTATTAAACCACCTAAATCAAGGGGAGGCTGGCAATTCTGAAAAGAAATTCCATAGGTGAGACTTGGAAATGCCTTGAGCTCCCTTCTTGTTTTCCTTTTAGTTGGTCATACTGCTAAAAGAAGTATTTTTGATAGTCTCCCAGGAGTGAAGGCTTTTAAATAGCATCTTAGACAATGGAGAAGTGAATAGAAATAAATAAATAAAATCTAATAAATATAAAGAAATGTCTCCACTTGAAAGACCTGTAACTCTTGTGGTTGAGCTCTGTGCATAGGTTCAGATAACCCAAGAGAAGCTGTGCTTGTAGCAGAAATTTCCAATTTAATTGGAGAAACAAAACCTGTGTTACTGCTTTTGACTGTGGGAGTTTATTTTCTTCGTAGTAGCTGGTATGGTGCTGGGTTTTGGCTTTGTGCTGAAAACAGTGTTGGTAACACAGGAAGTCACTGCTGAGCAGTGGGTCCACAAGCGTCAAGGCCTGTTCTGCTTCGCAGAGTGCCCTGCCAGCGAGTGGGCCCAAGGAGTTGGGAGGAGGCACAGCTGGGACAGCTGACACAACTGACCAAAGGGATATTCCATACTGTACGGCGTCATACTCAGCCATAAACATGGGTGAGGAAGGAGGAAGAAGGCAGGAGGGTGTTTGGAGTGATGGTATTTTTCTTCTCAGGTCACAATTACGCATGATGAAGCCTCCTTGCCTGGAGGTGGGTGAACATCTGCCCGCCAATGGGAAGCAGTGAATGCATTCCTTGCTTTGCTTGTGTGTGCACCTTTTGCTTTACCTGTTACACTGTCTTTATCTCAACTTACGAGTTTTCTTACTTTCACCTTTCCTACTCTCTCCCCCATCCCACTGGTGGGAAGTGAGTGAGTGGCTGTGTGGGGCTGAACTGCTTACTGAGGTTAAACCACAACCTGTTTCTGTTTCATTTTGCTTGAGGCTCACCTCACAAGTTCTCATGCATTTCAACAAAGAAAAGCTTCCTAGTTAAAGGACTGACAAATGCTGTTCTTCCCAGCTGAGTTGCTGGGAACTGACAGAAAGGGAACACATAGCCAAAGGGAATCATAGAATGGTTAGAGCTGGAAGGGGCCTTAAAGATCATCCAGTTCCAAACCCCCTGCCATAGGCAGGAGCACCTTCCAGTAGACCAGGTTGCTCCAAGCCCCATCCAGCCTGGCCTTGAACACTTCCAGGGATGGAGCATCCACAGCTTCTCTGGGCAACCTGTTCCAGTGTCTCACCACACTCACAGTAAAGAATTTCACAGAATCATATAGGTTGGAAGAGACCCTTGGGATCAAGTCCAACCATCAGCCCTACTCTACAAGTTCTCCCCTACACCATATCCCTCAACACATCTAATCTACTCTTAATCACAGTCAGGGATGATGACTCCACCACCTCCCTCCTTTGATCTCTAATCTGAATCTCCCCTCTTCCAATTTAAAACCATTACCCCTTGTCCTGTCACTACACTTCCTGACAAAAAGTCCCTCTCCAGCTCTCCTGTAGGCTCCCTTTGGATACTGTAAGGCTTATATAAGGTCTCCCTGGAGCCTTCTCTTCTCCAGGCTTAACAAGCCCAACTCTCTCAGCCTGTCTCCATAGGAGAGGTGCTCCAGCCCTCTGATCATCTTCATGGCCCTCTGCTGGACCCTTTCCAACAGTTCCATGTTCTTTCTATGTTGAGGCCTCCAGAGTTGGACACAGTACTCTGGGGGGGGGTGTGGGGGTGTGTGTGGTGCAGATGGGGTAAAATCACCTCATGTGACTTGCTGGCCACGCTTCTTTTGATGCAGGATGTGGTTGTGTCCCCTTTGGTGCACTGTATAATCAGAACTATTGGTTATACAACAGGCAGGTAAGATCGCTATGCTGTGAAGAGGTAGGGGTGTGTGTGTGTGTGTGTGTGTGTGTGTGTGTGTGTGTGTGT
>VZTM01033862.1:3708-30864 GCA_013400555.1 Jacana jacana | reverse complement strand
TTTCCTTACGTGTTACTTTCAGAGCCCGCTTCCAGAAGCTCACAGCTCAGCTGCTAAAAAAAAGCTAGGTATTGGCAAACCTTTCTGCAAAATTCTGTATAATTGTGTTTATAGTTAAGATTTTAGGTTGTCAAATTACCTGAGAATCCGTCTCTACAATCCTAACAATCAAGAACATGTCAGCACCAAGGCGAGGGACAACATGATGAGTCAGCATGAGCTGGAACTGTCTGCCTCCTTCATGAGGGCCGTTGCTCTGTGTAGTTGTAGGGTTCCTGGTGAGAAGGGGCTTGATGGCAGTTGCTTTACATCATGAGACTAACTGTAGAGACTGGTAACTGACAGATTTCATTCCTAACTGATGAAGAATTCCTAATCAGACTCATAACTCACATAACGAGGAGATTCCTAATAAGACCCTGTTTATGGCATACATTAAATCTTGCTGGAAAATCCTCACAATTTTTTTATGCCATGAACTCCTGAGAAAACTAGTTCCTTCAACATAGCCAACTGTTGGCATTTTCTCTATCTTTGTCCTTTTGATTTGTAAGGAAAAAGGCTGTCTGACTATGTCAGTCAGGCACCTCTGACTTCAGACTCTCTTGGCTCACTGAAATTTTGTTACGAATGCAGACAACAGGAGATCCAGTCTCCCCCTCTAAGGAAAAGGGAACTGTGAGAGTTTGGGACTTCTGCTCTGCCTGGTCGCTGCCTGAACCCACAGCATGACAGGCAGGATAGCTGCTGTACCAGGGCAAGAAGGGAGCCCAGAATCTACACATAGAACTGGAAGTTGCTGAAGAACGCAGGCGACTTGTGAAAGGTAAAGTGCTGAGCAGTATGTGAGGAGGGAAAGAGGATCTAGGAAGACACTCCACAGTAAGCCAGGTTCCAGTAATTATTTTGCCCGTGAAGTAGAACACTTGTTTGCCATGGCCACGTAACAGCCAAACTTCTGTATAGCAGCTGTCCTTGTTGCTTGGGCACAAGTCTCAGTGAATCTTTAAATGATGAATCTTTAAATGAGCATCAACAACTATCTTGCAAAATTACACCTAGAATTTGGAAGCACAGATTTGCCTGTTTCTGTAACCGCTTGCTCCCTCTGCCAGTTGTTAAGGTTCTAATTATTCTCACAGTCTGCAATCTCTCTACCCCTATGTTTGCAGACACAAACTGGTACCAAAGAGAGATGTATTCATTGGAAGAGTCCAGAGAACACTCTGAAACAAGGGTGTAACAGAATGAACATCTCATTCAAAACAAAACAGAGACAGTAACAAAGCTTTAGCTCCTACTCAGAGCTCATAAAAGTCCCTGGTCCTTGGACACAGTGATTACAGGAGCCACTAGAAACATGTTTTGAAGGGTACTTACTTGGCTTATTACTTCTTGTGCTGTGCCTAGAACTGAGACTTAAAGATCAGCAAGGTAAGTGAACACAGGATAACTGGACACCTACAAACATTGATTTTCACTGTTACAACTACTCTAGGTAGAGGATGGTCTAAAATGCAGGTCACAGCCACATCCTACAGAGGATGCTGGAAGTCCAGTCCACCTCTTCCTTGAGGTGTACCAAGACACTAAAAATGAATGATTTTAAGTGGTGGGGAGAAGTAACAAAAGACACTGATGCGAGCGGATCATATCCTATAAAATTTGCAGTGTGCCCTCCCCCGTTTATTTTGCAAAAGTAAGGCATAAAATACACATGACTTCATAATAGTTGTCTTAAAAATTGGCACTGGAAAGACACCTTACTAAACCAACAGCAATGTGGTGCAGCTGATAGAGGACACCGAGCAAATTTCTATCAGCAAAACACAGTATAGAGACCAGCTCAGAGATGCTCTCAGGTGTAAGGTGTCATATGTATTAACACTAATGTCTTAAGGCTTTTGCTCCTTGGCTGTACTTTCAATAAAAACATTGGCTCTTCTGGCAAGCTCAGACACTGAAATTCTGTCTGTTGTGTTTTACCAAATTCATAGCTGATACCAGCCAATTCTAAGCTGCTGCAGCTCCCTCCCATTTAGTCGACAGGAAAGATGAGTTTTTTCCTCAAGGTGAAACTGGGCAGTGGCATCTGCTTCTCTGCATTTGGCTCACAAGTCTTTCTGCTCACGTCCTGATTCACTGCTGTCAGGATGCTAAGAATATCTTCTCCACTGCAAAAAACACAGGAAGGCTGTTACCATCAGAAAAACGACCACATTCTCATATATCTTGATCTACACCAGTACTGACGGCTCCTGTTTTAAAAAGGCTTCAAAGCAGTTAGCTACGCTGCTTTGAAAAATCTGTATGGTGTTGCTGTGCCCTACATTGTTGTTTTCACTTCGAGCAAGCACTGCCACCACTGCATATCATCTACCTCTGCATCCAAATCAAACCCCTGTCATTCACAAGAAAAACATGCGTGTTGCCAAGAAGTTGAAGGAAAGATAGTTACCGAGGACAGCTTTTGGTCAAGTGCTGGCACAAAGCCTGTATGTACCAGGTCCCCAGCTCTGGGCTTCTGAAGGATACGTGATCTGGGAGGGTAGCCATGCCCAGGAGGAAGTCTGCCTCTGCAGGGATGCAGTCAAGCTGGAATCTTGCATCTGTTTCTACAAGAGAATCTTGCTCTCCAGAATCTGTTTCAACAGTCACACCTTTCTGGCAAGCATCACCTTGGCAGGCCTGAACAAAAAAGACTTTTGGTTTTCCAGTAAGTGAGCGGCAATTCTGTCCAGCGAAAGAAGTGGTCAGTTCCTGGATAGGTACTTCCTGCCCATCAACACCATATATAACACCTTTTTTCCCATGAGACAGGATACAGCAAACAAAACAGTCTTTGTCCGAGTGGTCTTTGCACCGGTAGATGTTCACAGTCTCACGGATTTCCTTTGCAGTGAGGTTTTTGTGCTCTTCTACTTCAAAATGAAGCTTCCTAAAGACTCTTTCCAGAGTCTCTGTAAAGTAAACAGAAGGGGAATTGGAGCCAGTTCATTATATAAAAGTTGGAATCTGCAATTGCAAATTGCATTGCTAGAGATAAACGCTCTTCTTTAAAATTCTGCTGCGCTGCTATCCAGGCGGTTCCATTGCTGCTCTGAAAATAATCTACTAGTGTAACTTCTAATCATCTCTCTACTGAGTTCCCTTAACTCTCATTAAAAGGCTTCCTTGCAATCTTGCTGTTTAGTATTTCCTCTATCTGGAAAGCGGGCAGAGCTATTAAAGCTGTATCTCTTTCCCCTCCTCATTCCACAGCTAGTCCCATCATCTCTCAAAAGGCGTTGAACAGCGCAGTTGCTTTTCCCAGGAGCACTGCCCATTTGGGTAGTACCTGTGCCACAGGAAGAGAAGCCTTGCACCCTGACTCTTCAACTAAGTTGGAGTTGAAGGGTTCAATTCAGTCAGGGAGGGCCATTGATGGGATTTTATCTCCTGGCAGATAGTGCAAATACACCCGTATCAGAGACCTTAGGGCCTGCAATGAGCTATGCTGTTGCTGCTAAAATCAGGACGCCTGAATACTAGGGTAACTGAGTCCCTAAATTCCAACATCCTTCCTGCCTTGTTTGGTTGTGGGTTTTTTTAAGTTTTATATTAAACAACTGCCCAATTCTGTTTTAGCAGCAAATCTGGTTCTGATTTTGCATATTTCAGAAATAGTATGCATAAGGCTGAGTCAAAGCCAAAGCTTGCCTAGCTTCTAAAATCCAGGCTGAGGTTGCTATAATATATATTGTAATATATTATTGAAATATTATTATTGTAATAATATATTGTAAAATAGCAAAACGCCAGTGAATAGTTCTGACTCAGTCAGTAAAATCTTGACAAGTTGATGAGGGTTCGTCAGCACAGGAAAGAGAGAGGATTCAGCCACTCAAACAAAAGTGGCCCAGGAAGGGAAGACTGAAATTCAGACCTTTAGTACCGGAAAATAAACTAGGGTTTTTTTTTTTGAAGATACACAAACTCATCTTTAATATTCACTGTACCTGCATCCACATCTGTCCCATTCCGATCCTTCAGTTTTTTGGGTTCTGGCACTGCTTGCCTGGCTTTTGCAAAACTGTGATTATTCAGGATCAGGCACACTCCCCGGGGCCGGCTAGTCATTTTGTAAGCTTCGAGCCTCTGAAAAGAAAAACTATTGGTGAAAACACTACACTCTCTTCCAGGTGCTCCTCAGCCCTTGCTAGTGGCACAGCAGGGCAAACAACCAGCTGGCTTTCTCTCTAGGCCGCTCTCCCTATACACCTTCGCTCCCAGAACCTGGCAATGCACTGTCCCACCACCGTTCAGACTCTGTGCGCAGCATGACAGCCCCCTACAGACCCACAGCATCATGCTCAGCCCACACAGGATGCTGCGCTCACCCGCTTCACACCCAGCCATCTGCCTGTTTCCTGGTATAATAAACTCTGCCTGTCTTGCTACCCTTGCAAATGTTTCTGAAGTTTTAATGCTGCAGTAGCTGCTGCCTGTGACTTAGTTTCATAGTAAGGGAGATTAGAAAGTGGTGCATTTTTCTTTTTCTAGACAGCACTTTTAACTGTTGGGCTTTCATAGTAACTGTCCACCTCATGGAGGGATGATCTAAGACAAAATGATGAGGTTTCTGAGAAACAAACTGCCTTACCTGGGAAGATGCATTCCAACTGCCAGACGAATCCAGTGACATGGGTGACGCCAGCCATCTGGCATGGGCTGAATACAGACAAAAAAGTTTAAGTACAGAATGTAGCACTAGTGAAAGGAGAGAAGCTGTGTTCTTAGTTTTCATTTCCACAGGTACCTCCCAGGGTGAAAATGTTCTCTGATAACACTGAATTGTGGTTGAATGGCTGTTCCTGTTAGCTATAAACCACTAGATAATCAATCTACAGGAAGTAAAATTTATTGTGATCAGTTAGTAACTGAATACTCAATCATTTTCTAGAGAGGCACCTGTGTAAAGAAGGGAGATGCAAGTGGTGTAGAAACCAAAAGCTGACAGAGTGAAAAATCTAAGCAGGGTTTTTTTTGAGAGTTTCCATTACCTTCAGGGCCTCCTGTACTGCCCCTCTGTTGCTCTGTGATCTCTTCTTCACCTGAAAACCATTCATTATTAGTCCTATAAGATATCTAGATGTGACTTCAGGAATAACTACGGGAAAGAAGTCTTTTTGTTTTGGTTTACCAAATAGGCTTAATTCATAGTCTTCAATTCTCTTCAACAGGCTGATGTTAATTTCTGCACAGAGACGCTTCAGGATACTTAGGTTGTCTTCTCCCAAAATCCCCTTCTTCTCCATCTCAATGAAAACGTCGAGCATTGTCTGGGTAATCAGAGAGGTAGTTTGCTCTTAGGGCACATCCATACTGCCACTGGGAGGGATGTTGCAGCACTTGCATGTGCACCTAAGCCTTAATGTACTGACAGCACATGCGACCCAGAGCATCAGTCCAGCTGACTGGTAGCTCAGCAGAGACCTCACCTGAGTCAATTAAACTTAGTTTGACAAAATCTACAAGTACTATAAGTACAAACATGTTCTCAAAACATACGTCTTCCCCTTTCCCAGCTCAGAGACACCAAGATCTAATCCAGGAGATAAAACGGTGATCATACCAAACATATAATGTCATTTTTAATGAATGCTTTCAGTCATTTGACCTCCAGTGGCTACCCTGTTGCACGTAACTGAAAAACAAGAACCACCGTCTTGAGCAACTCAATGAGTCTAACCATGCAAGTATGGTGTAGAGATTGCTCTGATGCAAAAGGGGACTCAAGGGACAGGAGGTCATGCCAACAGTGAGTGGCAGAGCATAGTGGTCACCCCAACAGAACAGCCATCACTAGATGGTCACAGTCTCTCCTTGAAGAAAAGAGGGAAAATGCTACAAGAGTTTTTTTTAGACAGAACAAAGTACCCTGCAGTCAGAACTGCAGGCTGAGATAGTGTACGAGAAGTTGAATCTACTGCAAGTACCACTATTGATAAAGTCCTAGCTCTTGGGCCTTAGCCTTGGTAAGAATCTGCTGCTTAGATCTGCATTTTCTGAGTTTGGAAATAAAAAGAACAAAAGCGTAAATTAATAGCCACAGTGGGTGATTTTAAGTGTTTGATAATGCCTTAGAAAGCAGCCAAAACAAAATTGCTTGGGCAAGATGAGTAAATACGCTCATCGATGTCATCAGTCTTCCATTGATCAAAGCCACCAAGTCCCTTAAGCCCCGTATGCTGCATAGACATGAAGGGCCTCTGTGCCTGGGGCAGCGTTGGCCCACGCTCTCTGCACAGTGCCACGGCTGCAAAACCTGCATAAGGACAAGTCCCATATGGAGCAGAAAGCCTGTAAACCCTCTCCATTTTTCTTATGGTGCTTTCACCATAAGGAGAGTGACACTCATTCCCCTCATAGCAACCCAAATGCCTCTATAGATTACAATNTCCCAAACACATATCCCCCCGTTTCATCTTCTTTAATGGGGCAGGATGTCAGTCCCAGAACAGCCTGAAGTGAAACCATTTTCAGCTGCACTTAAAAAGATTGCAAGCAATTAAAAAGAGTGATTTTTTTCCTAAAATCAAAACCTGGCTGAAACTTTCTGGAGAACAAAGACTCACACTCATGGCACCACCCGGGCATAAAGGCCTTTGGGGGCTCCTAAGTATTTCAGAAAGGCTCAGCTTCAGTTTTCCCCCTCCTACTGGCCAGAAATGTCAACTTCCCATAAGGCTTGTGCCCGCTTTCCTTTGGAAGATGCTTGTGTTCTTCCAAACCCGCTCCTGGTGGTCGGTAAAAGCCCGCAGCGACCGAGAGGGGCAGCCGATGGCGGGGAGCTCCCGGGTGAGGCTCAGCCCGGGAACCCGCACCGCCCGTAGGTCTCTCACCTGTAGGCTGACACCTTTGCCCTGCCTGGGATCTGAAGCTCTCTCGCCATCTCCTCTCGGCTGGAGCCCAGATGGGCAACCAGGAGGTCGATCCGACCGATCCGGTAGAGCAGCTCCTTCAGGAAGGTCAGATTCCCCGCCTCGATCATGCCTTTCTCCCTCAGCGCTNGCTGCATAGACATGAAGGGCCTCTGTGCCTGGGGCAGCGTTGGCCCACGCTCTCTGCACAGTGCCACGGCTGCAAAACCTGCATAAGGACAAGTCCCATATGGAGCAGAAAGCCTGTAAACCCTCTCCATTTTTCTTATGGTGCTTTCACCATAAGGAGAGTGACACTCATTCCCCTCATAGCAACCCAAATGCCTCTATAGATTACAATAATCATTAAACAAAAAAAATAAAGCATTAAAGAAATTCTTACAGTCTTAGGGTTCAGCCTGCATTTTGGTAATTCTTTCCCCAAAAGAAACTTGAAAGAATTCAGTTCATCTTTGGTAATGTCTTCTGACAGCTCAAAGAGCAGGTATCTAGAAGGAGAAGCAGAGGACACTGTTTGATCATNTAGGCTGACACCTTTGCCCTGCCTGGGATCTGAAGCTCTCTCGCCATCTCCTCTCGGCTGGAGCCCAGATGGGCAACCAGGAGGTCGATCCGACCGATCCGGTAGAGCAGCTCCTTCAGGAAGGTCAGATTCCCCGCCTCGATCATGCCTTTCTCCCTCAGCGCTTCGAAGAAGTCCTGTGTCTTCTGGATGGCTTCCAGCTTCCTCATGGGGACGTGCTCCAGGCTGAGGAACTTCATAGCCGCCAGCTCGGCCTCGCCCAGCTCCTGGCTGACCACCAGGAGCCGCTGCCTGGACAGATCCATGGTCCCTGGCCGCCAGGTCCGGGGCGCGGAGGGCGCTTCCCGCCGCGCTTCCCGCCGCGCTCCCGCCGCGCAGGGACCCCTGGGAGCTGTAGTTCCTTCTGACTTTCGTAACTTCAACCAACCAGCCAAGCAACCCACACGCTTAACTTAAGGGGCGCGGCTGCCAAAGAGGGCTTCTCTCCGGCGCGCTTAGGCCCACTCCCCTCGCAGTGGTGAAGCGCTGACTGCTCTTGAGCCCAGTCCTGAGAGAACTGAACTCACCGGGGTGCAGGTCGAAAGGTCTCCCTCTGCCCTGGCTCTTCCTGCAATCACCTCTCTCTGTTTTAAAAGCACTCACGGTTCCTTGCCCTTTGACTACCAACAGGAAGAAGCTCATACAGAACTCCACTGACTCGACTTCCTCCTTGCGAGCCCTGAGCCTTTTGGGGTGCTGGTAGGCAATGCAGTGTGCTCTGTGCCAGTGTTAGGACCTGTACCCCAACAGCCATGGAACCAGCTCACTTCCCAGCCCTCCCAGATCAGCTGAAGACCCTTCTAGCAACGGGAGCAGGCTTGCAGGAGCGCTGTGTGATGGCACAGGACCCTGGGATGGTGCACCACCTTTGATACACCTTCTGGTGCAGCTCTCTCCAATAGATGGTATATCACAACAGTGGGAGGGAAGAGAGAAGGTATTTTACCAGTTGGCATTTCATCCTTCTGGAAACAAACATTAACACTTTAGTGCTCACCTTGAGCAGGAGAGCAACCCTCAGAGCTTCCACGCTCTCCAGATAAAAGAAACTGTTTTTGCTAAGCACTGATTTAAAACTAGAGTCTCTTGTGTGCAAAAATCAAGATAAAACAGCTTGCCCACATATTAAGTGAAAACCTTTGTCTTCTATGACATTGTTGTGGCCTATCAGTGTTCAAAACCCACACAAGATATTTGATTACTGCATGTGTGGCAAGTTGGGTCAAAGGTGGAAGGAATCTGAATATGACAAGGCCCTTTTTAACAGCCCATGGGCTAATACACCCTTACGTCATCTTAAAAAAGCTCTTCCTAGTAAATAAACTGAAGGAGGCACAGATCCTTCTCTTTGCACTGATAGTCCTAGACAAATCAGGCCTAAACCTAAAGTGGCTGCACAAATATAACATCAGTGTAAAAGACCTGGGCCAAGCTGAGAAGGCATGTCCAGAATAATGTTCCACCTAGATTGAAATGAAGAGCCAGCCACATTTGGGGCCTGGGGAATTCCCGTGGTTGTCAAGAACAGAACCGTTTCAGTGATAAGAAAAGGCACGATTACAGAAAACACACACGGAAATGAGTATCAGGGAATTCCCAAAGATCTCAACTGTATTTTTTAGCGCATTGCACAGAAGGCAGTGCAGATTAAACATGGCATTCTCTGCTCATAATTTGACACAGCTCTAGTTGAAAAAAGGCAGATCTGAACAATTTCAGAGAGAATGTGCTCATGTTTGTTAGGGGTCAGAATAAAAAGGGTAACTAGCAAGGGCTGAACAAACAACATCTTCAGTGATAAATCTAGCTCTGGACTCCCTGCTGCGTAGCTTAATCTCCTCAATTGTGTGTAATTTGTTTCCACTGCTCCCTGGGCTTCAAGATTTCCTGCAGGAAAATTTCCTGTGATCTTACAGATCACAGACATAGCCAACAGTTCACCTAATCAGAATTCCACAGCACCTGAATTTTGCGCCACTTTGAGAACTAAGAGTGAACCCTTATATAGGTGGTGGAAAAACACATGCTTACAGAAGTCTGTGCAATGGGAGAAGCCAGCAGTGATCTGAACACAAGCAGGCTCCTCATGCATACCACTAACCCATCCCAAGAGCAGCACATTAAGAAGTTACCCTAAACCATTAAGGTGAAGAGAATGACACACTTCCCATAGAAGATGGGCATAAACAGATCTCTGGGAATCTGATGTTAAACTGAACAAATAGGTGGCACGATGCAAATATGTGGGCAGTGACTCATGCCACTGAGTCACTATTTCTGACTCTGCAGCTAATAGTCCTCCCCAACTCTCCTAAGCGTTTTCGTTTTCAAACAGCATTGCTCTGACCTTGCCTGCTTTCAGCTTAAGCCTGCAGAGCTTCTACTCACCAGCTTTGCTTTCTAACAGCCTTCTGATTCTACTTGCTGGTGGTAGCGCTTCCGCTGGCTGCAAACGAAACACAGAATTGAGTGCCAGGAGTGTTTTGCTATAGCATTTGGCTTCCCAGACAGGAGCAAAAGAAAAGGGAGACAGGCAAAGTAACTATAGCTGAGGGACTTTCAGAGAGGAAGAGCAATTGCCCCTTGCCATTCTCCCAGTTGTGCTACAGAAGGAAAAAAAGGAGTTAGAAAATTGCAGATCCAACTTCCTTCTTGCCTCTCAGCTCTGTGGGAGGGCCACAAGTATGTGCAAGAGCGTATCAGCCGCCCTGCTGCAGGCCTGCGTGAGCATGCTTTGCTCAGAAGCATAAAACTGAAAGTGCACTTTCTCCTTCCTTAAGCACATACACATTCACGGCACAGCTACTTCTTGCAGTCCTTTAGAGGACGTTGACGGGGTTTTCTCTCCCTTCTAGTAGACCTTCATCAGCAGGCAGTAATGTTAGCTATGGAGGCAGCCTGATGTTAACAGGCAGAACAAAATACCATGCCAATTTAAGGACAGGGTGTGACTAGCCTGCGCAACTGCCCCGGCAGCAGACAGCTCAGAGGGGCCAGGCAAAAATCCAATGGTCTTGTGAAGAAAGCTCAATTTACTTCAACGTCAGGGAGACTGGAGCATAACTTCTGTTTTAGAAAACACAGCTGCACCTGTGACTCATCAGGCCCCCCCAAGACAATTAACAGAGAATAGTGTCTTCCCCAGCTAGCCAGACCAGCATGGGGGGGTGTGACTACATGGCTTAGCCCAGAATAGAAGTATAAAAACTGGGCAACTGATAAAACATTTAAACTTTGAAAAGAGCAGTGGGCTTCAGCTGGCTTCAACCTACTCATACTATTGAGACTGAGGATGCCCAATGTCATGATGGTGAGCCTACAGAGATGGGTAGTGAGAATCATGTTTTTATTGTGATTCAACTGAATATTGCAATTTCTCAATTAGGCTTGTGTTGTGATTTCACAGAATCACACAGAATCACAGAATGTCAGGGATGGGAAGGGACCTTGAAAGATCATCTAGTCCAATCCCTCTGCCAGAGCAGGAACACCTAGATCAGATCACTCAGGAACGCGTCCAGGCAGGTTTTGAATGTCTCCAGAGAAGGAGACTCCACAGCCTCCCTGGGCAGCCCCTTCCAGTGTTCAGTCACTCTCACTGTGAAGAAGCTTTTCCTCATATTCAAGTGGAACCTCCTATAGTCCAGCTTGCACCCATTACCCCTTGTCCTATCATTGGATGTCACCGAGAAGAGCCTGGCTCCATCCTCCTGACACTCACCCTTTACATACTTATAAACATTAATAAGGTCACCCCTCAGTCTCCTCTTCTCCAAGCTAAAGAGACCCAGCTCCCTCAGCCTTTCCTCGTATGGGAGATGCTCCACTCCCTTAATCATCTTGGTAGCCCTTTTCAATATGTTGCTGTATCAAAATCCTATGAAGCACCAAATATACCAAATAAATAAATTTGATATGAAATTTCTCCTCATGTGGAATATATGAAAGAACTCATCCTGAGTATTGAACTCTGACACAGAGCATTATGAAGAAACAGACATGCTGTAGGTTCCTGACTTCATTACTGGAGCAGCTGTCACCTTCCAGGAAGTTTCTCACAGAGGAAGCAGTTTTTTCATTTAAGCTGTATTTCCTTTCCATGAACCAACATTCACGAATTTAATTACTAACTTTACATCAAGGTCTCATTTATGAAAACATTATAAAAATATAAATCAATTGTTGCCACGTTTCCTGACTGGTTAACCAATGTCAGCCACAGAAGTAGCACACCTGGTAACACCTTCTGGAAACTTTTGCCACAAACAGCACTCTCATTTACATACTGCTTGTGATGTTTCATTATTTATGAAACCTGTGTGAACAGAGCTGTGATTCTAAGAGTGACCATTCTCTCTTTTACTTGGAATGTGAAAAAAGGTAAGGGGAGCAAAGTGTAACTGCATTGGGTGGAATTAGGAAAAAAACATGCCTCGCTTCAAGAGTACAAGCAGGATTGAATAAAGAACCCTGCTTTGTGGCTAGACACAGATTTCCAAAAGATATAAACTAAACAAAGAAGTTACAAAGTGTTGTCACAGACCCATCCTTTATCTTGTTATAAACTCAACAAGAATGTAGCTGTTAGAATCCCGTGCAGCTCCCACAGACCACCTAAATCCTGCTGACAATGCAAGGTAAGAACAAGGTAAGCCTTACTGGCAACAGCTGCCCTTATCATGAAAGTCCTGAACTTAAACTTATTCTTTCCTACCATCTCTCCAGCTGCTAATGAAGGGATATCAACACACTGACCCTCAGAGTAGCTGCCACTGAATACTTCAAGGAGAGCAAAATAAGTTCTGCTGATGTAAAAGTGTTCATCATGCTGACTGTCCCTCAGCCAGCTCTTCTACAAGAGAAACACTCCACAAAGAAAGGTGATGTGAAAACCAAAAGTATTTATTACAACAGAAACAAGAGTCCACAGGAGCTAGAGCCAGCTGCCAGGAAGAGAAGGCATCTTGAAGTCACAGATCTAATGGAATTGGACCTGCCTTCCAGCAGTCATGAGACATTCAAAAGAGACTGTCCCCTAAGAGCTCTGAGAAAAAAACACAAGTATAACCCTTACTATGGACAGTGGTGCTGTTTAGGCAAGTAAATTAATAACATAAAGGGAAATAAATATTTGGAGGAAAACAACCAAATTCATATTATCATAATTATCTTTTTTTGGTCCTTCTGGACAGGGATGTTATTTTCCATGAAAAATTACACCACTTCCAGAGACAGCCAATGATCTGCTTCTGGGTAAATCAGTTACAAACTTACACATGCTCCCTGGGAAGGGATCCAGGATTCTGAATCTATCTGTTCTTTTCTTCAGATTTCGAGGATTTATAACAACTCAGACAGAAATGGAACTTTCATTGGCATTTCCAGTAACTCTTAAAAATCACACTACTTGTAAGTGCTTCCTCACTTGACACCCAGACTGAACAGACTTTACAGGACAGAAAGCCAGCTCTGTACTCCTCCATGGCCTTACCAGACTGTAGAGTTCTGGTCACCAGAAGATGGATTAAATATGGTAATTGGAAAATTTAGGTCCTGTGGCCTCTTGAAGGACCAGTGCTAACTACAGAGATCCAGATAATTTCTCCTGCAAGTTCTCTTCCCTGTGGAAGTCCATTCCAGATGTGACTCCTAACTGAGTGTATTCTTATTTTTCTACTTTCCAGGTGACTGAGATTGTGGAACTTGGAAGATCAATTGCTTCCGTAGGGTTGATTTTATCATTGGCATCTGCTTCCGTCTGTTTAATACTCTTGCTCCCACTTCCTTGTTCACTTCTGTCAGGATGGTTAAGATATTCTTGCGGCTTGAACAAAAAATGAAGAAAAGTTGGATTGAAATGCATGGTACTTGCAGTTAGTCTGAGAAGTTGATCTATGTTTGCCCCAATAAAGTGGTATCTCAGGGAAGGCTATTATCTTCCCCTTGCCCTGTCTGTCACTGAAATTGCAAATTTAATTATGTAAAATTATGTAACACGAATTTAATTGTGTGACCACTGAATTCAGTACTTTGGGGGGAATGAAAACAACTTCTGTGTAGCACTGCTTTAACAGCAAACACAGTCCCCGACTTTGATTATAGACAGGAGAACACAGTAAGATAAATTCTATGCATTCACCAAACCCTTTTCTGGAAACCATGAGAAAGTGATGCCTGAAGAGAAATTCTATTTTATAAATCAAGTTTATAATGGGGATGGGAGGGAAAATTAAAAATATGACTAAAGAACACTGATTATATTGTCTCAACAAATTTGCCTCTCATCAGGTGTCACTGGAACACAAATCATTTATCAGTCAAAAAATGTTAAAAAGCATGCACGCACTTGTTCATATGTAAACTCCACCATTACAACCTTGGCTCTGTCACAGGCAAACTAGGGGAAGTCACTTGTACTTTGGATCATCTGTAGAAGGATAACAACACCCAATTCCAGAGTAATTGCTGTTCTGCAGTGTCCCACAGGTGAAAAGCATTACATAGCCCAAATGCAAAACACTGATGTTTCAGCAAAGCACGCTTAAGTATGTATGCCTGCAATACACCAAATGTACATGGATTCAAAATAGTACTTACAGTGGGCAGAGCAACTCCATCTTCTTACAGAGGCATTGAATGTAAATACTGCCAGTCTCTGGACAGCGGTAGCACTCGTAGTCTTCCATCGTAGCCATGCCAAGGAGAATATCAGCCTGATCAGGAATGGTCAGAGGGGCAGCATCTGTCTCAAGATGGCCAGAAAAGTCTTCTTTTACTGTGACAGCTGGATGACCTGCAGAGCCTTGGCAAGCCTGGATAAAAAACAGCTTGGGTTTGCCAGCGAGAGAGGGACAGTTAGATCCACTGAAGCAGGAGAGTAAATCTTTAATATTCACAAGCTTATGATCAATGCCTTTTACTTTGTCTTTTTCACCATGGGAAAGAATGAAGCAAACAAAACAATCCATGTTACTATGATCTTTTTTGCTGTATTCTTTAAGTTCTGCATGCATTTGCTTTGCTTCTAGATTCCTGTGCTCAACTGTCTCAAACTGAAGCCACTCAAAGACTTTCTTCACAGCCTCTGGAAAAAAAAAAAGTCAGAAGGCACTTGTTAAACACAAACAGTGGCAAAGAAGGTATTGAAACATCAGTGTCTGTGTAGTAGAACAGATATTAGCATAGGTGTTCAGATCCCAACAGTAAACTCAACCAACTGACTCTTAGCCTGGTGAATCTAATAAGAAAAACCCAAATACCTAATTCCGGTTGTTGGGTTTTTTGTTTGTTTGTTTGTTTGTTTGTTTTTTCAAATACAACTGGGTGAAGTATCACACTATCTAAAATGAAAACAGGTTTCAGATTATCTAATTGGTACAAATTAGCAAAGCTTACTGTTTTAAAGCAAACTTCAACTGTAGTTATCTCAGATGCTTAAGAACAACACTTAGCAAGTTAAAGGACAGGTACCTCTTCAGAATGACAAATTCCACCACTCTTAATTGAATTAGGTCCCTCATTCTGTGAGAATGATCAATGCAGCAAGAAGGAAGGCTGTGTTTATCTTTTATGATAAATCTTTCTTTATCTTAGAAACAACTCTTGCAGGAGGACAGGCTTTAAGAAAATTTATAAAGCAGCAGCATTCACTTGAGCATTAAAGAGAATTTAAGGACTTAAAAATATGTCAAGAATTAAAAACAATTAAAAAGTGAAAAGGTGGAATAGTAATCTTCACTATTTGGTACACATGACCATCTAAGACCTAGAACAGAAAGCGGTTCCTTCTTTAAGCCATCAGCTAAAGTGTTAGAAGTGGCATATTTCCAGTTTCTACACTGACTGTCACTGCAGTTACTCTTGAGGCAAAGGAGCTCAGTGGGCATGATTTTTCTTCACAAGAAAGATTATATAGTTCTTTCAGATAAATATCAGAGGGAAAAAAGCAAACCAGTAACTGGATTTAAAAAGCACTTACCTCCATCTTTCAGTGTTCCTTGTCTGACTTCATGTGGATTTTTAAAAACGTGGTTGTTAAGAATCACACAGTAACCATGGGGGTTATTTTTCATCGCATATGATTCCACAAGCTGTAGAAATTAAGAAAAACGATAAAGCTGTGCCAAACATCCAAAAGAAATTATAAGCTATACATGGATTGTTGGTCCTTCATGTCCAAGTGCAAAAAAAATCATGAGGGTCAAGATACAAAAAAGGAAAAGCCTAAGAATACAAGCCAGCTACAAGGGAGAGGAATCTGGTTTGTCTCCCTGAATCCCTTCTCTGTCTCTGTGGTTAGGATATGATTTTGGCATGGGACAAAGTGCATATCCAGAAACACAAATTTCCACATGCAGAGGATAAGCTTCTGTACCGTATCATTCCCTCAGAGTGTCCTTGTGAGTTTCTAGTGAGGTAGCAGATTCTCATCTCTCCAAGAATATCCCGGCCAGGGAAACTGAATGTCTCCATTTCCATTATCATTAAGATTGATTTTCTTCACGCAACAGCTACCCCTTCATTTCTTGCCTAACAGGTTTCTGACAACCAGATTCTTGCAAAGGAAGAAGGCTCAGTCTTGTTTTGAAAATAGGAATTATTCCAAGGCTTACATATAAAGACAGAACTCCTCCCTTTCAGCTCTTACACCTGTTTAGTCTTACAAATTTATGCTCCCCCCCTCCCCAGAGTTGGGTAAGTACTTTAAAGGTAATCCTGAGGTATTTCTCACCAGGTGTGGTGTCTCTCCCTCTGCTCCTTGTCCTGCTGGATTCATAGACTCAGACCCTGGATAGTGGAGTGTTTCCTTAGAATAATTTTCTAAGAGGGAGAATATAAACAGAACATTTTAGGACTGAAAAGATAAATCCTCCACTGTGCATATTTCAACAGTCAAAAAAACAGTAAAAGGCTTGAGGTGTAGGATGGTTTCCACATCACTGAGACACCATTGTTTTGTAGAGATGGCCCAAGCAGGGTTCTGGTTTCACAGACTGCTTCTTATTGAAGCTGTGTTCCATTTTAACTCTGCTTTCTTACTGGCAGCAAGATCCATATAATATAAGGCTGAATGTGAGTTATCACCCAAGGCAAGCCAGGCACTAGTATCTTCTCCACTCTGAGATACATAAATGAATGAGGAGACCCATTTTTGTACAGTGGTAGACTACAGTTAGTTTATTTACTTCTGAGGCCATTGTCTCTTCTGCAGAGAAATGTACTGTTTCAGTGGACACACCAAGGAAGCAGAATACCAGCACAATAGAAGCAATCAAGCACTTCTTTGGATACAACTGCCTGAAATCATCAATCCCATAACTCTGTGCAAGGAAATAAATCACAGTACCCCTTTTACAAGTTACACAGATGTGTTTAAATGGTAATTGTCAAGATAACAAGATTTGTAAGACATGCATTTTTCCTATTTATTAAGGGGGACAAACTAATAACAATGCTACTAAAAAGCCATTCTCTTGACACAGGCCATGCTTACACTAGCCACACTTGGCAATTTTCTTCTGCTCTTTCAGAGACACAAGCACATGTCAGCAGCCTTAAGACGTGCTGGGGAAACTAGCTGGTACCTCTGCAGGGAACTGCATGGGCTGTGTCTACAGAAACACGCGTTCTCAGTCACCCAAAAGGAGGTTCTGGGGAAAAATATAATAGGTCTCAGTTGTTGGTTAACACAACCTGTTTCCCAGATAGTAAGGCCCAGCTGTGGTGTCACAAGTCAGCACCTCAGTTGCAACAGCCCAGATATAGTCAAGTCCTTGAAATTCCACATCTGGTACAGAAAGCTAATGGTTACACTTTAGCCAAGTACCTGGCCTCCTGGGAATCTCCTTTGATTAAGAGCAAACAGCCTGGCTAACAGGAAATAAAGCTGACAAGTTTCTCCAAGGCATCTGTAACTTTCAGTCCCTTTCAGTGACTAAAAAAACTACCCTTGTCCAAAACCAGCACTGCACTGTTTCCTGGAGAAAAAAATTGCATTGAAGGCAAAGAGGAGGGAAAAGCAGACAATTTACAAGGCACAGAATGTATTTCAAGGAGATACAAGTACGTATGATGGGACAATGAAATAGCAGAAAACTTCAGAAACCATAGATACCAAGAGCTGCTGTGTTCTTGGTAGCTGTGGTTTCAGGCCTCTTGTAAGCCCCCAGCTCTACTCTTAAATAGCAGATTAAATAACTTACCTTTTTTGTTTTCTTCATAGGCATCAATTTTTTTCTTTACATCAAGTCTAAATCTCTTGAATATATCTTTGAGAACTGTCAGGTCATCTTCTTTAATTATCTCATTTCTTTCCATTTCCAGTAAGACCTTCAATATAGACTTGAAAAACAAAAACACATAACCCAAATTCATAAAGCAATGTTCAATAACTGCACTATCAGGCATCTCTGAATAGAGCAGAGGTCAACATCCTCATTCCCACAGACAGACCTGCTAAAGACCAATTTCTTTTTCCTCCAAACCTCATTAAAACAAGGGCCAGGCTGCAATGCAACTGAAGAAACAGATCACTAAGGTAAAGACAGGACTATTAGTAGTTGTTTATGGCTAGGTTATCTTGCTGCATTGCAAAGCACTGATGTGGATACCATCATGGCATCCTGTTCTGCCTCTGTGTTCAGATGAAGTGCAACTACATTGTTTAGTGAGCCATTTCACATTTTCTATTACAGAAAAGGTGTTCACGGCTTATTTTATTCTTTAAAGCTCAAGAGCCTACCAAGTTGGAGGTAAAACTGCTAATTCTCCTACAGATGCCACAACACGAATAGGATTTCAAAGGAAGCTTCTTAATAATATCAAGCATTCATTTAATATCAACACTGTTTTTTATTTACAAGTATTAAACAGGCTCATCAAGCCTCTTAATGCTTTTGTTGGGAAGTTAAAAAAATGCTCTTACCCATATCATAATAAAGAGGAAAATGTATCCAAATGACACAGAATAATTTGTGGTTGAACTCACATTAGAATTTGATTTTCTGTCTCCAAAACATTGTTTCTCCTCCAGCAAACATCACTCTTCCTAGGTACAGCATACGTACAAATGTCTTATAAATGCCAAGCAAAGAAGAAAGGAAGAGCATGATGGATTTTGCAAGAAGAAAATACTAAGGAGACAGACAGTGGAGCAAAAATAGGAACAGGAGAACAAAGAAGAGCAGAAAAAAGAAAAAAAGAGATAAAAGAAGGGTCCATTCTTTCAGACAGCAGCTGTCAGCTACCATCACGATTCCTTCAACAACACATTTTAGTGAGAGCAGATTGCTTTCTCTTTCCTCCCTTCTTACAAGAACTAGCAGACTCTGAACTAGCCTTCCAAGAAACTTATCAAGATCACTTTTCATACAGCATTATCCTGGAGCTTGTTCTTTGGCACTGTTTTTTGAAGCAGGAACTTCACGCTCTGGACATCTTCTGGAGTCAAGTCCTCTGCAATACTATATAGCAGTTGCCTGGTAATAAAGAATAGAGAAAGACTGTTAGGAGAAATCAACACCACAATTACACATTTGAACTGCAAAACATAAAACTCACAACGGCAGGTAGTTATGCTGTAATAGATGCAATGGTGCAGCGATATTCATACGACAACAGTGCAGACAGAAAACAAGACAGTCCACAACAGAACTGTTGTGTGTTTTACACGCAAAGGTTTACTACTTCTGTGTTTACCTGTAGGCTGACACCTTTGCCCTGCCTGGGATCTGAAGCTCTCTAGCCATCTCCTCTCGGCTGGAGCCCAGATGGGCAACAAGGATGTCTATTCGATTGATCCGGTAGAGCAGCTCCTTCAGGAAGGACAAGTTCCCTGCCTCAATCATGCCTATCTCCCGAAGTGCTTCGAGGAAGGCCTTGGGCTCCTGGATGTCTTCCAGTTTCCTCGTGGGGATGTGATCCAAGCTGAGGAATTTCAAAGCTTCCAGTTCATCTGTGACCAAAGCCTCAGAAATGTCAAAAAGGAGCTTGTAGAAGTCTGTACTCATTTCAACATCAGGATTTGGATCTAAACACAAACAGAAGTTGATTTCATTTGTGATTTAAACTAGTGCAACATGATTATAAAAGGTATCACATCATAAGGATAGCCCAAAATAAATACATGCAATGAAAAGTACTTCACCAGTCTCTTTTGATTCTCCTGATTTAATATAAAAACCTCTGTACTACCTAGAATTAACAGAGAAAGTAATGAATCTTTCTTGCTTCTATGGTGTGTCTAGCCAGTGAGAACTACCAATCTACAGAATGTACAATCCTGGCAGGCTGCTGCTGTTTTGGTCGGTTTTGGGGTCCTTTTTGAGGTTTGATCCCATTTAGGAGCAAGAGCCACTTACCAGTCTGAAATACAGACTATGTAGTGAATGACACTGCAAAACTGATGTTTTACATCATCACAAAGGTAGGAGTCCACATGAGCTCTTCTAAGCTATCTGGCTTCTCCTTTTTATACACTGCTTCTGACCCTGGTCAGCATAGCCAAAGCACCTCTTCCTGTTCTGGGTTATCAGCACGAAGTAAAACTAAATTCCTAGCTCTCAATCAATTTGTAATATTAATACCAAATACAAATCATGTCAACCCTTTTAAAAAGGCCAGAAGAATTCTTGTCAAACCAGTTCTGTTTCACTGAGCATCAAATACCACCTCCTCTCTCCACCAGTCCCTCCATCGGCTTTCAAAATGTGAAACTTGGCTTACGGATCCAAATTTTGAGTACAAGAGAAAGTTAGAAAATACTAAGTGCAAGTCTTCCAACTATCTCGCCCTGACACTTCAAAGACCAGTCTCCAGTGCCTCTCTAGTGAGAGAGCCATCTGCCAATTTGTTCTCTCTGCCTTAGATCTAAGACAACTAGGAATTTCTGAAAAGACTCTCTACAGAAATGCATTCAGTAGAGGTCTCTTGCCCCATTGACCTCACTGGGAGACGGAACACTTGACAAAATCAAATCAAAACTTCCTACTCCTATGCTACTGGAATATCAGGGCATCCATTTAAATCTTACTGCTATTGCAAATGTTTCAGTAGCAGAGCTAGTAACTCCAAGGTAGCCCATCTGACTAAGCAAATTAATACCACTGTAAATATTAAAAAGAAAAAAAAACCCAAAATCTTTAGCAGACAATTGTGCTCCCTTGTCTTCTAAGGACCACTCTATAGCAAAGCAGCTTTTTGTGACGTGCCCTTGGTGAGCATTCTGTTAGCAAAAGTGAACTTACAACTGAACCTTAAACCTCTACAAAAAAATGATAAAACAGCAAAACTTACATTGTGATGCAGCATATACATTTCACGCTCTGCTCCCAAATACTGCTTTCTTTAAATCTATTCAAAGTGAACTTTTAAACAGACTAGAATTCATGGTGTTTAGTTCATATTACTGCAAAACCCCCAGTATCCAAATGTATCATATGTGCTCATGATTCGACGAGCTCAGATCTGACTGTGTATTTTTATATGCACACAGAAAAGAGAAGAATATTTTCGTGGTAGTTAGTAATGAAGTTATCTTTTGTTTTCTCACATAATTCATGCTTTTTGTTTAAGATATGAGGTATTTACTTATAAAAGTCTTTCTGATTTTTATTTCTCAAAGGCTGTAAGTTTCAAGCCCACAAAATTACTGCAGTTCAAACAGATGTGCCACCAAACACTATATTTAAGCCTGTCTGTAATTACAGGGAGCACACTAAAACAACGTTTAACTTTTCTGTATTTTTCTCCCACTTTACTAAATTAAAGGCACAACTGATACAAGCAGCAAACTGTTTATTTATAATAAAAGTAATTTCTAATAAAATCATAATTAACAATATTTCTGCACCGCCAGGTTCAGGGACTAATGGGACAACTGAAAAAAACGAGGCAGCCACAGTCTCTGTAAAGTTCTAGGAAAAGTACTGTACATGGGCTGTACTGTCACATGACTTACAAGAAGCACTTTCTAACAAAACAGTAAATGTGGTCATAGTGCAACGGTTCCCTGCTCCACCTCTTATCGTTCCTGTTTCAGAAAATTCATTGTTACAATGCTTTGCTTCTGTTTTAAGGGGATACATTAAGTGGCACAGCCAGCCCATCCTAGTGTACAGCACAGCTCAGTATATTTGCTCCCACACAACGAAAGAAGGGTGAATCAATTATAATTTCTCATTTTAAAATATTTCAATTTCAGTGCCACTGCCCTGATGTGTCACCAGATCGTCCACAACTTCGCCTCCTTTCTCTGAAGTCCCTTCCCAACTCACCAGATCCTCCACAACTTACCTGTTCTCTCTGAAGTCCCTCTCCAACTCACCCTGGAACTTTAAACATGCATTTTAATTGAAGATTATTTCTAAATTTAAAAAATAAAAGTCAAGTATTAGCACTGAATTCAGTACCAGTACTAAGTGAATACAGGGAATAGAACAGCTAAACATTCCTTTGAAATTATTTACATAATATACTTCTGAATTTGCAAGAGAACTTAAACAATAACTAACTCTTGGTATTTTCACCCTCTTTGAAGTATGGAACTCTGCCTCTAATAGTAAGGTTCCCGATATGACCTGCTTGCTGATCACATACTGCCCGCTACAATCAGTACAGCCATCAGACCCTGAAGCTTGTGAAGTCAACTTTATGAAGACAGTTAGGATAGCTGAAGTTAGTTAAAATTTTGCAATGAAAACAATCATTCATTGATTTTAATCTTATAACTTTTCAACCTGATAACCTTTCAACTTTATAAACTCAAAATTATAACATACCCCTAGGCAGAATGAGACATACAAATTCCTTCCAAAAGGCACGCCAGTAACAGTTCAGAAAATCTGACTTGTTTCACTGGAACTAGTTGTCCTTATATCCAAAGGCTGGGAGAGCACAGAGGGACACCACAAGCGTCATCCGATCTTCAGGTCCAGAACGGTTCTGTCTCCGTGTCATCCATGCCCCAGCGCCTCTCTCCTGGTATTGATTCCTCCGACTTAGCCGAATCAAGACTCCAGTTGCATTTTGAAAGAGGAAGCACTCAGAAAAATATTCACAAAGAACACCAAGTCCAGGTTAGCTCTTTCCAGAAAGAAGTGCCTCCCATCATGCAGCAGTCTCAAGGTCCAACCCTCCTGGCACTGTTCTTCCTCTTTGTCTTTACTGTTTCTTCCTCTCTCTCCCTTCCCCAGAATGTTCCTGTACTTTTGTTAACTTACAGTTCTCTCCTAATTTCCCTCAACTCTGCTGCATCCTGGTTTTGTCCCTCTGACTTCCTCTAGAACTTCCTCAGTGACCCAATCCATTCCTTGCACAGCAGCCTTCCAAAATCTCACCTCTTCCAGAAGGGCTGGTGTGCTGGTCTCCAGGGAAGCAAAAATGCTGTCTCCTGACTATGCAGCAAGTGCAGTGACTGTGGCCTCTACTGGCAAAACAGGATACACAGATCCTGCACAAAACCTGACAGTTGGGAGGCATGGGATACCAGTGACTGTGGTTGTTACAAATCCCACTTTAAGATCATGAGCTTCCCAAGATACCAACTTCCCCAACAGGGAGTCTCCTTGTACATTAGTTCCACTTATATCTCTCTAAACAAGATGTTCTCGTTCCGGTGGGGATAGGGTTAATTTTCACAAGGAGCTGGGACAGGAATCTCTCCTCTCAGAGCTGGGAGCTGGCAGGGGCTTTACACATTCCCATCTGGGACCAGACTGGGCTTTCTGGGATCTGATCCAGTTGTTGAGTGGCTGTACATTACCGGTGTTTGTATATTCCTTTATCAGTGCTATTGTGGATGTTTTCCTCTTTCCTTTCCTGTTCTGTTAAACTTTTATCTCTATCCATGAGTTTTGCCTTTTTTCCCCGACTCCCCCTGACCCTGCCATGGGGCAGGGGCCAGAGAACGGATGGCCGCGTGGTTCTTTGCTGCTGGCTGGGGCTAAACCACAGCATGAAGGTTGCAGAGGTCACAGCCCTTCCTTAATTCTGCAGGTGGAAAACCTGCAAATGTGCATATGATTCTGTACACCATCATTTAAACCTCAACAGAAACCAACCACAGTTTGTTTTAGGCTGGTTTCTCACTGGCACAGCTCTATTAGGAGACAGCCTGAAGGCGTACAATGTGGACAGCAAGGAGCAATGAATACTCCAGTTGTATAAAACCCAACCAATCTCCCTCATGACTTTCAACCTGTTATTTTACAGTCTGCCACAGGAGATCATGCAAGAATTACACAGCAGATCATGTGGAAATGTCCAACAACCTTGCTGAAAGGCAGCTGCAGTTATAGAGCTAAGCCTACCCTGCCTTCAGGCTTGCACTGACAGGGTACCGTGGCACGGACCCTGCAGTGAGCAGACAGAAACACAAGCCTCAACATGCACAAGCAAAATAGTCCCACTGAACAGGAGAAATCATGGTAAGCCGTGTGTGAACAAACCTCATGAGCAAGGGAGACTTTACCAATCTTTTGTACTTCACAAGTGTGGGTCCCTCTTCCCAGGGCACTCAAGGCAGAAGTCACAGAATCATGGAATTTCAGAGTTGGAAGGGACCTCTAGAGATCACTTAGTCCAACTCCCACTAAAGCAGGATTGCCCAGAGCACATCACTCAGGACTGCATCCAGGCAGGTCTCAAAAATCTCCAAAGAAGGGGACTCCACAGCCTCCCTGGGCAGCCTCTGCCAGTGCTCTCTCACCCTCACCATAAAAGAACTTTTTCCTTATATTTGAATGGAACCTCCTATGTTCCAGCTTGTGCCTATTGCCCCTCGTCCTGTCACTGGGAACCACTGAAGAGTCTGGTTCCATCCCCCTTCAACCTACACATTAGGTACCTGTAAACATAGATAAGGTCTCCCCTCAGCCTTCTCTTCTCCAGGCTAAAGAGCCCCAGCTCTCTCAGCCTATCCTCATAAAGGAGGTGCTCCAATCCCTTAATCCTCTTNTTGCTGAGGGCACACTATCCCCTCATCCAGGTCATTGATAAATATGTTGAACAGGACTGGGCCAAGTATTGACCCCTGGGAGACACCACCGGTAACAGGCCTCCAGCTTGACCCTGCGCCATTAATTACAACTCTCTGAGTTCAGTCACACACACAGTTCTCAATCCACCTCACTGCCCCCTCATTTAGCCCACACTTCCTTAATTTTCTAATGGGGATGTTATGTGAGATGGTGTCAAAAGCCTTGCTGAAGCCAAGGTAGATGACATCTGCTGCTCTCCCCTCATCCAGCCTCCCAGTTGTAACATCACAGACTGCTATCGGATTGGTCAAGCATGATTTACTCTTGGTAAATCCATGTTGACCACTGCCCATAACTTCCTGTTCTTCAATGTGTTTGAAAATGACTTCCATAATGTGCCGCTCCACTATTTTCCCAGGGACAGAGGTGAAACTAATTGGCCTGTAGTTCCCTAGGTCTACCTTCTTGCCCTTTTTGTAGGCCAGAGCAATATTTGCCTTCCTTCAGTCCCCAGGCACTTCTGTTCTCCAAGACCTTGCAAAGATGATGGAGTGTCTCGGCAATAACACCCGCCAGTTCTACGTCAGTTTAGATTACCTACCAGTAATTTAACTGGAGATTACCCAGGCAGAAGTCTCTCCAGAGAAAGCAAGGTAACATGATAATGTTCTCTGTCTACCAAACTTAGAAATGAAAACAAGATGCCACAAAACAAGGTCAAAATTGTTGTGTTTACTCTGTACTGATAAAAACTCAATTGTTACCTAAACATAGAAAATGAGAGTTCACCATGTCTGAACACTAACTGCAAGCCAGAAACTTCGTCGTTATATTACAGTACACTATATATTCTACTCACAAACAGAACATTTTCTATCTGTGGCACAAATGTGACTTCAAGTGTGTCAGCCATTCTAATTCAGGAGGTTCCAAACACGATGGGTCACACAACTATCAATTCATCATGATAAAAAGTGATTAGTATACTGTGGCAAACTGGCTGCATTTCAATGCTCTGTATGATGCAAAACTCCCCTCCTAGAAATCCTGGACAAATGCAAGCTAAAAATAGCATCCAGCAGCTCTAGACAGTACACTGTCAAATTTTCACCCTAACGGCTACTAATCATAAATAAGAATCACTGTTTTGCTGCAATAAACTGTTTCACTTCAGCTTAAACCCTGAGGCTGTTAAAACCACACTGATTCATGCAGTTCAACAAAGTGCAAGAGCCAGTGAAAAACAAGGGTAAGACATAGCCCAGGAGCTTCTCTCACCGAGCTCTTAAAAAGAAGCATAAATTTAATGCAGTAATAAACAGGAAGGACACAGACATACATAGTAAATGCTCAACACAAAACAATATGACATTATTTCAGTTAACTCACAAAATGCTGTTAGAAGCTTAATCAACAAGCTCATATGGCTGTATTTTAGATCTTAAAACAAGAAACAATAATCAGAAAATGTAATGCTTCACAAAGTTAATCAACCTGATAAACCTACACAGAAACACTGCTTAATGCCATATTTCATACCATGCAGATCTTTTATGCTAACTTTTCTTCCCAGAAGTAATGGGGAAATGATAGTTCACAAGGTTTCACAAAAGGAATATCACAGAGCATTTCAGATTTACTCAGTTATGGAAAGATCTCATTGTACATGAGTTTTATGTTAGCCATTAGACAGTAACAGTGTGCACTGTGGAACAAACTGATTTCAATTGATTAACTGGTTCTCCATTAAGTTAAAAGTAACTAGAGATGGAAGAAATCCTTTTCCACTTAGTAATTAAAAGTTCTCTTCATTCCCACCTTTGTCTTTCTCTGTGAACACAGATGGTGGATTTAGAGGCAGGATTTAAAACTGTTAGCCTGAAAAATAAAACCCAATGAGCCTAAATCAGACCACTAACAATCCTGGTTTAGACATGGAAGGCTACATACAACCCGCATGTTTTCAGAAAAAGACTTTATATCTGAAGCCTGTGCAGGTACAAAAACCTTTAACATGAAAGAAGCCTGCTTCTCCCAACCCTGATAACTCTGAAAATATAGGTGATGTAAATAGCCAGCATATGGATTGTTTAATTGTGTCTCCTCCAGTTTAACAGTTTGTTTGGCAATAAATTTATGAGGTCTTGCCTTGAAGCTAACAGTTCCTTGGGATTCTGGGTGATTCCCTTAATCACCTGTATGGTGTATGGCTGTATGGTGAATTGCATTTAAATGAGGTGTGCTGATAAAAGGATGTATTTTAAAAGCCTTGGTGTTGCTGTGAAGGAGGAGGGTCTTTAGGTATTGGGAATATAAATTTCTTTCTTAAGGTATATGCTGGTTGAGGCATCTGCTTCTTTGTCCCCAAGCGGTCAACACGTCTACCCACATCTTCATTAACTTCTGTAAGAATTGACAAAATATCTTCACCCCTAAAGCCAGAAGGAGAGCAAAAACAAAATAAACAAAGATTTATTAATGAGCAGATGTCACTCTATTTAACACCTTCCAGATCATCTAGAAGATACAGTATAAACATTTAAAACACAAACCCCACATTCTTTTCTCCAAATTTGTTCTCATTTGTACAAAGATGTTTTAGAAATCGCAGAAAAAAATCTAACTTTTGTGACTTAACTTTCATATTATATATTTAACTATATCAATTCTGCTTCAGGCATTATATTGTAAGAAA
>VZTM01033859.1:0-13993 GCA_013400555.1 Jacana jacana | reverse complement strand
TTTTTTTCCTCTTTTTTTTTTTTTTTTTAGGATATACACAATTCTCCTGATAATTAGGTGCCTGCAATCCTTCCTTCATTGTCAGGCAATGTAACAGAAATAATTGTCATAGGTTATTAAAATATGATAATATAAACCCAATATTCTTTCTATCAGTAATCAAACATACTAGGATTCTTTGGTTCTACAAAGACATAACAAAACGCCAGATAAAAGAAAACAGGTGTCAGCCAGAATTTCAAAGGACCTTTTTAAAAAGCATTCTACCAAAAGACACTATAAAAATAATAACAGGAGAAAAAGTGCTGTAAAGAATTAGAAACCAATAAGAAAGACTGTAAACAGAAAGTAGCAAAAAAAATTGTGAGGGTTTTTTTTTTCAATATGACAAAGAAAACAATGGAGAAGTTCTGCTTAAGGAGCCCTGCCTCACATAATTGTCAGTGCTGCGGAAAAGGAGGTAAATAACAAAGAAACAAATCTGCAGCTGGCACAAAATTATTTAAGTTATTTCTTAGTAGGAGCTCTATGAAAACGGTCTACACAATGGCAAATTAAATTTACCATTGACAGATGCAAAGAAATGCATGCTGAAAATAACTAATAACTGCATATATGCTGCTGAGTTCCAAATTAACTGAAAACACCAAGGAAAAAGGCCCCTGTGTGTATCTCAACCTGTCACGGCCTAAACATGAAATACAACATGGGACAAAGATCTTAAATGAGGGACACAGCAAAACCACTCAGGCAGAAAACTTGAAATACTCTGGGATTTATTGTGGATAGCTTTTTTCCTGAAAACTCTTTTCTGTTGTTCCCTATTTCCAATATAAGCAAGTTTTGACATTACAATTTGGTAGACATTGAACTACAACAGAGCATAAGTTAATCTGGCACAGAAAAAAAAAAAAGTTATTTTCCTTAAAGGGACACGAGGAAGCCACTGTAGCATCATCTACCCTGGAACCCGCAGTACGTCCAGATGGATCCTGCTTAGATGAACCACCAGTCTACAGAATAAGAATCATACCTATGGTATTGCAATGCAATCTAGTTTTGCCCTTGGTGGTACTTTGTCAAGATGTACATAGGCAAGGTGCACATCCAAGTTTGGTTTTTTTTTTTTTAGATTTGATTACAAAGGAGTCATTGCTCAGACTCAACTCTTAGATTTTCTATGATGGGTGGGTGATTCACGTCAAACGAACCAAAGCCACGCACAGCCTTACATCAGTGCTGGAAAGATGTTCAAAGCTCAGGCAAAGAGTGTTTATTTCTCAGGGGATCCCATTCCAGGCTCAGAGAAAGAACAGCCTGCCTGGCTTTGTGGGCGATGAAAACAATGGAGGCAGTATTCACATTGCATTAAGTGTTTTGTAACAACTTGTGAAGCAGAGAATATGATCCATCAGAGGGATGGAGTGTGTAGGAGGAACAAAAAAGATTTTGCCAGCATATCAATGGGTTAAATATGTAAGATGTAAGAAGCAGAAAAAGCATTTAAGGAATGGAAACTACAAAAAAAGACTCCTCCCCCAACCCTGAGAGCTCCCTACTGACATAATTAGACTGAAAAACAAACCACACGGACAGATAGGGCAGCAAACTCACTTTGGGATGTGATCTAGTTTAAGTAGACATGGGGTTGCTCAGAACTAAGGTGGAAGAGAGAAAGGCACAGGAGTGCCTCTTTCTTCCTCACCTTGCCCTCGTTAAAAGCTTCTGTACTTGTGCAAATGTCACAAATTTAAAAATTCATTCCTTACCAAAGCAAGATCATTACATTTCTATCTGCCCCCGCTGGGATAAAAATAAGGGCAAGATATCACAGACAGGGGTGATCTTGGCGTGCAAAAATAAGGAGTATTACTAACGTGAAGTACTGAGCCACTCATATTCCTCTTGGTCCTGCACACTGTGAGAAGACATAAAACTCAGAGATCAGAAAGAATGAATGAAAAGGAAAGAAGGAAAGAATCAATAAAATAATAAACACCCTTTCTTCACAGCAGTAGCCATCTTCAGGTTCTTCTTAATACATCTAGGATGCAGAGAAATGGCAAGGGGAGAGGATAAAAAAGCCACATCAGTGTCCCTAATCTGAATTTTGTATCTACTGACATACATACACAACCCAGGCCTGTTGGGAACGACCATGTGTTTGGATGTCCTTTATTCACCTATGTTCCCACAACCAGATGCACCAATCTAACCACTTGCACAGTTCAAATAAAAAACAACCTGGTGAAATTATGATATGAAAAAATAGGCTTGGCAGACAGTAAAACTGTGGATGAGTTTAGTGGAACAGGTAAGAAAGAAACAGGACATTTGACATAACTCTATCCTGAAGAGAAAAAGGGCTAATAGCAGGTACAACTACCTTGTCTCCTCTTCCCCTGCCTCCATAGCTTCATCCAAATAACTCAGTTTCTTAATGTATCAGAAGACTCTTCACATTTACTCCTTAAGATCATTTTAACAGCTTACCAGCTGTTTCTGTACTCTTCTTCCCACAATGGCATGAGTAATCCAAAGAACGTTCTCACTTCCTCTGCCAGCAGCATGGTTACCTGCTGTTCATTTCTCCTAGCCTGCTCCCTGAGCAGAGAGATGTACCATCTCTTTTATTTCCCACTCACTTTGCAACCATAGTTTTTGATATCATATAAGCACAACTATTACCTCTATCTCATTCTAGAAGTTCTCATGCTGGGAATATAGCCTCCCATCTCTCACCTCTAACACCGCTGCCTCAGAGATAAATTGGTCAGTTCTTGGTGCTATTCCAGTACCTGGGCCTGAAGAAGAAACGTATGGGTCAACAAATATTTGAGCTGTTTCCTTAAATAGTATGGCAAAAGTATGAGTATAAATAAGGGATAAATATGGTCAATTTTGGTACAGATGTTTATCTCTTACAAGCATTGAAGAAAAGAAGACAAAAGTGCAAAGGGAACTGAGGAGCTATGAGTCTTCTGCTCTTAAAAAAATATATCCAAAAAAAAGCAAAAAAAACCAAAAAACAAAACACCAAACGCCCAAAACTCTTAGGAAAAATTGCTGTAAAAAAAAAATCACTGCTTAGGACTTGAGCCAATCCTTGCAGATATTGGTAACTTATCCTGGGTTGTACCACATCACCCGAAGTCTGGAAGTCTGAGGAAAGTACATTTAGTATCACAATCAATAGCTGGAAGGACACTCGAAAAACAGAATGACACATATGCCCCAAATTCGATGGTGTATCTTGTGGGATAACACCTGCCATGTCCCATTATATGAGCCTGATGAAAGTTAAGGGACCAGGAGGTGTGCAGCCTTACTCAATAGAAATTTTTTATCCATTTTGGGGGGATATTTTTCCTTTTGCCTGAGCCAATCACTATTTTCTGAGTAATTGTGTCTGTGTAGGTAAGAGGCCAGTGGGATTTGTTCGCCCTTCTGGCAAACCACGCAGGCGTGTCCTAAAAGGGAAAGCCAGACTTCCAGTGTGGTTGCCAGCACCATACAACTGGCCTTTTTGAAATGCTACAAAACAGAAAGAGAAACAGAGTAAAGGAGGATGGCAGCGCTTGCCAAATGGCATCTCCTGTCGTCCACACACACTGGTCTGGATAGGCACTTGGGTGCAGAAGTAAAAAGCTATTAGCATTGGGATAGAAACAGGCATCCAATTTCCCCACCCACACAGATGGAGGAAAATAGAGCACCTCAACAGTAATGGTTTTCAGAGAAAAGGATACAAAGCAGGAAACAAAAGAGGACAGACTCCAACAACACTTTTCTTTTTTTTTCCAGCAGGTTCTCTTTTCCCCTCTCTCTCTCCCCAAGTGTCTAATCCATAAAAGTACCTGAATCTCATCTTAAAACACTCCCTCTGTTCCTGGATGCACTTTACAGACAATGCAGTTTGAGCAGAGAAAAGCACCGCAGTTAACAAAAAAGGACTTTCCTGTCGCATTTCATTCTCTGTAATGAAATATCATCTCCCAATAAACAGAGAAAAGCACAGAAAAGAAAGAAGGCTCGGGATTCAAAATGGGTGGCATAGCTATACCCAAGCTGCTTTGAAGTTTTGACTGCCTCTCTGGGGCTCCCTCAAAATAAGGAATAAACAAAATCCCACTAATAATACCAGTACCACTACGAGGAATAGTTTACCCCGTGGCAGAGCAACAAGAGATATCGAGAAAGTGTCCCCACCACAATCCGTAGTCATAGCATAAAGGGATTATTAGATGATACAAGTGAGGAACACAATGAGGTGCAGGACAGGTAATACTCAGTTTCTCTTCAAACATGACTTTGATAGCAGTTGATCAGACAGAGTAAACACACTAAGGGAAGAGGCAAGGAAACACAAACGGTGACATAGTATCAGAAGGAGGAAGGTGTAGAAAGGAAACTGATTAAATCACCAATCAATAGAGACGGCAGGAAAATTTCAGCTTTATTGTTCCCCTCGAGTTCTCTGAAGGAGTAAAAGAGTTAAGGAATAACACACTGAAGTTCCAGCAAAGTCCACATAGCAGTACAGTCACTATTACTACTGCTGTTTAATCAAACTTCCTGTTCTATACAGAGAGAACCCGAAGACCACCACAAACATTTTGAAGCACTTTGGAACCAGGACATGGCACAAAGACTATTCAAATAAATGAAGGCATAAATGAGGTTTGCAATCAAACATGTTGAAGTAATTTTGGCCCTGGGAATTAATTTGCCACCACAAAGTCAGTCTACTTGAAAAAAGTGGACTTAACTTGGGGAATAGCCATAATGAGACAGTACAGATTTACATTTTAGCTGCCAGTGATTACAGCCCCATCTGAACTGGGCCAAGGAAGCAGGGCTAGCACACCTTCTGTGGCGAAAAACACGCAGAGATATTTAAAGAACGTATGCACAGTTGTAATGACAGTTCTACCATCTGTCTTAAATGGATCATCTTCAATATGGTGCCGCCCAACACCATTTTGTGTCAGCTCCGAGACCAAGATAGAAGGTGTTTAGGCTTTCCAGTTCTAATGGATTTGAATGATAGCTTCTTGATCTACCTACAGCATCTAGAACGATCCTTACTTTAGCTCCCTGTCTAANAGGGCACTGTAGAGATATTGGTGCTGGTCTCTTCTCACGGGCAATGAGCGACAGGACAAGAGGGAATGGCTGCAAGCTGCAGCAGGGTAGGTTTAGGCTAGACATTAGGAAAAATTTTTTCACGGAGAGAGTGGTCAGTCAGTGGAATCAGCTGCCCAGGGAGGTGGTGGAGTCCCCGTTCCTGACTGTGTTTAAGAGCAGATTAGATGTGGTGTTGAGGGATCTAGTGTAGGGGAGAACTTGTAGAGTAGGGCTGATGGTTGGACTTGATGATCCCAGGGGTCTCTTCCAACCTAAATGATTCTATGATTCTAAAACAAGACTATAGCCCAAACCAGACATCACATCCAGTGTTTATAATGGAACTTTTTAAGGCCATGCTTCTTGTTCCTTTGTACAGTTCTATTTGATTTCAAGCCACCAGCCCAATAGTTTACCTTTGGAAAACCACAGCTGGATTGTTCCAACAAGATCTGAGATCCTTTTGCCCTTTTCTTATGTCACTTGATTTCATCATAGATTATAATCTCCACAGTTTTAAGCAAGTGCAAATTTTAAAATTAAATAAGACTGCTCCCTTCATCTTCCTGAGATGGGTAGCTGTGAGAAACGAGAACATACTGAAAGTATGGAGATGACAACTGATTGATGTCCAAATTATTAAATTGTGGAGGTTGCTGTCGAATGAAAATTCAACCCACTTTCATAGAAACTGTTAATATTGATGTTAAGTCATCTATCTCCTTAAACGGTTCCAGAAATCGTAAAAAGTTCTCACTGCGTGTAGGAGTAAATCCTGTATGGGAGATGTGGTGAGAACCAGAACCTCACACCATGATTTGTAAATACCATGCTCACAGTATGCAGGCATGACTCATTGATCTATCCTTCTATACAGATGAATTGCACCACTACTGAAATGAGATGGAACATTATAGATCCTTAAAAGCACATAGCAATGTCAAACATCACTTTAAAACAGGAAATGCTTACCCAAGCAACGTAGAACCTAATTATAGCATAATCTGACCCCATATGTCGGGCCAGAATATTTATCCCAATGTTCTTGACATCCTAGCAATTCAAACTAGTGCTTTATCCTAAGCCCCACCGATATTCAATGTACTTGCATTTGCTTTAGGAGTTGCCTATATGAACACAAAGCAATAGAAACTCTCTTTGGTTTTTGAAAGCTACCAAGATCACGAACAGGCATGCTGTGGGCTGTAGACAGTGCCTACACCTGAACATACATTTCAATGTGATACAGAAGAGAAAAACACAAGAACAGAACAAACACATCAGCCATATCTTGCTCTGAACAACTATCTGCGACTGGGTGGGTTCTTCAGTATCTTCTATGCAGAGAAAGATGGGGTTTCTCTCCCAGCCTTAGCCACTAAGATTCAGACATCTATTCAAAGGTAGTTCCCTAGAATCTTTCCATACTCAGTAGTGAATAGTAGCACTTTAGAAATGAGTCAGCCCATTTATCTTGGTGGCACAGTCTGCTCACTGCTTATCCCTCTTCACTGGCTATAAATAGAACCCAGAAAACACCACAGAGCTAAAATTTCTGATACATAAACTGAATCTCACATTATGAGTGATTTGTTTTTCTTTCCAAGCTCTATCCCATTATCTCTATCCTCTGACTCTACACCAAAAGACGTGTTAAAATACAGCGAGTCTTTTGGTCCGCTGTTTTTAAGGATGATGCAATATATCAAAATATATCTACTAGTGCTATCCTTTGCTAACAAATCATGTTGCTTATTGACCTCAAGTGGCACCAGCCACAGGCTTTCAAGTAATTACTTTAATTACTGTACTTGCCTCTACTTTTGATAACCATCTCAAATACAGAAGTGTTTAGCTTTAAAAAAAAAAAATAATTATGCCAGTAATGCTGAAATTAAGATGGACAGACTAAACATGTTGGGAACTATAAAGCACTCTAGTGAAATGGCAGAACTCAGAGTAAAAGCAAGGTCATTAAGACACGGGTATTGTCTCATAGCAAACAAGTCTCTGAATCCACTGTGTGCCATCTCCACCCTCCCTAAACAGACATCACCACATTTTTCTATTTTGTCTTATTCAAAACACCAGGACAGAAAGATAACAACATCATAGAGTATTATTACTGAAATATTTCCCTGTGTTTACTTTTTTAAATCCTAGTTTTCCATGTATTGCATTCTCATTAGATTTTGATGCAGTCAGCATCAAATTCTAAATGGCAATCGTAAATCTCACAAATTGTTTTAGCAAAACCTTGCTTGAAGTGACTTTGAAAAGGCGAGATAACTTTTGCTGGCTTTATCTTTGTCTTTTTCTGACTTTGAAAACTGGCGTCATCACATTTAGCTAGGTCCCCCCCCCTCTTGTAAATGGAAACATACTTACAGCGAACTTCCTACCTCTTGCAGTTGGAAACTTCAAAAAATCACCTTCTTAATATGTGCTTCTAATTAAATTTCAGTCCCTAACCACAGCTGCTGTGATTCATGCATACCCTGCAAGGTTCAGTGTTAATTAATGAGGGCTCTTTAAATTCTCTGAGCCAGGGTGTGGGAGGGAAGCAGGGTGTATGCAAGACATGAGGATTTCTCACAGTTGGTTGTGGGGTGTTGTGATGCCCCTCTGGGAGGCAGCTCAATTACAGTATGCATCCAAACAAGAATGAAAAAGGAGGCAGAGAACTGGGAACAAAAACCCACACAGTGTATTATTCATAAGCAAATATATAATTATGCAGTCTCATGAATTAGGGATTTGCACTTTTAAAGATAGACAGAAAAAAATGTGTCAGAATGCTGCTTTGCAGTGTATTGGTGTGATATTCCCTTCTTCCTATGAACATTTAGAGAAAAAGTGGGACATAATCAGTAGAACTCAGGGGCCTCCAGGCAATCCAGGGATGATCTCTAACAGGTACTGAGGTATTAACAAATTTCATGGAGTGTGGATTACTACAATCCTTCTTGGGGTTGCAATTCTAGACTGCAAATGAGAGGACCCAGCAGCACAGCATCTCTTTGGATAAGGAATTCCAAGGTAGGATTCTAGAGCTTTGCTAAATAAGTAAAGCAGTCATTCTAGCTCTCAGGTATGCAAGTTCATAAATGAACACATTTATTATTATGCATTTGTGTTACACACAAGCAGGCTGCGGGAGACACCATAGCTCTGTCTTCAGCTCAAGGGCTGCCAGTCTAGAAATACCAAATTCTTACAGTTTGGACAAAATACTTATCCAAGGAGGCTATTACACTGGTTGGAGATGAGGAAGAGCATTTGACCTTTGTAATCTGTACTTCACTATTTTATTTTTGTCCTAATTGCACTACCTTGCATGTCCAAAGCATGTTTCATTCTTTATGTGTGCTCTCAGTCATGCAGCACAGCAACAGTGCAGTATTAGGAGCTGAAATTAAGTAGCCTATAGCTAAATGAAACCTTTATAGCTATATGAAACCTTATAGCTAAATGAAAAGTTTAGAAGAACAGTGTGGAAATACATGAGGAGGGAATTGGCCTAGGAGTTTACACTACTGCCCCTTACCAAATATTCTTTGGGATATTTAACTGTCCTGAGTACTCATAGCCTCAGTCTCTGCATGGGATAAAAGAAAAAAATGGAAAAAAAATATCATTTTGCACTGGTTTCAGCTGGGATAGTTAATTTTCTTACTAGGAGCTGGTATAGTGCTATGTTTAAGATTTAGGATGAGAATACTGGTGATTACACATTAATATTTTAGTTGCTGCTAAGCAGTCAAGGATTTCTCAGCTTCTCATACTGGCCCAGAAACAAGAAGCTGGGAGGGGACACAGCTGGGACAGCTGACCCAAACGGGCCAAAGGGATATTCCATACCATGTGATGTCATGCTCAGCATATAAACCTGGGAGAAGAAGAAGGGTGAGTTCAGAGCTAGTTACGGCGTTTTGCCTTCCCGAGTAACCACTGCATGTGAGAGAGCCCTGCTTTCCCAGAGATGGCTGAGCACCTGCCTGCTGATGGGAAGCAGTGAACGAATCACTTGTCTGCTTTGCTTGCGTGCACAGCTTTTGCTTTACTTATTAAACAGTCTTTATCTCAACCTGCAAGGTTTTTTCCTCCCTTTTCTCTCTCTTCTTCCTGCCCTACTGGAGGGGGATGTGTGTAACGAGTGGCTGTGTGGTGCTTAGCTGTTGGCTGGAATTAAACCACAACAAATACCTATCCCAACCCAGCGCTTACTGTTCCCTTGTGTCTGGCTTGGAAACCCCTACCCAGGGATACTCATTAAAAAAAATAATATTTAGTAAGTACTACATAATTCAACCATGACTTTTTTAAGCCAAAGGTTGGCTCTGTTTCTGTTGGGCTAGTCTGAGCTATGTACTCCATTTGTAGAGGGCACACTGCAGCTGCTCACAGCATTAAAAAAAAACAGACAGACAAGAAGTCTTAAAGCAAAGCTGGCACATTGTCATGGTCTAAGCAAAATTCACTGCTTAGATCCAGACCCGAGCCACCTTCACAAGAAGCCTCCATGATTTCCCCTAAACTGAGGTGATCACTCCATAAATAACCCCAAACAACTTCTTTTCCTTTCTGTGGACAATGTTTCAGGCTACAGGTTCTCAGCTCTGGCTGATATCTTTCGGATTTTAACACTTGGGTCTTGGCTAATCTATTCAGAAACTGCAGATATATTGCCAGTAGAGCTTTTCTGATTATTAAGGATGGCAAGTTGAAGCCAGTGTGGTGTAAGGACAGCATGCTGTCCTCTTCTGGCTATTTCTGTGTCTCCACTAGGTGACAGCTTTCACAAATTTCTTCTCAGATAATTTTGCCATTGGCAACCAACCTCTTCCTTATCCCAGAATCAATTATAAAGTGGCTAGTCTGGTTTCTTTAAGATACAAATGATTTATTGACACTTTGAGTTTAAAAGATGGGAGAAAAAGATTTCACTATGTTTTCGCAGTTTACTCATAAGAAGGTGCTCTCAGTCTGACCTCCTGGGAGAGCAGGATTTTTCTTTATGCTAGATTGAAGGAAGAGTCCAAAACTGGCAACAACACCAGTGATGCACGGTACTGCAGTCTACACTGATGAACTGTAAACATTATAGCAAGAGACTGGTTTTACCTGAAGTAGCAGTGGAGGCCTGGTTTTGCAGAGCTAAATGAGAAGGGCTCCAGTCCAATTCAGCTCTGTAATCTCACTTGCTAGATATATCATGAAAATTTGATTCTGTTCTGATTTATCCCAGACTACAGGCTCATTACAAGATGGGGCTGCTATTCTCCTGAATCTCTAAATCCTAAACTGGTGCTTTTATTGGATTGTGATGAGAATACGTTCTTCTACCAGTCTCTATGTCCGCCCTGCCTTTTTGCCATTACAGGTCCACTGCCTTTCTTGCATTTGCTTCTGAAAAGATGATCTTTTAATCCAGTCATCTGTTTCAGAGCTACAAAGATTCTGGAAAGAATATGAAGGTTACACAGACAGAAAACCAGATCCAAAACACTCAAGAAAACACAATATGGGACAACCTGCACGGATTGCAGGTTTTGCTTCATCTTCATGCTCCTAAGTCTCTGAAATACTCTCAAGTTTAAGCAGTTCAGGTAAGACAATATAGAAAATTACTTGTGGCTTTATCTAGGTGAGATTTTCTTTTCTATACAAAGGCAAAAATTTTGCCCATCATATCACATAGGAAGGAATGTCCTCACAAATGATTCTGGGAACGTACAGGACCATGATGGAAACGGCATAACCCCTTGTAACATTCACATGGAGTACTACTGCTAACTGCTCCAGAAAATTACACAACAGATTTGGCGTTTATCATAAAATGCTAAAACCTTTGGCCAGAGGTGGAGAAAGTTGCTCTACCGTAAACTGCAAAGTACCCATTTTGTTACTTCTTTGAGGGCCACTAATATAGCATTTAACAGTACGATCATTTGATTCTAATAAAATTGAAAACCCATTTAGAATAAACTTTAGCACCCACAGACCCGAGTATATAACTCTGCCTTCATATATGCTGGTCTACCGCACTCAGCAGCAAGACACAGAGAACTTTCCCTGGTCCTCTCTCAGCTTCTTTCATATGGAGGGGAAGTAACATCAACACTGGTAGGTTTATCTTCAGAGGCAATGAAGCTGCTGAACAGACAGAATCCCCATGAAAAAGCCCCCAGGCAAATGCTCTATTATGCCCCAAGACAAAGACAACAAAGAACTGACAACTCCTTATCTAATGCAATTATTTCCACCTTTAAAGCCATGTTAGTGTATCATATTCCACTTTCACTGGGCCATGAAATTTTCAGAATGACACTGTTCTCTATTCTTCCCTGGGGATATGTCCCTCTGGCATTATGTGATCAATGGCCACTACAATTACAGAAGGAGACAAAGGCATCTCAGATTAGAGAGTGTCCAGAAAATCCTGGGAATTTATCGAATTTGTTTGAGGACAACTGTTGAAAAGGATGTTTACAGTTCTTTCAACATTCTCCACAATGCTGAAAAATAAAAAAGAACAATTGCACGCCTGAAAAACTCAGAGAGCAAAGTCATGTGTAACAAGTGAATAAAACCTTGGCATCCTCACGAGTTTGGTTTTCTTTATGGTATACTGTTCTCATAATTTTCACTTTGGAGAAAGGACTGCAGAAACAATGTATAGACTACCCAAGGAACAGAACAGTTGACTTCCCACCCCTTCGTTATTCAGACTTGAGATCATAACTCTTAGAAGATCCTTATGTCAACATGGGATTAGGATTTAACACAGCAAAATCTGCTTTCTAGATCTCAGAATGAACATGGCCATACTACCACACGTGAAGACATTATAAGGAGAAGAAGGGTAAACTCTTCTAAGCTTTAGTCTTAATGATATGTTAATGAATGCAGAATTGACTGGAGTTATGGCTTCATCCCATTACCATTCCATGTTTTTCCTGTCAAACTCTATTAATGATTTGTAGTTTTACAGAATTGCCACTTTCAGAACACCAAACAAATGTACATGCAAGAAATATAATAGCATGATCCCTAACTTACTAGTAAATTTTAGTTCTGTAGTCTGTATTTCATAAAGATAATAGTACACACCCTTTATGAATTCAATATTGCCCGTTTATAATCTTTAGCCATAAGAATGTGCAAGACAACACAATATGACCTCTGCAGCTGTTGATGATTATAATGATAATGCAGCCTTTTTTCCCCCTGCAAGTTTTAAAGGCACCAAATAATGAAGGTAGTTGTGCTTTCTCCATTAGAACACTGGTCCATAAATATTCCACATAATTTGCTTCTCATTTGCCAGTGGCTCAGAAAGAAATATATATACATACATACATATATATAATGTGTAACCGATACATTTTTTACAGTGCCCTTCCCCTCTCTTTTACTTCACACATACAATCCTCAAGAGGTTGAAAACCACTGGTTTTATATTCCAAATTCAGCTCTTTCTAGCATGTTTCCATATCTTCAAGTAAGTCAGATTATGTGATAAATGAGCAATTCAAAATCCTCTCGCTTATTTCTCAGGCCCCAAACTTCTATGTACAGATTGTTAAAAAATAAATACTTTTCACAGTCTTTGTTGAGAACAAAATTAATCAAAGCAGTGAGATTTTGGCTGAAATTAATGTTGATTTACTTCACTGAAAGCTATGCAAGGCTTGCAATCTCCTCACCCTTTATTTATAAGACCATTATTCCACCAAACCATTTACAAAACGAGCTGCTTCATTCACAAGACAGGAAAATATTCACAGAAATAATTTGAACTTTCTTCCTCCTCAGCTAATCAGAGTTCCTTCTGTATAGACTGAAGAGTTTTGACATGAAACAACATTTTAACACCTACTTTTTTAACTGTCAGTGAGCTCCTACCCAGCAATACCTGGAAAGGATAGAAAAGTCACACATTGCTCCTCAGGTTCTGGAAATTAATGCACTCTTCTATTGCTTTTCTATCAGTTGAAAAACAATTTCTTTTCAATTCTTTTCAATATAGTTACCTGAAATTATTGTATCTGTCTGTCTTCACAAGTCAGTTTATCTTTCTAAGTGGTCTGGAGAGCCTTGCACAAGAATACCTCATGTAAATTTTTGTTCTATTTAACAATAGTAGTCACTTTGAGAATGTAACAGGTAACTACCTTCTGTTATATCAAATCTTTGCAAACCTCTTCTGTCTTGTAGTTATACTTTGCCCACTTTCTTGATCCTCCAACTATCTAAAGTACTGCCTGGTATGTTTTTTTTAGTCTTGAACTGTGAAAATCTTTTCAAGTTTCTATTCTCTCTGGTGGCTTCCTAGTATTTTCAATTTCTGTTGAATTTCAGATAGAAATATTGTCTATGTTATTTGCCTAGAGATACAGATTTCTCTTACCTAGTGTACTGGGAGCCTTGCAGAAGTCATTGTATCTGAGAAGCTTCCATCTTGACCAGGCCAAATCTGCACTGTACAATGTGCTGTGGGAAAATGTATCTGGAGTCTACTCAATGAAAATGGAGTTCCCAGGAGCTGAAGGAATGCAAGATTTACTCACTATCCATACTCCTCTTTCTACTCTACCTCATTGAAACAGCTATTTTATCAAGCCATATGCTGTCTCGCCTTCTTATTGACATCNCTGTCTCGCCTTCTTATTGACATCCAGAAAGAGCCCTGCCTCTCTGACCTCACTCCCCTTCCCTGGTGCAAAATCTCTAGCCAGTACACGAGGCCCAAAACCTCACCGGAATAAAACTGGAATCAAATCCTTCCCCACACACATACTTTATCAAGTACTTTTACCTTCACCTACAAGGTCAGAAAATATTTCTCTAAAACATATGTTTG
>VZTM01033858.1:333-13489 GCA_013400555.1 Jacana jacana | reverse complement strand
GGTGAATGCCAGTGTCAGCAAAACGAGTTCAGCAATCTAACAACAAAGTTTTATTCCCATGCTCATTTCATGCTTGTTTTCTTGCCTGAAAACACTTGCTAAGGTAACTATTGAGACTCTCATACTGAATTTTATTATGAAGACACTTTTGCTTTGGAGGGGGTCTTAAGATAACACATAGGCTATTTTTCACTTGATTAATTCAAACTGAAATCATATAGAGAGGAAAGTAAATTCTTTTTTTCTAGAGAAATAGATTAGAATAAAACAATATTGTAATGGATAATAATCTTATAATGAATTATAAGATTTAAATACTTTATATTTGTTGTTTCAGCATCAGAACTGACAGTGAAATGCCTTATTAAAGAGGAGGTTACAGTGACATGTCCATAAAATACTTGGGGAAAATCTTGACCCATGTTTAAAACTCTACCACCAATTTGTAGAATTTTAGAAATCTAGGTAAAGGAGAGGGTTTTCACTATGAACATACATAATCACAATATTTGGAGTAAAAAGATTTGGTTTAAACATAGGGAGTTTTTCTTCCTGCTCTAAAATACGTTTACTGTAATACAAGAATTTTCAAGATCGCTAAAAATACATGCTACTCTAGCAGAAAAAAAACATTGACCAAAACATGTAACCAACAGATAATTACAATGGGTTAATATGCACTGATATTGAAATAAAAATGAAAGAATACATACATAGGGTATGGGTTCAAAGCACATGCAAACAGAGAAATGACTATTACTGGAATTCTTATTAGCCCCATAAGAAATGCTCTCTAAGTGTCTTTTTTTCTTTTTCTCTCATACGTTTCCTGAACAAATCAACCTTCTGAAAATCAGCTTTGGCCTGCTGCCACCCACTAGCCTCATTTGCTGACTTTTCATAGTCAGCACTTCACTCCATAGTGCCGGTTTATATGACAGGAATTTAAAATGATGAGCAGATATTAATGAAGTCACTCAAGAACAAAGAATAATCTTTAATAAAAAGTAAAGTTACTCTAGAATCACTGTAAAACGACTGACACTAGGAGTCAAAGGTTACGCTCACTGACCTCAAAGCAAATGTCAGTGCTTTGATGTCTTTCTTTTATCTCTTTAAGCCTCAAAATACAGATATTTCATATTATCAGACCGGAAATTTATAATTATAATCCACTGCATGAAATGAAAGAGAAATATTGTAAGGAAGAAAAATAAAGAACAGCAAGAATTCACCTTGTTAACATTTATAAACATATAGGTTTAAAAATATTTACATTAGCAGTTGAAGAATGGAATTTGAGAGAGATATGACAACAAAAAAAAAAAATAAATCACAAAATGGTTTCATATTTGTCCCATTGTAGCAAGTGAAGGTTTGAGCAATCACTGAGTAGGACAACCACCAAGAAAAAAAAAAAAAACACGTTAGTCCGTCATCCCTTTCAGACCCTTTGAGGAAGTCTACAGAGCTGTCTTCTCAGACTTCCGGGAAGATTTGTTAGTTTTGCTCCACTCGCATTCCAAGCTAGAGGGAAGAAAACCAGCCAGTTCTAAACCTGCTCTAAAAATTAGGTATGTAATACCAAAACACCATGGCACAGAAAACATGGTTCATCTTAGAAGCTCAGTGGCATAACTCCAGTATTATTCCAGATCAATAAATAGAAGCAAAACGTGATCATTGCTTCCATTAAGCCAACGGGCTCAAATTCTAACTCTTTGTGATGTAGCTGGTATCTCATTACAGATCCCTTTCCTAAGACAGTCTATTTTTTTTTTTTCCTTTCAGAATTTTATGCTGTTAAGTATACAGTGGACTGGGATTTTGAAAACCCAGTTGATTATAAAAGAAAAATGCTTCACCACAGAAGGAAAGGATGCTCTACACAATAGGAAACCCATGCTTTGCTAATAACTAAACCAATCTGCTGAACTTTTGATCAGGTAAGGAAGTCATACATGGTTTCTTCAGCTTATTATATTGAAACTTATACAGAGAGAAAGTTCTGGGTATGTTGGCCAAACAACAAAGTTTTTAACTGCATTTTTTCCCCAAAGTGACCAAAATTACTTATGAAACACTTATTGTTTAAAAACAAACCCCAAAGCAGTAAGAACAAAAAAAAAAACCCAACCCTAAATAAGCAAACAAATAAAAAACAAGACTTAAACAGAAAGGCACTGCAATCTCAGCAGAACATCTAATTTTCTTTGTTTTCCTGTATGCATCATGCATCCTCACAGAATAATGGACGCACTCGGAGCCACTGGTGTCAGAAGACATTGTTAACTGTTGCCAATTAGCTCCTTTTCCACTAGAGGGAATGGGAGTTGAAAGCAGCTGGCACTGCAAGACTGAAACTTTAAATTAGACATAAATTGCAATACAGTAGACAGAAACTGCCGTCCTACCAGTCTTAATAAATGCTGGCAGGTATTGAAGTGCCCACTACCCACTGCCTTCCGCGGTGGAAACAGTCTGGCACTCCTTGTTGCCATAGGAACTGCAGTATCGCTCCCATCACACTATGCTCCCATTTGAAATTCTGCTGCAGCACTGAAGCATTATCTCCACTGCACAACGGCACACGCTTATTACCCAAGAATTCTGGTATTGCATCGTCACATCGTAAGGTCACAAAAATAAGAAAATTTACAACACAGAAATTCTGTGCAATTTTCAAGTGTCTGCCTTACAGATATCATCCCAAGAAAGAGTCCTATGAAAAGAAAAGTGCCACCAACATTCCAGGTGAAAAAAACCCATACTAGTCCTTTTCTTATTTTGTAGGGAAAGAAGAGCTATTCTCAGTTGTTTAATACATAAAGTTTTATGCATTTCAGTGTTCCAGACTGTCTGTTTAGAGAGTGTTCATTCTTGGAAAACAGCACAATAGCACACTTGGGGGAAAAAAACCCCCAAAACAAAAAACCAACAAGCTAATGCACAGAATACATTGTGAATCATTGAAACCAATATTACACAAATACCATGTACGCAGGCTACATCAGGACCATGAAGCCTACATATTGATATTATAGACACCTTCTCACATATTCTATGATCATGAACTACTAAGTTTGGAATTGCTCGAACATAGAAGAGCAGCAGGCATTATAAAACTTTAGTATGGCAAAAGAGAGAACTATAGTCAGCGTACACCACCATTCACCCGGCCTCTCAGAATTTACATGATTTGTTATTAGAAAATACAGGTCACATTTAATTGCAATAACGATTTAGAATAAAACAAACATGCCCTTCTGTAGAGGCATTTTTATTGTGTCATCCATTGCTAGCTCTATACTCACACAACTATAAAGAAAACTATTTTGCTAATAATAGATAAAACCTCCCTTGGTCTTTCATGCAAAAATATATATATCTGTAAAGAAGTGACTATAGGTCTTACAGACCTTTAATTACTTAAATGAATAGACTGTGGTAAATAGGACAAATACAAACTTGTATAATAAAAGTACTGTAGCTATTCAAAATCCTCCTCAACATTTTTTGTTTCAACACAGATTTAACATTAAAACACACATACTAGACATATGTATTTACTAACTGTTCTCTATTCTATTCCTCTACTCTTACTAGGACTTTAATCACCCAAAACAAGGTAATCAAGATCAGAAGTTCAAACATCACTAATTTTTACATACTTGGTACATCTTATAACCCCTGTAGCTTCCAGAATACCTCATGTGCTTGCTGCTTCTCTTGAATTCCAGTGATGTCTCAATTTAGAAGCCACTATATACTATAACTCTCTGCTGGCGTGCCTTAGAGCTCAGGACAAAAAAAAAAAAATCCCCAGGCACTCTCTGCTTAAACCATCTCACTGAAAAATCCTACATTCTGATCTTTATTGCAAGATGGAATACTGAATATTTTAAAAATAAGGATATTTTTTGTAAGAAGTAATTCAAATAAAAATGGAACAGGGATTAAACTAATCTAAATGCTCTCTAACATCCCTTTCTTGATGAATTATAATAAACAGTCTACTACATCACTGTTTCACATTAAGGAACATTCTAGAACTTGAAACTGTCTTCCAATAATAATTATGTGCTGATACCAAAGACAAAGTATTTTCTCAGTCACATTCCAGAGCAAAACCAGTAACTGCTCATAGGATAATTTCTATAAAAGAAATACTAAAAAAATATGTACTTCTGTGACTATAAATGTATTTTGTTGATAATGCTTGAATTATTGCAATAGCTAAACCTATTACTAAAAAAAAAAAACCAACAAAAAACCAAAACCAAACCCAACAAACCCTCTGGACAGGAATGTGGTGTTGACAGCTTTAAATAGAGGAAAAAAAAACCTCAAAACTTATCATGATATGCATGCATTCAATGTTGGATCTTCACTCAAACAAGCTGGTGTCCATGTTTGTCTCAAGCTTCAAGAATCAAAACTTCTTGAATGCTCTTTGATATGTTGTGTAAAACATTCACTGGTACAAAGCTATTATCTGAATTTATGAAGTGATCATTTTTATTGTTCAGTTTGACATTTAAATGCTTTTCTTCAAGACAAACTACAGGTTGTTTTTTTATACATGTTTTTATCTGTAAGATGAAAATACAAACAAGTTGAAACCAGGGGGCATTTCTGAATTGCTGCTTGTTTTGGCCTTCACCTTTAATAATCAAATGCCAACATAATTTAACAATGCCAAGGACAAAAAAATGGTATTGATGTGCAAGTGAAAATATCCTACTGAACTACCCATCCAATGCATGTATGATTCCAAGGGTTAGAAACCAATTATCTAATTACCTAATCACCAGTACAGCAGTTTAGTTAAGGTGCTTTAAAGATGCTCTTTAGCAACGTCTTAAGTTTACATCCCTTCAAGAATTTCGACATGTAAAGCACATCATACTTGCAGAGGCTCTGCAAGTAGAGGTCTGCTAGCAAGATACCAATAAGAACCATTCTAAGTGTATTTCAAAAATACCACAGCGATTTCAGAAGTTGAGGAATGTCAGTATATATATATATATAATTTTTACTCATGACAGCAAGTTTTGTCAAGAATTTGTAGGCTTTTTTACTTTCTTTATAAAATCCTTATTCTCACAGTAGGGTTTCTAGACCACCAGCATCATCACGTAATAGACAAAGATTATCCTCTACTCCCTTCAATGGTTCCTCCACACTTCCTTCTGTAAGACAGTATGAAAGAAGCAGGTAAACTGTAGCTGTTCAGCTTACCCTCAGTTTCTCTCTCAAAGGAAAACCATTTTTCTGTAAGGATGCTAGCAACACAGAAGGGTTGCACAGCAACAATCCTGCTATGAACATGGGTCACAGTGGAAGATGTCAAGCAGAATAAAGGGTGCTTTTACTTACACCAACTGCTGGGCCCTCAGAGCTGCAGCACAACTTGACAAGTACGTTCACACAGAGTTAACCTGAAGTAAACTGTAATACCCTACTCATATTTCAACTTCTCAGTTTAAATTCACCTAGCCGTTCAGTAAAACGCTTCATGAGCCATCAAAATCCAAGGCATAAAGCTGGCCCATAGCTAGTTGGCCCTATAGATCTTTTCAGCCTCTGGAACATGTGTATACTCTCCATCTCCATGTAAACCTGGTTAGTTGTAACTCCCTAATATTATTTCTACCTTCCTCACCTGCACTGTGTCTATTCAGAAAATGAGAGGAAATTTAAAAACGGTCTCCTCACTGTTTCCTTAAGCCTTTGACTCCCAAAAGAAACAGATGGAAGTATCTCTAGATGCAGGATATGAACCATGACAACACTGACAACAATGTTGCATTATGCAAAAAGAATTCTGTGCAGACCTGACCAGCCTCTATTGATCAACTAGGGCTGCTTCACAGGTGCAGTAAACAAATTTTCCCCAGGTTTTCTCCTCACAGAGAAAGAAACAATTGCATACTTTCTTCTGTTCCCTAAACTAGAGCTTTCTTCCCTCCACTGGCTAGGTCTCCTCCAAGTCAGCAATGGATTCCATATAGTACTATAAAAGCTCAACAGATTCAAGTTACCTCACACCTGAAGAGCAAGCTTAATAAACAAAACAAAACCCAAACCCAAAACAAAACCAAACCAGTCAATCAGACTCACCAAAGAGACCAGCTCCAGTGTAGGCAAACCTGCACTGAGGAGGAGCAGTGCAGCAAAAAGGGCTAGCAAGGGACACTTCTGGAGGGCTTTTGGAAGCTGGGCAGAGCAATTAGGCTGTACCAGCAGCTTGTGGGCAGGCTGCTGAGGAGATGTAGACAGAGCCAGCACCAGATCCAAATGAGGCATCAACATGCCAGAACCACTCCCACCCACCCCACCCCCCCTAAAAAAAAAAAAGAAAAAAAAGGCCAGGAGCACTAAGTAAGCAAGCAGCAAGCGGGTCCACCTGTGAAGTCACAGTGGCCCTGGCAAGGGCGGGCAAATGGACCAGGCAAACAAGGCACAGCAGTTTGCATGGGAGACCCCTGAAAGACTGCCAGCTCACCCAGGAAACAACGATCGGAGGATGACCATGGCATCTGTGAGCTTAGCACCCACCAGCTTGGATGCAGCTTCCCAGGCAGAACTCTCGTGGGAACATGCTGCCACCCAGATGTCCGACTGCGGAGTCTACCCTGTTCTTATGCTGGTGTGTGATAGCAGCAGTGAGCACACAAGGAGGAGGTGAGCAGGCTGAGGGCCATCAGGGAATGTGAGAGAGCGAAACGCTTGGAGTTGCACCTGTCCTGCTGTGATAGGAACCTAGCAGGCAGACAAAGCCCCTGCTACAGAGAGCTCCCTGTCCTCTCTCCACTGACTGAATGTGGTGAATTGGCCAGCAGGGAATAATGGCAACAATGTTCCTGTGCAACCTGCTCTAAGTGGACCTGCTCTGTCAGGAGGGCTGGTGTAGATGATCTCCAGAAGTCCTTGACAGCCCCATATCATTCTGTGCTTCTGAATTTTTTAAATGAGACTTAAAGATATACATGTAACAATTGTTAACAGCATTAGTATGCCAAAGGTAGATGTTTAAATAGTGAAAATTAGTATGTGGAAATGTGGAATCAGTGGTATACTAAATCCTGTGGAAGGAGTTAGTACTAATTCATTGTCCTTTGTGACTTTTTAAATAACTTTCTATCATAAATTCAAAACTGTAACTGTCTTTCAAATCGTGGCTAGTGCGAATCTGTATGTCACTTGAGTTTAGGTGAGACAAAAAGAAAATCCATCCCTTGATTTTCATCCCTCTTAAACAGCAACTAACTATAATATGATTTATATATTTTAAAAAATTGCTAACTACGGATGTCACTGTTCTGCATTCTTTTCTAAAATTCACTGCGAAGTAAAACACTATTTAAAAGACCTTCACAATTTACTTTCTATAAATAAAACAAAAGTCTTAGAACTGCATGTAGTATTATATATAACTATTAAAGAACAGCTAGTAAATTTTTCTATGACATTTATACAATACTGAATACTCCGACAAAAGAATCAGGTGGGTTAGTTTGGATGATACCACAACAACTGTTGTATTATTCATAGGAAAAATAATCCCTAAAGCTCATAAATACTTGAGGCACTCCAAATTACTTATAAGTTTCAATGTAATATTTCTTAATTAAATCATAAGCAACTTAATTTCATACATCTTGAAAGTAAATCGTAGGAAATAGTAGATATTTACATATACTAATGCAGCCCATTATCTGTACCTTGAAATTATAACATGTTTTTTTGCTGGAATTGAGATTTCTAAGTCATTGGGAGCAATAAGCTTAAAAAACCAAACCGAAACAAAAAGGTAGGCCCTGTAACTACAAATAAAAGACAGCTGATGAGAAAGACAAGAATAGTCTTGGATGCTTTCAACAAACAACTACATTATTCTTTGAAAATTGCTTCCATGGTCCGTACTAATGGACTGAGTTGCAGGTGAGAATGCAGAGGTGCAGAAAGAGCTTGAAGTTCTTTCCACAACCAAAGAAATTGTGGTTACTAGTACTAAGGAAGGAAACAAAAGGGTGGCAGAATTCAGCATTTCTCATCATTAAACAGCATGTTGCACTGTAAAACAATATGGTATTCATTAATTTATTCATATAGAGCTATTATTCAGAGTATTTATGTAACATGCAAATAGACAAACTTGAATATTTAATATTTTTAAAACGTAGTTATTGCCACAGTTGTATCCTCTTGCATCTCATATGAGTTAAAACAAAGAGAAGGTTTGACTTGCAATTCTGTATGGGATTAATTTTGTCCAAAACTAGCTTGAGGTAAAATGAGGACTAAAACCATATTGGAAAATAGCAAGAACTTCAGAGAGGATGGTTCTAAACATACAGAACATTGCAGACCTGTGTCTAAGGCAGTCCCACTGATATCGATACTCAGCTGGTTTTCCAGATTCTTCTCTGAAATCATAAAACTCACAATACAATAATTTCATTCACAAAATGTATATAACCAAAAAATCACTAATGCACTTAAATTTTAACATTACTAAATTGACATTGTTTATATGAGGTACTATGTTTAAAATTAGGCATCTATACTCACATTTGCAACATTAAAAACTTATTGGAAACTTAATCCCAAAGGTGCATTGTAACAACTCAGTACCTGATTGCAAGGTAAGACAAAACACAAGAGAGCACTGAAATGGATGACCTGATCTAGTTAGTCCACAGAAATTTTCATATAGCCACCTCAGGCATTTGAAAAAAAGCCTTTGGGTTTCCAGAAGTATAGACTCTCGTACATTATAATTAAAGCTTTGAAGTTCGCATACTGTCCTGTACTATTTGTCAGTCAGAGAAAGAAAGCTCTCAGTTGTCCATCATCTGCCTCTTTATATAAGTAATGCCTAAGTGTGGAAGTGCCATTGCGGTCCATTTGTATGTGTGACTAGAATCAATCTGTTTCATACAGGTTGAAAATAAGCTATATTTACTAGAAGTATTTTAATGGTGCAATTATTTTCTGGGGTTTTGTTTTAGGGGTGTGGGGTTGTTTAACTCGGTTAGTTGGTTCATTTTTTAATTTTTTTTCCCACTTCACTATAAAAATAGTAAGTATTATCAAAAACATTAAGGTTTAAAATAAATCAGAAAATTTTGGGTATTCAATGAAGTATACAATAACTTATTTTGGAGGTTACAAGTGTATAGATTGGCCTACTGGTTAGTCAGTTTTCATCGCAATGTTTGCAGACAGATATGCTTAAATACATAAAAACATGTTTTGCCTAATTGGGTGCATGAGGGTTTATCTCCCTTCTAAAAGATTACTGTTCTTGTGACATTCAGGTACTCTCAGTATCACAGGTCTGTTTTGGTGGGTTACTGCTTATTCTGTGTATAAAAGCTTCAGTAAAGAAGAGCCAGATATTAAGTAGACAGAATTGTACACAAGCAGAATCAGTGAATAAACTTAATCTACACTTGGTGGTTTCTTGCAGTTTTGCATTGCAGGATCAGAGTTAATGATGACTGTGTGCTAGAAATAATGCTTTTGTTACATGGGACTAAATTTGCGCTTGGGATTCAGTTTACCGCAAAACTGTGGATACACAACGGGTATTGTATAAAGACAGATTCCTAACTGTACTTTATAACTTCAAAAGACTTTAGTTGCAGCAGTTAATTTAAAAGAATTTAAGCAAGGAACTAGATTTCATTCATTTTCTGAAAGATGTTAATGGATTTTGATGTTGGATGAAATAGGAGTTCATTGGTGGGCTCTAGCCAAACACTGTCATTTTCAGTTACCATTTGGGGCTTTCCCTTTGATCAGGGGCAGGATAATTCACAGCCCAGGCCCACAAAACCTGGGGCACCAAGGGACCCTCAAGACCCACACACAAGTTCCTCTCGCTGCATGCAGAGGCAGACATCTCATGGAGTCCCACTCCTGATTTCTAGGCAACCACCACTCACACAGTGGCAGCTTCTGCCATATGGAGTACAATTCTCCTTAAGAAAGCCTACATGATAGACTTTTCTTGAATATGAAACAACAGCTCTTCAAGAAGGATGAATTACTTTTAGTTTTAAAGACATTGTTTTCCAAAAAGTTATCATGAAGTAGAATACAAAAATGGTGATTTAATAACCCATATCAGTATATCATGATTAAATAAATCTTAATTTTACTAAAACAATTAAACAAAATATTAAATATTATATATTAAAACAAAACAAAACAACAACAGTAAAAAATGCAATGGACCTACCTCGTAGCTAAGAAATCAGCAACAGGATCTAGTTTTATGTGAAAATATTCCAGAATTCTGATATACTTATAAGGTAGCAAGAAACATAATCCTGTTCTTTGTATGATTTACTCTCCACTCCTTTTGCTGTCATCTCCTCTTATATATTTGTTTCCCATCGTCCTTACAACTATTCCTCCATTTTTCCCCCTGCTTGTATCCAGCTGCTAGTGTGTCCTACTCATCTTGTATCAGCAGTGACAGTTCTCCCTGTATAGTCCTCAATTATTACATTATATATAATCTCCATGAAATAGTTTAACAAGAATTCAGATTTTCCTGTTTTAATTATTTAGCTGTGATAAATGCCAAAATATTACAAGACACAACGTTTCAAGAATACAAAAAGCTTCCTGCCTTGTGGATGACATTCCTTATTTAGAGTGTATCTTAAAGTACAACTGTACTTAGGCAGCCCTTTTTACTTCTACCTATAGTAACTTAAAAGGCACTGGAGATATGAATTCTAAAATCAGCAATAAATGAGCTATTGACAGACACGTCAAACACAGATGGAAGCCATTCTCATCTAGCCCAGGGCCAGCTACTGTCTTTACATTGTTTCAGGCAGCAGTAAAAGCTGTTGGCAAACTGGACAGTGAACACGGCTGTTAAAAGTGTTTCAGTACTACAACATGAGATTTCAGTCATTCGGAACACTGACTTGTTATTTTAGGCACATCTAGGCACATTCTAATTAGAATGGAATCTTAAACTTGATGTTTCCAAGACATTTAAAGCAGAATCCAGTGAGTCAGAAAGTGAGTTGCTATAAAGTCTTAAATCTGAAATGAATCTCCCAAAGCTACTTAAGTAAAAAGTATGTGAACTTCATGGATAAAATTATGAGAATTTCTGAATGATGAACTAGGCATAGGAAAAAAAAAACAGCCAAAGAACTTTACAATTTTCTTCTTGGTACCTTCTTAATCTATATCTTTGCCTCTTGACCACCATTTCATTACTCTGTGTTATACTTTTATTCTTCTTCTAGAGTTTCTCAACTAAAATCATGAGACCTGTAGAATGACCTAACCCATTAACAACACAGAATGAAATGAGAACAATGGATCCTCACACACCACTATTCCCATGCATCATCTAGGACTGTTGTAGTTTAAGGTATTTCTACAAGACTAAGCAGTCATCTCCTGCTCACCATACTGACAATATTGCTGCTTTTCCATACTCTGCTCACAGGGCTTCTTTCCCCTGAAAGTCAAATACAAAATTTAACACATACAAAATCTGAGAATAAGAAATGTAAATCCATTGAATCTAATAAACTATGACCTTACACTTTTGCATTTTTGTAGCTAACCTTATTTTTGTACATTTGTAGCCGTGCACAAAAATAGACATTTGGTTGATGCTTTTTTGCTAGCCCTAAGAAGCCTCAACTTTTTTTGTTGTTGTTTGTTTGGTTTGGTTTGGTTTGGTTTTGTTGTTGTTGTTTGATTGATCGATTGATTGATCAGCCTCTTGTAACAGACAGGATAATGATAAACTGCATCATCCTTCATCATTACATTGAGAAAAGTATCTTATCTTTTGGGAACCATACACAATTCTACAATACAAAAAGGACAGGCTTATTGCAATAAAACAGTGGTGTGTATCATAACGTAGCTCATCCTTTATCTTAATAAAGATCCTTCTGAATTGTTTTGGGCTACAAAAATATTCACATGTTCAAAACCAAGTATCTCTGGATATATATCAAACACATTAGTACATGACAGCCATATAGCATCTTTATTTGAGGCAATCATCAATAATGCCCACATGAAAAAGGTAAATTTATTATTCCCATCCCATTACTTGATATGTACAAAATCCAAGATCACACAACAGCTGATTGATGGAAGAGAACACAGAAATTCCGACCATCATTTTTGGGAGCCAATAAAAGGATATTCTTCTCTCAAAGCAATTATACTTCAGGTAGCTTCCCACATTCTTAATATATCAGTTAAGGAAAGTTTCTCATTTCAAAAATAAATAATTATAGGAAAAATAATGAAAAGATAAGTGGAGAAGAACTTTTTAATTTCTGTTACTTAACTCATAAATTCAAGTTTCAAGTGTCTTTCCAATTTATTTTTTTTTAAATAAAAGCAAAACTATTTTTTATTTAATTACACCTCAGCTAGTCAAAAGAACAAAGAAACCCCACAAACAAAACAGACATTTTAGTGCTGATTAAAAAGCCCCAAACAAACACCAAAACAGTTATAATTATGTATTTTACTTTAAAAATTATGTATCAGTACTTTAATGATGTACTGATTGGCTTAATGTTGCACTTCAGTAACAGAACATCAGGAGTCTAATACATCTTAAGAGTCACTCATCTGAAATAGTTAAGCTGATTTCTTATCACACTCTTGAAATATTTAATCTTATTTGTGAAATACTATTCAGAGACAATATAGGGGAAAGGAAGGAGAAAAGGCTGCCTCCACCCTTACACTGCCAAGCATAACATACATGATTATTGAAAACACAGGTTTCTAGTTTAGGGTTCTGAAGTTCCAAAATACAGTGTTTTTTTTTTTCTTAAAAAAAGCCATACAAAACCCTATCTACAGAAAGGATGAAGACTTTTTTTCTAAATAGTAACTGCAATAATATAATAGAATAACTTAAGAATAAAACTTAAGAATAAAAGCATTTATAAACTGTCTTACAAATTGTCATTCACAAAAAACTCTGCAGTCATCTTCTAATCAATGCTGAGAGCCTTCACATGTCAAAATGTTCAACTTCCCGAAAGGAATGTGTGTCCTTGTGGGTGACTCGCTGGCATGGTACAGCACATTCTCACAAAGCTTAATGTAAGACACACCTACACGCAAGATATAT
>VZTM01033855.1:0-11897 GCA_013400555.1 Jacana jacana | reverse complement strand
AAGAAACTGAAATGTTGCAAAATCACAGAATCTGAAACTGTAGAAATAGTACAGAATAATGAATCGCATAAGCATTATGCAAATAATTACTGTTATCAAGGTGTATCTGAAAAAACTACTGCATATTTTCTTGCTGCCTTAAGGCTAGAAGTCGGGGATATTGCATAAAAAAAAAAAGAAAAAAACCCACAAACAAAAAAACCCAGAGTTTCTATAGCCAGCTTTCCTCAAAAATGCTTGTTTCACTACTTATTGAGTGGCTGGATTACTTTTCTGGTTCTTTTTAGAATTGAAATCCAGAAATATTTTTATATATGTCATGACTAATGATTTCTTTGTGAAAGCTTCGTACACTACTTATCCCATCAGGCTTTTCTGTGAGTCCAGTTTGTGTACCAGTCATTGAAAAATTTCACTGTAGCTCAGCAAGGTTGGTTTCATAAATTCACTGAAATTATCAGTATGCATCCTGTATGATCTTAAGGTAGGTAATTGGTTACTCAAGATCTGAGGCAATTTTTTCCTCAAATGAATTACTTTTGCCTTCTTTGATGCAACCCATATTGCAATCATACTAAGGCTAATTGGGGACAGACTTGGAAAGGTAGTCAGTCATCTTCATTGTCTATTCGATGGTATATTTACAAAGGTTTTTTTTTCTGGCTGATGTGCACAGTTCTTGACACACTTAAAGCCCAGGCAAGGTGGTTCCAAATCAGGTGCAAATTAGCATGTTAACGTTTGAGCGTTATTCCTTGCCTTTATGTGCCGTCCATCTTCATTTTTTCTGATTCCCACGGATCACATGTGGTCAGCTATCTTCTGCTTGGTCTCTACTCCTTGGATCTGAAATATGAGAAAAGAGTATCTTTGCAATTGTTGCTTTATCAATCTTTTCACATTGACAAGTAGGTCATAGAAGATGCTATTTTAAAAAAATAAATGCAATAATTGCCCTTTCAATACAGAAATAAACTCACTTTTCTTGATGATGGACTCCTTATAGCCCCTTCAGCTTCTGCAAAAGTCAAAGAAATTCCATAGTATTCTCAATCTTTTCCAGCTTATTCCCACTAAGACTATTTCTCTATTTATAAAACACCAATTAAATCAGCTGTCACTTTTATACCTAACACCCCACAGTAATTTTTCAGTGTAAGGGGGCATAACCTGCCTCAGACAGAAAAAGAAAGAAAGGAGTGAACTTTCATTAGTTGTTGTTGTACAGTTATATTAGTACATCTTCAGGTATGCAAAGCAAGACAAGATAAAACAACTTTTACAAAGAATCACTAGGGAATTATCTTTCTGTTATTCCAAATGGTGTGCAATATATGGTTAATTGTAGGGCAGGGAGGGCAGTCTATTATTACTTTAACTTGCATTCCTGCTCTAAGGCACTATATGAAAACCTAATGTCATCCAGATATCATAGCAGTCCTTACCATATCATTACATGGAACCAATATTTCTTGATCAAAGTAAAAGAAAAAGCTCTTATTTTATTTATAAGTCATCTGCCACAAACCATTATCATTTACTTAGGCCCTAAGTAATATTTTCCATTTTAATAGTTCTATTAGTGTTTGGGTGGTTTCTAAGATTATTCAATAAATATTGTCCAGGATAAGCTGCATACTTTTAATGCATAATCCTCTGGAATGTTTATTAAATAATAACATTGAATCTTCTGACAGTTTTATTTCTGAGAATGTTATAATGTTATTATGCATCCCACTGGTAATTCTGCATTACTGAAAACTCCTGTGCAATATAACTAATCTTACCAAAAGCAGATGCTGAACTAGTAACAGGGACATCAATGCACTATAGAGAGTCATATAGTGGGAGGGGTGGGATGAGGGAAAAAGAATGCAGAAAAGATTTCTGATTCACTTCCACAACAAAAAGTAAATGAAATAAGAAGAGGCAGTAATATAAGGATTTGAAAATCCAAATGTAAAAAGTAGATTCACCTGAAAAGACTATTTCATCATGCCTTATACATTTACTGTTTAATGCAGAGACTCCTGGTAAGTTGAATTTAATTTAATTATAGGATGAAGGGGTCCTAAAACATGACTTAAAACCCTAAGCACACAGAATTTACTTCTGTGAATAGGTTTCCGAGAGTCACATTTTCTGTGAGGCCACCCTGACAGGATCCTTTTATCACCTGCTAAATAGATGCTATTCCTCTTTACTAACTACAAAGAAAGCTCAGTCTAAGGTTCAGTGCACTTACTACAAAGACTCCAAAGAAGGAATGGCTTCAGATAAAGCTCAGTACTTGGCCATAATGAACTTGGTAAATGTTGGTCTGCAATAAAAATAATAGGTGAAATCTTGGCCTATTGAAGTCAATAGGAATTTTGCCATTGATTTTAGCAGGGCCAGTATTGCAACCAATCAATCTACTAAGAAAACTGAAACAAGTCGGTAAAGGAAGGAAGGGGAATTAATATAACAGAACACAGAACTTCTACACTATTTCAGTTCTTGTTTTACTCTCCTCTGCTTGAATGAATGGCTCCTGATACTCCTGAGATGTGCTCACAGAAACTATAATGGCAGAGTACCAAACACCAAATATTTACAAAGACAGTTAATAAGTAGGAAAATCAGCTTTGTTGTTATAATGAGTCAGTCTCAGATTCAATCAGAGGTTGTTTTAAGGGTGACTAACCAAGGGCAATTGCCCAGGACTGAATACCATGAGAAGTGTGTTGGACTACAATAAATAAAAGTACCACTTATCCAATATGCCTCAATCTATGCCTGTGTTCTTGCTGGTCAAAACCTGCTGTAGCTCCACACAGATGCAGTTAGATCTTTGAAATGCAATCCTTTCTGTAACATGTGCAAAATAACAGCCAAAAAAATTAGTTAGAAATACTAATGTCTTTTTGTCTTTTTATATTTATATCCTTATCTGTATTTCTTTTTATTGATGTGTGAAAGTATCTTATTTCTGATTTCTGATGTGTATGAAGTGTAGTTGCCATATTTTTGCATGGGTTTTCCCAGAGATGATTACACACATGCACCACGTGGCCTATACAAAGCAAAGCAGTTTCAGGCAGCTGTAGACTAACATAACAAGCACCATGTAGGCATATCACAGACATGGAACAGTCCTATCCAGAAACAAAAGATACTGGATGTGAGGAAATGTATGTTGGGTTGGTACCTCATTGTGGGCTGCATCGCTGTACCTGAGAGTCCTGTGTTTCATTAGGAGGAGAAAGCTGTGGAAGAAATTTTAACTTCTTGTTCAGGTGCTCCAGTATTTGGATCTAAATATGGAGAAGCACAGCCATCCAGTTTGTGGGACTCTTTCACAGGGATTATTTACAATAAAGGGATGGTTTGGGTGAAAAAAAATTACTGGTTAGAAAAAGACAAGAATCAAATGGCAGCTAAAAATACATTATCAGGTGTGAAAGAGATATATAGGCAACATACTTCTGACCATGAAAGCACAGTGTAGAAATGTAAAATCTTTAAAATTTCCCTTGAACTAGCTTAGTAGCTGCAATTAATAACTTATCTCCGTTATGAGACAGTAATAAATTAAAACGGAGTATACTTACACTGGAAGTGGAAAATGGTAACATCCATAAAACAAGTATTTTATGCAGAAAATATTGTATGTTGTGGCAGTGTTCTTTCTCTGCAAAAATGTTTTTAAAACTATTAGGAGGTGCACATAAATGATCAAATTTGAAATAAATCTTTTGTGATCTAGCTGATGTGGTTCATCAGAACATCTAACAGTAGTTACCCCTAAGCACAGGTATGCTTATAGATAGATGAAAGCAGCCCTTCTTATTAAATCACTCTATATATCTGACTCCTGCTCTTTTCTTCAGTCTTTAAATCAACTCCACCTGGTTCTTCCTATTTAGTTATGCAGTTTACCTTTCACAATGAAACATGCTTACTGCTGCAGGAGTAGGTTCAATGTGAATAAAAACATTAGGTAAAAACACTGGTTGCTTAAGTCTGGAGACAGCTAACTATAAAAAACACGATCAGCCACACAATGAAACTGAGGATCAAATGTCCACTGGGTGTAAATTGGCTGGTCTCCAACTGATTTCAGTGGAAGGTATTGAAGAAAGTATTCTGGGCCACCTTTCTTTATGTTGATACTTTATGGAGCACATCAAGCAAGATGCCAGAACAATGCTTGTATAAGAAAGAAACAATTTCATTATATTGTAGACTACTCCCGGGTTTATGGTCTGTCATGGCAGGGTGAGGCCCTAAGTAGCTAGAAATACCTGCCTCTGGGGTGCCCAGGTTACTCAGAGGGTCCTAATTCAGATTCTGTTCATCAGACTGCAAAGGCAAGCCAAACAGCATCACGACAACAAAAGTAAAGCAGTAAAACAGCTTTCTATGTTTTTTGGTCAACAACATCCTTCTTTCATGACAGTGTATCCATTCCTTTACAATTCTTTGGTCACAGCTAATTTAAGTTACATTCACTGCTGAGTTTGTGAAACCCCTTGTGGGGATCTAACACAGTAAAAAAACTTATTGCTGAAGGACTGTGAGATAGGAACAGCCCAGGGAAGGTAGGATATGGTAGGATCTCTTCCGGGAGGATTCACATTAAGTTACAATGTACAAGTAGGACATGGCAACTCCTGCTGTATTTTGTACTTGTACATTGTTCATTTCAGAGCTACCATGACATCTTTATCAAAAATGCTCAGTGCAAACACAACACAGATGAAGGCAGGCAGGACCTGCTCCAGCTCATGCCAGCAGGCTGTGATACTGGGAAAACACTGGGACTCTGTGACAGGGAGGGAGTTACACAGATAGTCAAGTCCTTACCAACAGTTAGTCAACTGAGACTTGGGCTCCCTCTGAAAAAGTTGGCATTTCTCTTTTTGGCAAGAATGCCAGCTATACACCCTTATGTCACCACAATGCCTAAACAGGCAAAAATACAACAGCTACAACCTTTTTTCTTTTACAGCTTGAGAACTACATTGTGGAAAACATGAAATCGGAGATGGTGCAGCTGCAGCAGAATGCTGTGCAGAACCACACCGCCACCATGCTTGAGATAGGGACCAGCCTCCTCAGCCAGACAGCAGAGCAGACGAGAAAACTCACGGATGTTGAAACCCAGGTATGTTCCCAAAGTGGTTTTCTAAAAGCTGTAAATTACAGAGAACTTTTCCCATCCTCTTCCTTTTCTAATGCATCACCATGCAAAACATTTCAACACAGGGCTCTAAGAAACATACACATTCTGTTTATTAGCACCAGCAACAGTGATGAGTGACCCTTGTTATGTGTCTTTCTCTTGATTTCATTTGGTTAGTATATTTAACTGTGTGTGTAAGGCGGGCAGGACTGTCCAGGAAACTAAATAGGCTTTTGACTTCAAATAAACAGCTCAGCTACCAACTGTGAATGATACAAGTGTCAAGCTAAATAACAAGTTTCAGGCTAAAGCAGAGCCTTTGATCTCCAATGCTATTTGCTTCTTTACTATTACAAGAAAATTTATTTTCTGCAAGATGTTTCCAGCTATTTTAAAAGCAGTGCATGTATTCAGCTTTTAAATTGTGAAGAGAGACAACTCTCAGCTCCTTTATAAAACACCATGTATTTGTTATTACTGTAAAATTGTATTATGTCATACAATTTAAAGAGCCCATCTCTGTATGATTCCTATCTCTAAAATCACTTCAATCGTGATTGAAGTGACAAGAGTATCACTGTCATAACAGAGACTAAAATTTCATTTTGGGTTTATTGCAGAGATGTACTGCTTTTTGCTTTTTGAATAGTTTTATCAGTTTATAGTGCATATTTGTTTTCCTTCTTTTTGCTGACTTCCTCTTGATCTTTGTAGCATGTGGTACACTAGCAGCTGCACTGCATTCGCTGCTCATTTAGATCAGGGGATTTAAGGTATTGCATTTCTTTGGTTTGTTCTAGTAACATATGCACTTCTTGAAAGACCATACTTTTCATTCTAATGTCCTCACTCACCTTTACAATATCATTACCAAGTTATTAAGTAATCCCATTGTATTACACTGAGCAACAAGGGTAGTTATGAAAATAGATACACTGTCTTACATGGGTTTCCCGCACCCTTTTTTCTACATCTTAGTTAGTAGACCAACAGTCACTCATAAATGTTGTGATCCAAATGACCACAATTTCTAAAACATTGTATACTGACTTATGTAAACATTGGGGAAAATTTTTAATTCGGTGTCAACAGCCTATCTAAATGGAAACATAATCAATGAAGACCTATGGACTGTAGTATTAGTAAAGAAAAAGGAAGAGTAGGAACTCTTCTCATATCCCAGAAGTGTGCGCTTTGAGTACTTATACATAGTTTTCTTCTGTAAGTAAGGGACAAAATGCACATTGCCCATATCTCACCTTTCCTTTAAGGAAGCATGTCAACGTAGAGGTATTCCTGGCAACTGCATGAAAGAACAGATGACTTCTTCCTTCTACATCTACTGCTGAAGAATTTAAAGGATGTTTAAGATATCGATGGGAGTGGCTCTTCCTTATTGCAGTCTTGCTCTGACTTTCAGCTCAGTGATATCATTGCTCACCTTACTCTCAGTTTGAGAAAGCCCCTGTCTCTAGCACTAATCAGGAAAGAGTGGTGCGGGTGGCTCAAGAAAATGAAAAGAGACTGCTCTTGGCAGCAGTGGAGGCAGCCAGCTGCCTGGCAGAGAGCTGAAGGTCTGTAGGATACAAGGAGGAGAAAGACAGGCCAGGATTTCATGCCTGTAATAAGGACTCGTACCAGAGTAAGGAGTCTGAAGGACTGCAGATAGAGCCTCCACCTCCTTAAAATCTGACTGACCCCTCCCAATCCCTGATCCATCCAAAATCCCACCAATTCCCTTTAAACTTTCTTCTCTACCTGAAATTCTGTTCATGTTTTGCAGGTGGCTCCATAGGTGTATGGCACTTCCAAATTTGTCCATTCTAACGTTAACTGCTGCATACTGATAGTTTCAAATCTTCTCAAGCTCTGTACCATTAAAAAAGTTGCCCAACTCAAGTTGCTCTGTGAATGTCAACAATTTCAAACAAAATTAAGGCACTGCACCCAGTTTGAATGCCATTCTCTTTGCTTTAATTTATGTAACCAATTCCAGTCAGTCAAAATCCAATCATCAGAGTAGATTGGATCTGGTGTTGAGGGATATGGTGTAGGGGAGAACGTGTAGAGTAGGGCTGATGGTTGGACTCGATGATCCCAAGGGTCTCTTCCAACCAAAATGATTCTGATTCTATGATTCATGAGAAAATCTTACCATATAATCCTATGATGATACTGGTAAATGCCCTTTAAGAAAGGTCTGATAGGTTCCATTAAAGAAGAATAATTTTCAGTTCCAAAAGTGATTGCATCTCAGCTGTAGTGGGCACACATACCTACAAAAACTATTTACATACACTCCTCCAGACTATGAAATGAATGAAGATATCCCCACAAAATCAACTAACATTAATTAGTATTATTGCTTTCATTCTGACAAGCATTCTGTTATTTCCTCTTTTGAATCACTTTTTTTTTATTAGAATCTATTCTCTTTCATCTCGTTAAAAGATTTCTTTAGTGCTGACGTATGTAGTAAAAGTAGCGCTACTGACACAGACCACCACTAAAGTGAAAGACAATTGATAAAGCAATGTTTACGATCTCCACCTTCATCTTAAAAATCTGGGTAAGAGTGCAAGTAGTGATAACATAAGGAGACATCAGACTTTTGCCAACACTGCAAAAGAGAGAACTCAGGGGAAAGCTAAAGTAGGAGGTCTATTTACGAAACAGTGGATGCAACACTTTGGCTACAGTCCAACTACTCTTGCAGTCTTCTGGCCTATGCATGCTTTGTAGGAATGCTTTCAAGAATGAAAGCAATAATATTAATTAACATTAGTTGATTTTGTAGGCATGCAATGTTTCTTTCCATTGAAGTAAAGCTTATTTGGCAGCCACCTTTGCTTTTTCTGCTGTCTTAGTATTATTCTAGAGTAAACAGGGTGCCAGAATATCAGCTGGTACATATCAGTATAGCTTGATTGAGTTCATTTGCACCAGCATCTGAGGTTAAAAAAGGATTTTAAAACAATTTTTGATGAAACATCAAATCAGAATGAAATAATTGCATTATGTTGCTATAACAACATTACCAAGACAATAAAAACATAATGTTTTTAATTTATCCTTGAGGTGCTAAATCAAACATCCAGACTTGAAATTCAACTACTGGAAAATTCACTGTCAACGTACAAGCTAGAAAAGCAGCTGCTACAACAGACACATGAAATCCTGAAAATTCATGAGAAAAACAGGTAAGAATGAGTAGTTGGTCTCACACTCTTTCTCTGTTCATCATAAAGTGGTCTGTGCATACTTTGTTCTAAGTCACTGATGAAATAGAAGAAGCAAATATGGTAAGTGAAAGGTACCAGTAATATTTATCAAATGGCTAAATGACCCATTCAAGGGAGTGAACTTAAGACTGTGTTAGTCCTGTATGATAACACAAGTTGATTTTTACCACTTTTCATGTGCGCTCTAAGTTTCTACATTTCAGTTTCTTCATGAGAACTTAGTTGTATGACTAAGTTCTGGTTACCAAAAACATATAACAGTTCCTGCTACCAAGAAACATAGAGGTAATAGGGGTTGTGCTTGGTCACATACTTCATCTCTCCTTCCTCAGGCTTATTCCTTATTCCATTCTCCAGCTTGATTCTTTCCCATAGGCTGCAGTCCTTCAGGGTAAGATAGCTCCAGCATGAATTCTCCTTCTGGACATCTCCACCTGCTCCAATGTGGGGTCATCCACAGGAAATAATATCTCCGCTGTGGCCTCTCCTGTGGGCTGCAAGGGAATCTCTGTTCTGTCTCCTTCCCTCCTTTTCTCACCTTGGTGTTTGCAGTGTTGTGCCTCTCACTTTTGAGAGAGGTCGTGTGGTGTTTTTACCTTTTCTTAAATACGTTTTCCCGCAAGGCACAGCCCTCTTGGTGGATAGGCTCAGTTGAACCTGTGCTGGGTCCGTTGGAGCTGGCTGGAAATGGCTGTGTCCAGCCTGGGGCAGCCCCAGCCTGTCCTCAGAGAGGCCACTCCTGGCAACCTCCAAGCTGCCCAAAGGTGGGCACCTGCATTCAATAAGTGGGGAAAAACATTTTCCTTCTTGGTTGCCCTTCTAGAGACCTAAGGCTCTTATCCTTCCTCTATAGCAGAGAGGTTTAAGCAGGGAGGACAGAGAGTGCTTTCACTCCGCAGCTTCACTCATAGCTCCCTTCCAGAGAGGAAAAATTGTGAGGTAGGCTCTGCCAGTTGGGCCAGTGGGGAAAGTTTCTATTTCCTATATCTATATTTGACATTGAAATAAGGCAAAGCGCTTTAAAAGGGAGGTTGTTACTGGAGAATCCTGTACAAGTTTTAGTGGACTGTTTAAATCAGAGAGTTTGCCAAAAACGATATCATGACTCCCGTGCAGCTGGGCAGGAACCAGCAACTGAGGTGGAAAGATCTTGCCCAGGGTCATACCTAAGGAAAACTTAACACCACAGTGGGCAAGGAGCTACTTGAGAAGGAGGAGAAGGCAAAGAACTAGATAATGATGAAAAATAGAAAATTTCATTGCAAAGAAATGTGTTTGGTAAATGTGTTTAGTTGTAGAGCTGGTCAAGTAATGTACCATTATTGCTCCTTGTTATGAAAAGCAATTTAATGTATTTAATCTCACAACTGTTTATAGCCAGTAATTCCAGCAAATGTTATTCTGGAGACTTCAGATTTCATTGAAAACTCTTGCACTCCCTTGACCAATTGAAAATATGAATAGTTGGAGATGAGCTTTGACCACAGCTGTCTAAAAATTGAGAAATTCACCACCTAAACTGCATATATGGGGTCTCCCTGTACTCACTGGAAAGAGCAGGCACGTGCAGGAGGAAGTTAATTCTATGTGTTTTACAAACCGGTATCAATTTGGGATTAACCCAATCATTAGTTAAATATAAAATAATCACATTTTTATTTGCAGCAATCTGTTTAGCTACAACATTTTATTGGCTGCTCAACAGTCTTGTGTATTTAACAATCTGAACATATTTATCTTAGCAGTGTGTCTAAAGACTTCATGTCAGTAAACAAATACATTTTACTTAAGTCGACCTTTGACTTGGCTGATATTATGATGAAATGGTCTGTGACATGACAAAATGGTCTGTCTTCATCTTTTGGAAGAAAAGGAGAGGTGTGTTAAAAAGCACATATTATACCAAATTGTTTCTCTTAGAAGTACAGTTTTATGTGGATAAATGAAAAAGCACATGTAATTTCGTCCTGTAATGAAGCAAGAACCTGGCATGCATTGCCCAAGTTCTGTTCTTCTCTCCTTGGGAGACATAAAGCTGGGGAGAGCGTAGTGTTATGATTCACTAAAATATGGATCAGTAGCTTTGTTATCATCTAGTCCTTACAAAGATCTACATAATCTCAGCCTTATAGGGCCTTATCCTGAAATCATTTATGTGTTTGTCATGTTCACTGTGGGACAAATCTTGGTGATATCAGCAGATAATAGGTTTCTAGACATGCCAATGATTTCAGCTTGCTTAACTTTAAACAGCACTTATGGATCAGTACTTTCATCAGGCTTTGTTTGGTAGTTGTTTGTATTTAAAATGTCTTCATCCTTCTCCGTATCATTTACACATCAGTACAATAGAACTCATTTTGTCTGCTCTGGCTACGTGGACCATATACTTTTTTGGGAAGAACTCTTTCTTTTGCAGTAGGTGTACACCACAGTGGGAACAAGTGTAGGAACTATTATCACAATATTAATCAAAAGAGATGGTGTACTGTGGGCAGATAATTTCTTTCTCGGTGCTGAAATTTCCTCCATACAAAATAAAAATAATCATCTTGATTGCTTTCAAAGAATTGGATTTTGGATGAATGTAATGCAAAATCTTATAATAATTGAACATTGATGTAGCACAGTAACTTGTATGTTACCCTTAAATGAAATGAACACTGCACATCAACAGGGGACCAATGTGTGTTCTTTAGAAATATGTCTATTCTTGGCCTTTCTCTTTACTTCCTGCCTCTGCTGGGAAGTGTGGCCAATTTTTTTCTTTTTATCCCACTGAAGTGAAAGATATTCCATGGCATAAGTATAGTCACATTTGCCCTAGAATCATGTTTCTATTGAGTGCTCTCATGCCATAAATAACTTAGTTTTGTGGGATCCCACCCACTATAATGTAAATGGTGGTTTCTTCTATTGCCATTTTTTCTCCCATAAGAGCTTTCTAAAAACTATTTTGATTTATTCTTGAAAGATTTCCCCGCTTAACTACCTTTACGAGCCCTCTCCTTTTTTTTTCCCCAGAGTGTACCAGCTGCATTTAACTTATTGCATGCCATTTGTTTCAGTACGCAAATGTGAAAACAACTTCTTATTTACTCAAATGAAACAAATGAGGAAAAATATAACGGAATTCTGGATCTTCCAGCAATAAATAGTGGAAGTGAAATTTAAACATAAAATCCATCTTGAATTTACAGACAATCAAACCAGATTAAAACAGTTAGTAGAACTGTTGTATGCTATCAAAGGCAAGGACTCAGGAATGATTCTTGAATTTCCATCTGACTGTGAAAGATGAGGAAACAAGGTATGTCTATTTGCAGGTTTTGTGTATACTAGAGATAAATCCTGATTTTTCACTGCTTTTTGGGGATTTCAGTGGAAATTTCTTATCATTGGTATAAAAAATAGTCTTGCTGATGATAGGTGACTAATTACTTTACTGATCTTGAGAAATATGGATTTTTTTTTAATTTTTTTTTTAA
>VZTM01033850.1:6433-26004 GCA_013400555.1 Jacana jacana | reverse complement strand
ATAATTTGGTTTTAGCATTCAGTGTTGGGTGGTTGTTCTCATGCAGAAAACCCCCCAGTATGCACTCTTAATTTTTTTAGGGCTATAGTCCAAAAGAAACAGAATTTCATTATTAGACCATGCAAATTATTAGGCAGCATGTGTGCCACTGGAACTCATAATATTTGGGATACTCTTATTAGATTCTAAGTATTTCTGCCAAAATATGATAAACAGTCAGGTTCTAACATGCAGCAGTTGTGCTGTGTATATTTTGCCCCTCATGAGATATGGACAGAAGCAAGGAGAGATACTGATTAATGTCACTACCAGACACATCTTTGTGCCAAAATACTGTCCTGTGGAGTTGCCTGTCTGGATTTTGTACAGTTCTGCATAAGCAAGTTGGGGGAAGGATTAAGAGCAGAGGAGCCAGTCTCAGAAATTCTGGTTTATGGTTCAACTTCTGCTTCTGATGCAGTAGATCTCAAGCTGTTTAATACCAGTGAGCCAGAGACGGAGAGCAGGTGTTCCCTCCAAGATCCAGATGTGCCTGTGGAAGAGGTTACTGCCCCTAAGTGCTCATTAATGACCCTCCTGATCTGCTGGGAGTGGAGTTTGTATGAATCACTGCATTTGTTTAAGGCAAAAATTAACCAGACTGTCTCAAATCACCTATTTAAATTACCTAAACTAAGACCTTGCAAAGCTTTGCTAAATTATTGGAGAGAGTAAACCTTTGCACAGAAATAAAAGGCAGCTTCAGACAGTAACCTCTTCCGGCACAGAAGCCAGGCCTGAAAAAAACATTAATTTATGTCCTCAATTTTGCCTGTATGTTCACATACAATGTCTGCAATAGGTCAGAGTACAACATACTGACACAGCAGCCAGTTAAACAACCTGAAATATTAGCATACAGTTAGCTTGCTGCTTAACAGAATACTCAATGATCAACATTCATAAGGCTGGCACTAAATAAAAGGGGGTTTACTCTGTAGTTAGCTTCAGACACTGTTCAATCAGTGTGGATGGCAATGAAATTTGAGTGGCATTTGTTGCCATTCTTGGTTATTTCTGTCCAAATTTGAAGTGTAATTTCCAAAATAATTACTTGAGTGAATATTCATTGGGTTTTATACTGCTTAGAGATATGGATAATGTAGAAAATCAATTTTAACCCTAATTTTATGTAAGATTTTGGGGTTAGATATACTTAAATTTGGGCATTTTGTCCATGTGAACTGGTTTGTCAAAGTCAACTTTTGGCAAAGTAAGATAAAGCAAGCATTTACGGGGGAAAAATGTGTCTTTTTTGCTGACATCATGTGTTAACAAGAACAGAACAGAGCTGTTGAGAAATGTTATTTTTCAGCATGTGTGGTCAAGAACAAGCCAGGGTTACAATTATTTCAGGAACCTAAGGTTCAGCATCACAACTATTTTCTGCTGGCTTTTTTTTGCAGTTAAACCACGTTCATCCTTAGTTCAGTTGTACTACTGGCTGTCAGCAATGGATTCATTTCCCAGTATGTGCAAGGGTTATGGAAATTGCAAGGAATACAACAACAGCAGCAATTAGTGCCTGTTAGAGATGGCTGAAAACCCCACAGCAAAAGGCAGAATTCCTCAAAATTTGAAGTCACTTGCACTCATTAAGAATGTAGAGTGGGGCCATTTTTTCCAAGAAGACACAAAAGATTTAGATATTTCTACAGAGAGTGAAGTCTTGGAGACACCCAAAAGCTTGACAATAGAAAACAGATCTCATTTCTTCAATGTATGAGAACATTGGAACATTTAAGGCAGAAATAACCAAATGTGAGTCAATCTTTTCATATTAGGAAAGTTCTCTCATGCAAAAAAACCCCAAACCAACCCACACCCTGGGCTTTCACCTGGAGTGAAACATTCTGTCAAAATTTCAATCAATTTTTAAGTTCTCTGCAGTAAAGTAGAAACTCAGGTGACAATTTTGTTTCAAAATTCAACACTCTCCTCCCACCTTCCCCACAACCAGGAAATCTTGCCCAGCTTGACTAGTTTGTGTTACATAACTAGGAGAGAAGTCTTACAGTCTTTTATGTATTACAAAATATATTCCCTACTTTTGCCATCTGCTGGAACAAACAACTTATCGCTAATTAGAGTAGTTTTCAGGTTAATTAAGTTTTGCAATAGCTGGAACAATGAACAACACTGCTCAAGCCTAGGTAAGCAAGCCTGACACATTCAATTTATGCTGTACCATTACCACTGGATGGCATTAGTTAGTTGTGCTACAGGAATACGTGTGCAAGGGAGCAATTAAATCTGTACCACTTTTACCAGTAAGTGTTAAAGCATTAACCTATGAATTATCATAGTATCATGAGATGGGGGCTACACAATGCTACGCCAGTTTTCATGAGCAGTAGTCTGTCATGTTGTTTACATATAAAAGGACGAATAACCTTGTCACATCAGTAATGAGCTATAATACATTAACACTCTGGTTGACTTTTCCCTCATGTATTGGCATTTCAAGTACTGTGATGATAAGCCTTAAAACATACACATTCCAGTCCCAGCAATGGAAACCAAAGCAGATCAAAGCCTTAATGCTGGCAACCAAGTTTCAGAGCACCTCCAAAATTCAAAGGCACTGAAAATTAAGTGTTTAAAACTAAGCTGATACCTAGGTTTCTTTCTTTAACAGCTGTGTGTTTTAGAGTCACACAAATCCCACAATAACACAGCTGAAAAACAAACACACACACATCCTGTTTTTAACCCGCTCAGCTAGATTCACATCATAGCACATAAGATTGTGTCATTCACTGATCCGATCAGTGGTGGATTCTCTAGAGAGAACTCAGTTCCCACAACAGCCCTTCTTTTATTTTAGAATACCGAGGCAAACAAAATAAACCTCCAAAGGGATCTTTGAACTCTTTCCACACCCTGCCTTTCCCCCAAATGTCTTCTCTTTCTCTTATTTTCACAGGAGATGACATTAGGCTACAGACCTCATCACTTTTCCCTGACAGGGACCTCAAATACAGCTCCGTTCTTTGTGTTATGCCAGCAGAAGTTGTTGAAAACTGCGCAGGACAATAAGAAGGAAGGATGTGGGAGGGCTACTTTGCAATCAGGTCTTCATCAGAGGATTGAAACCCCAGGGAAATAGCTAAATCACTTCCCAAGTGCTATAGTCTTGCCTTTTACAGGCCCATTTTGCCATTATCCAGGTGATCCAACATTATTGCATGAGAATCTGGAAAGGGAAGGGAGAAGGAGAAAAGAAAGAAAAGGGGTTTAGAAAAGAGAAGATGGAGAATTCCTCTGAAAACAGAAAGCTCACTGCTTCCAAATACAAAATGTAAAAGAGACATGAAAACACATTGTCCTAAAATGTACTTTATTAGGCCATGTACACGATCTGTTGTTGATATGGAATTCAAGTGCTTGGTGTTGGTAGTGTTGAAGCCTGTCACAGAACCACAGTAAATGATCTGGCTATTCTTCATTGTTTCATGCTTTGAGTGAAGCAATTTTGAAAGATCAGTGAAAAGATAAAGGACTCTTTGCATGCTATCATGGTACAGATTAAGCTGACAGAAAACTAATTCCCATCTACTTTAAGTTTAAAATTTATCGCTCTTGGACTTACAAACACCTAAAGTATCAAGAACACGGAATTTGAAAGCAGTGTTTTGCTTCTTTATACCCTGTAAAAAAAAAGTATTTATAGAGAAGTGGGATATTTTTATTATTTTTAAAGAAGCTCCTTGTTACATTTTCCTTATGTAAGACCTAAATTATGTTAATCTAACCATCATTCTATTGAATGTTCATTTTTGTTAGGTAGGGGCTGATAGAACAATTGCTATAAGCAATTCCTGAATACTAACATTCACCGTGATACAAAAAATGTCTTTCACACCACAGGTTTTCTCATCTCAAATTACTAACACAAAACCTAGGAATGGGCTAACACAATCTGCTGCTGCCACAAAGTCCAAGGGAATTGCCTGGATGAAGTCAGATTAAAGCCTTGCATGAACATGTGGTAAATTATAGGACTGGAATAATGTTATGACATTTAATAAGACAGAATGCAAACATGCACACTAGGCACTCACTACTCCCTCTTCATGGAGGCAGGTGTTGCCACAGCAAAGCTGAGGCACAAGTAGTGAGGGCATGAGTAACAGTACAACTTGGCAACTAGGAAAATGAACGATATGAATTTCTGGTGAATTGGTATCTCTCCAGCTAAAGACAGAGGATGCGGTCACAAGAAAGGCAAACATCATTCCCAGCTGTTCTCAACCTAATATTTGCAGGAGGAGGAAAGCCCGAGTAGTGGTGAAGCTGTGTGCACGGGGCTGGTACAGCTTTGGCTTTGCATGGTCACAGCGCTGCCTCCAGCTCTGGTCACCCTCAGCCAAGGAGACCTGTGCAGGGGAGGATAGTGGCAGAGAAAGATTCTTAAGGAGACAGAGGTACAAAGCCTACCTAAGGAGAGGGGATGAAAAGATTTTGTTAACAGGACGAGTGGTGATTAAAAAGCACATGAAACATAAAAACATATAAATATCCATAAATGAGCTGTTTAAGGTAGCAGCAATTGTGGTGCAAGCACAAGTCACTTAAGTGTCTATGTATATTTTTAAACTTCATATGAAAAGATAACTGTGAATGAGAGAATTTAAGTTTGGAAATATCCCTCCAAAAGAATGCAAAGTCCAGACATCCTGACTAGTTCCAATACAACTTCAAAGGGACTGTAATGGTTGAGGCCTGTCCTCATTGCTCAGTACATTCTCAGCTCTTCTTAATCTACAAGTATGAATCTGAAAATAACCTCAGAATGGCATTTTTAAGAATGTCAATGTGCTGAGATTTAAGGTCCAGAGTTTCCATCCTCACCATAGTTTCATTTTTTCATCTCACGTTCATCACTGGAAAGCCAGATGGCAACAACATTTTACTTATAGACAACCTGGGGTAGGCATGTAGAACCAGCCTATAAACAAATGCCTCTGTTCTGGTAGAGGGTCTCTGCATTTTAACTGTGCAACACCTGAACTCCTCCAAGAGGTCTTGGTTGGTTGGGTTTGTGGTTGTTTTCAAGTTGTGGAATGAAATGATAATCAAGTAGTTTTTCTGTAAATTTCTCATCCAGAATACAGGTTACAGTAACTTGAAAAGCACTGAAAAACTGGAAAAGCCAGATATAGGATCTCTCAGCAAGGTTTTCTGAATATAGTAAAGCCACATTACAGTTGTGCTTTCTACAATATACATCCAGAAGACTGTGAGCCATTATACTTAAAGGGCAAATACAACAGGCTGATAAATCATGAGATATAAATAAAATTTACCAAAGTGAACACAGGAGTTATTCAGATTTTGTCATACCTCTGCTTTGTTTCAGAGGTGTGGGTACATCCTCTAAGAACTCTCTAGACAGCCTCCCTGGCCTTCGCACTTGTTCTACCTCACATTCAAACACAAGGGAAAATATAGTAGCAAATATCTCTTCTCCTATAAGAAGATCTAAATGAAATGTATTTATGAATCACATTAATAATGGAACAAGGAATTGATGAATAAGAATGAAAACATTTACATAGCAAAAAGAAGCAGCTTTTACTATAAATTATTAATAGCCTAATAATGACAATATGAAATAATAATTAACAAAGGCACAGCTATTATCACCCAAACAAGAAATAGCTTGACTTAACAAAGAATCCTACATAACAGATATGCTAATCTTATTTTCCAATTTCTGGAAACATTTTCTGTTACTTTTCAAAAAGCCATTACCAAAGTCACAAGTAGGAAACTACTCAACCATTGCAATATTTTGGTTGTAAAACAATTTGATAGTTATTATAAAGTTTTTCTCATCTCTCTGTGGGAGAACAGGATGAATTCATTTATGCAAGAGTAATTTCTTCCACAGTCATTTTGCGAGATGATTTATTTGTAGAGGGGGACAGACAATAATAAAGTCTCGGATTTAAATAGCGCCTTTCATCCCTGAGGATCCTAAAGTGCTTTACAAAATATATCTCTACACATGACTAACGTCACCCACCTCGGAAGTGATAGATGGCACCTGTTTAGCAGCATGCACAGAAATGCTCCATAACAGTTTAAAGCAGGCAGTGAAGAATACCAGAGCCTATAGAAACTGCAGGTGGGATTAGAACATACTCCTAATAAGTACATCAAAACTTTTCAAAGTATCACAACAAACACACTTTTTCAGGAACCATAACATGCTTTTTAAGTCCCTGAACCTACCTCCACTGCTTCTGGTAGATAGTTTACAGAAACTTCCAACTCAGCAGGACACACAATGTCAGTTTTTAAGATTCCTTATGGCACAACTAGGCACTGGGAAATGTCCTCACTTGCTCAGAATTTTCCAGCAATGCATCACACCACATTCCTCCATCCATGCAGAGGAATCCATCTGCACATATTTGAGAGGTACTTTCCCATGACAAACCCCCAGTTTCATACACTTCAATGATTTTTAAAAAGAAATTCCAGCTGACTTGTCCAGGTAGCTAGTCCCCACCATTTGTAATGAATTCCAAAATAGTTCAGGTAACCTAAGAGATGTGAAATTAAAAGTGATCAAAACCCCACCAAAACATTAAGCAGCAATTCACTGCTGAAAGAGCAGACAACCAACATTTTCTCAGTAATCATCATGCTAATAAAATGGGGTGCTCAATAAAAGCCATGTGTAATAACATTCACCTGTTCATACACTTCGGCCCTATCCAAAATTCACTGCAGTCAGCCAAAAGGCTTCCACTGACTTCACTGGCATTGGGCTACATGGTTTTCTTTTTCAAGTCTGTTGGAAAAGAGTTAGCTCTTTTTGCTATTACTCTTTCCATTTTACTGTGTAATACTTGAACTTATTATTTTGGCCAGTGATTGCTCTTTTCCCTCCGAAGGACTCATTATTAAGCACCCACAGGTGCCAACAGCAGAGCAGAACCACAGACAGGATTGTCGCGTGCCAATTCTGTTGATGGCAGCATCTTAATGGTGGACAATTTATGCTACACTTGATACACATTTTTAATGGCAAATAAGTAGTAGATGGTGTAGTCATTCCAAAAGAAGAAAGTAAACAAGGATCTCATGCACACAGTTTGTAGAGCACTGGTTTCCCATTAACCAACTATTTAGGTCACAAGAATTACAGACTGAGAATTTAAGCATGGATTAATAAAAAAGCAATTTCCACTATAAGTGTTTTTCAGTATGCTTGATAATCCTTTGCTACCCTCACCCTCAGGTCAATACCCAAATAGTTTCTATAATGTATACAGAGGATAATAAATTGTGTTTGCCATTTTCTGATCTTTGCTTAGTCCTAGAGCAACCTGCTATGTGAAGGTCCCATGCTTGTTTCTAATACCAGCTTCCGCTTATTTTACAAAATGTTTCTTGTTCAGGAATGGGAAATGTGTTTTGGGGGGTTGGTTTTGTTTTATTCTTTAAATATGGCCCTTATTGATATATGCATCCTGCAACTGTGTCCTTTTCAAGTGATGGCAGGGAATGCCTATACCCAAACTGAGAGACTGAATTCACCATTAAAGTGAGGAGTAAATAAAAGAACATTAACCTCAAACTTGTGCATATGCTTGAGCTTCATCCACAGGACTCTCTTATATAAACAAAGCACCTTTCTATATATACAGCACATTTCAAAATGTATGCATTTTTTGTTTTCCATAGATAAATACAGAGAACAAGTTCAATTTCTCAGCAACTTCTTGCTGTTTCTAAATATGCTGCCATCCCATCATAACAAGAAAATAGCTTCCAGACATTTGGAGGAGCCTGAATCACTCTATACTCTGTATTTTCAGGTTGAGAATTTGAGCTTTCCTTCCAAACCTTTCTCTTTCTCCCTCTGTCTCTCAAGGAATGGATAAACTTTCATCAGCAGATGTTTAGTAAAGGTCACCACATTTTTAAACGTGAGCGGAATTATCCACTAAAGAATGAAATATGCTAAGGGTTGTCTGACAAAATGTAATTAATCACCACAGTCTTCCTTGCCTAAGATCACATTGAAGTGTATTTAAAAATTATTGCAACTCTAAATGAGGCAAGGATGTGCAAAAGGTTTGTACAAGGGATTGTCAATCAAAGCTTTATTAAATAAATTTTAGGGTTTATTATTAAATAAAGTTTAGGGTAGCCTAAAACTTGCTTGCAACAGCTGACGTATGAGGATTCATTAAGGTCAGGTTTGAAACTTAAGGTAAGTGGCCACCACTGAAAGTTTAAAAGTTGACATATTTGAGTGATTATGCCAACTTATTCCAGACAACTCATTAACAACAGCAGCAGACTTTTACATGGACACAGACATTTGCATTGACAGGATTTTTATGACACCTGATTGGCACTTCTAGACAATACTGCATCATGAATATGTAAATATAAACACATTTATTTTTCCATCGTAAGAACTTCTAAGGAGGTCTTCTCCAATACCTGTATAAGGCAAAGCACTTGTGTTCCAGCATACTAAAATACCATGTGCTACAGTTTAGAAAACAAAAGTACACGATATATAATAGCAAGAGAAAAAGCACCTTTACTAACATTATTACTCATACCTCAGCCCCATCAGCATCTCCTGGGAAAATAACATTCCTAAGGTGGTTTCAATTGTCACAGAAGATTTAGTTACCCTTAGATTGAAACATCTCTTCCAAAAAAATAAGAACCCCAGCACTAATAATTGCCTTAAAATGTATGGAGGTACTCTTTAAAAATGGATTTAGAGTGTTACTTAGTAAAAAAGAAATTAAATTATACAATGCCATTAAATGTAGAGCATCAGTGTAAATGTGTCTCGATTCCAGCCGCTTGCTACTCTGTTGAGAACAACAGAAGATAATTAATTTTTCCTTTGCAGTGATGATTCCCAATGAGTTTATTCTCAGAAATTAAATGATGAAATCCAAGTAGGCACAAAGAAGCATGCTATCAATCATGTGAACCATGAAAGGTGCCTGGAATTGTCTACCAGACAAAGTTGTTGAGGCAAAAACACCAGGGTCATTAAAAATCATGATAGCATCTTGTGGTTAATGGAGTACTACAGAAAAAGGAAATGAGCCTTGAGAAGCTGAATGCCCTTTACTCAATCCCCAAATATTATTTCTTCTTGTCCTTATGTTCTAAATTAATATCTTGTTTTCCAACCAGTGTAGCATTTCCATTACAATCAGATGCCGCTTTGGTTTAGCAGAATCATTAACCAAGCTATTTACATCAATTACCAGGCAACCCATTGCCCCAAATATTGCTACTAATTCCCTGGTCTGGAAGGTCTTGCTCTAAAGGAAACACAGCACGTCAACGATATCCAGAATGTGTTACCTAACCACTAACCAGTGTACCCCAAGCGCTGCAGACAATAATGATCTATGGTTATATTCTATGACTAATTGTGTTAACCACAGGTAGCCACATACAAGTATTTGGGAGCAATAGAGCACAGAGATATACTCTATAAAGAGCAGAATTAAAAGCCGGCACTGAGATGGAATGAGACAAGTACTTGGCAGGGTCTTTACAGTCCTATGGATACCTATGTGTTCAGCGTGTGCTGAAATGGAATATTCCTCAGCAAATGCCACATAGCAGCTGACATTTAGGTGATGATGGCACAGTGGTTATAACAGAACTCATCTGAGACACTGATTTTTCATGTCTGTTTTTTGCAGTAGTCACAGGGGTTATTTTCCCAAATAAACAAGAAAGCACTTATTCTTGCAATCACTCTGAAAATAAAGAACCAAGCTCCAACCCACACAGCAATACAATCTGGTTGTTCTGGAGACGGGACAGCTACAAGAGATCTGAGGGAGTCCAGCCTGAAGGGAGGTCAGCAGAATGACTTGACTGTCTGTTCATGTGGTCTTCACTCTGGACTTCAAACAAACTGGCACATTATCAGAGCTGTGTCACAGCTTTTGACCAACCATGAAATGGCCTCATTCAATGAGGTAGATCAATCTCTGATGAAGATCTAAAATACCAGATTCCAAAAAAGTTTGATTTTAAGTGCTTAGAGATAGGGAATCAGAGTTAGAAATCTGAATACAGAATAGAAATACAATATAAATTAATTCTGTCCCCATTTTTATAATTTTGTCTGAAAAATATTTAATAAATAATATCTTATATGTAGCTGGAGCATAGTTCTATTTAAAAATTGGCTGTAGAAATAAATCTTGCATTGGTTTAATTTGTAACACCTGAAAACAGATCCTGAAAAGGTCATGACTATCCTTTTGTAGCTCAAATATGAAACATCTTGTCCACCACTCCTCTTCCCACTCCTCTACAAGCCTTCTTCAGAAAACAAAGAGCTGTAGATTCTTTGATAAGCTGATCTGGTCAAAGGGGATGGTTGTAGCTAAAGAGAGCTAAGAATAGCCTGAGGCTATGACAGAACAGAAGATACAGCCCAAAGCTATGCAGCATGTGTTGATATCCAATCATAAAAAGCAGCTTTGATCTTTATTGAACAGCATGAATGTTACAGATAGGCAGGACTAAACAAAAGAACCAGCTATTTCAGCAGCTTGTAGAGCATAGGTAACAAATACCAAGGTAGCCATCAATTTAATGACTGACTTAAAACTCATCATTGCTGCTCAAGGACTATTGGAATTGTATGAGTTTCCTGGTGTGCCAGAGCCTGAAGTTTGGGAGTGTGTTGATTGAAGGAGGAAGAGAAGACAGCATGACCATGAGGCATCAGAAGGGCCTCTAGTTTTATTCACAGGTATAGAATTTTCCCATGCTTTCACAGATAAGCTAGAAGAAAGCAGTGTGACCATTTATTTTGTTTTAAAAATAGAATGCAGCCTGCAGGGCCTCCCTTAGGGTTTTTTGTTGATTTTAGTTTGTTTGTGTGGCTGTTTTTACTACACCAAGCATTCTACCAGAAAAACCCCAAACAAACCCCAAGTCTGAAACCACCTTCATTAGACTGGTGCAGCAAATTGTTTTAATGACTTGCAGGGGGAAGAGGGTAGCTTTATGGGTCAAACACGTAAAATGCTGTAAAAAGAATTAACATATTGAATTAATTTTGTGAGATTTACTTTCCACAAACCTTTGTTCAGCAACATTAATTACTCTCATTTAATTTATTAATCATACTAATAAAAAGTATTAATAGAATATTGTATTCTTTTATTACTTTTTCTAACGGTATCAGAAGGAGAATTCATTCTGTTGTCCCCATAAACTTACTAAATACTGACATGATATTAGTTTGCTTTCATTTCTCTAAACCTTCCCTGGTAATTTAAGGCTGACTGAAAATCAACAGTAATGGCCCACAGTTTTTTGGCCAACCCCTAAGAAGTCCAGGGTGCAGCCTAACCTCATTTGCCGATCTAAATATGCCAGTTTAGTGCCTGCTGTTTAGCATCTGCCATAATTATCACCATTATAGGAAAATATCTTATCATTATATGAGAATTTCTCATCTGTGAACATATTTCTGCATAGCATCTAGTAAAATATTCTTATACAGTCTCCAATTATTCAAATTTTTCTGGTTTAATTCTTTCTCTAAATCAATGTGACTCATAATTATTTTAAGCTTTATGAAATTAGCTATTTAAAAGCACTGCTGTACATCCATGACAGATTTGGACTTTATTCTGTGTGCATATTACAAATACAATCTAGTTATAATCATCCACCCCTAAAATACCACAATTTTTCAGTCCTCAAATATATCAGTCTGTTGTTCCCAACATCCTAATTTTGTGCAAAATGCGCACTTGCTTTTCCCCATTTTCACTTTGTTTTCCAGTGCAGTATTGTAGTATGAAGCTCGTGTTGAGCACTAGCCAGCCTAACACCCGGCATGGCAGTCCTCCACTGACAGAGATGAAGGCCATACAAAGTGTAGACTCCTTTCTTTTCTGCAGCTCATAACCTCCTACAAAATCTTGGAAGGAAATCTACCCAGTCCTCTCCTCCAGCACTGCCCTGTGTCCTCTGTTGACACCCTACGGGGTGTCTTGCCATGTCATTAAACTGAATGCTCGTCCTTACCAATGTCTCCTCTTTTTCTAATTTGAAGCACTAAGAGTAGAAGCACAGATTACCCCTTGGCTACAAGGGTCCAGCCTGCTGCCTATTGCACATTGGGGTTTGGGGCTGGGTTTTTTTGTTTTTCTAACTGTACAATTCACAAGAACATCTGCCTTCTTTGTGGATATCTTCCCATTTTTCTCAGGTCCACATTGAGGATTGTCAATGTCCTTTGGATAAGAGAGAGAACTATTGGAATTTGCTTGATTTTCTTACCAATTTTTTAATTCATTAATTCACTAATGAATTATATAATTAATTCACCAATATAGTAATAAATTCACCAATTCTTTAATTCACATAGCTTGGACATATCTAATTTCTTTTGATCTTCAGAGGCAACTTCTGAAACTTTCATATGACATCTATGGATCCTACAGGCCTTGAGACAGAGCTCCCTCAGTGATATTTAAGATTAAGCAGAGTTCTCCAAAAGGATCCCTTAAATTTGGTATTTCACCTTCACACTTGACAAGCATAGTACAAATTAGATGGGGTTTGTGCACATTAAGGTACGTAGAATTTGAAGCAGCAAAGTACCTGCCTACCTATGAAATATCATAGGTTAAATCAGAGACTGAATGTGCTCTGTCATTTTGGGAGATCCCGTAAGCATCATGCATTAAGAACAGAAAAGTGTTGATTTTAAGCTGAACAATGCTGTGCAAAGAAGATACAGTACACTTCAAAAGTGTAATTTCCTTCTGCTCCAAGTGGATGAGCACAGCAAACAGTGGTCCAATATTCTCTGAAAGGAAATGTAGTTCCTCTCTCAGGCCAGAAGTGTTTCAAGGGAAGTGTGGTGTTACATCAATGTTAATGTGTTCTCAAGAAGAGGAAAATATTATTGTATAGCATGCTTCTTTAGCATATTTTTCCAAGTATATGGCTGGTTCACACATTTAAGTACTGTTGGATGCCAAAATATTTTTGAGGCATATTCCAACAAATAAAAAGGAAGAGAGAGAATAGGCTAGAAGACTGCAAGAGAGGGAGGAAACTGGTCACAATTCAGTACCTGTTATGAACTGACAGATTTGTCAGACAAATGTAAAGATAATAAGAAAAAGCCCAATTTGATAATTTTGTGCAATACAAAATTTACATGCAGACCTCACTTAACACTGCTCCTTCAATCACAAGGGCATGTAATCAACAGGGTGGACAAGAAGCGATTTAAAACACAAGTAAATAAAAATCTGCATCCCTTGACATTTTGAAAAAAACCACAGATGTCATGTCTATGTAATTATTGTGCTTCAAAATGGACCATGCTGCAAATGGAAATGAGAAATGGCATTTACTTACTCATAGTTTTAATAACATATGCAGATATTGTATAATGTGTGTCAAATGCCATTTGGCTCAGCAGAATCTAATTAATCTTAGTTCTTTCCACCATATCTTCTGTTATGCATATTCAATAATATGTGTATGCTGGGGAAAATGTTCTGTAACTGTCATAGCTAACTTGAGGATTCTTACATTTCTATTGCTTTAATAGTCCTAGTTATTGTAAGGCCTGATTTGAGGTGACCATCAACAAGCATCTCTCTTTAACTAGACTTATACCAAACCTTCAGTTACCAATATGAAAGAATGAGAGAACAGAACTACCATTGACTTCAGAGGACAGAAGAAGCGCTCAGAATCTCATACAACCCAGCTCTAATGGAAGAAATTTTCTTTTCTTTTCCATGGCTGTTATACAGACAGACAGCTTGGCTGCCTAAAACTGGGTTACAGACATGCATGAGACATCTTAGCTTAAGGTGCCCAAAGCTGCAGACAGAAGTCAAGGTGGGGAGGCACCAGTGCAGCACAGAGTGGGACAATCCCCTCTCTCCACCGGCCAGCTGGGCTGTGCCTGCTGGATGCATGCCAGGACACGGTTGGCCCTTTGGGCTTCCACAGTGCACGCTGGACTCGTATTCCACTTGCCATCAACCCAGACCCCCAGCTCTCTTTCCATGGGGCTACTCTCCGGCCTCTCAGCCCCCAGCTTGTAGGTATCAGCAGGATGATCCCATCCCAGGTGGAGAATCCCACTCTTGCTCTTGTTACATTTCATACAGTTGGTGATGGCCCAGCTCTCTAATCTCTCCAGATCTACTTTAGGATCTCTACTTTAAGATCATTGGAAAACCATCTTCATGTACAGTTGACCCCTGCATACAGATCAGTCACTAGAACAGCCAAAAGCACAGGCCCTAAAACTGAGCCCTGGGGAACCCTATTGGTGACTGGCACCAGCCTGGCGGGATGTGCCCTTTGCAGCAAGGTGTTTGCAGTTACTGTTTGTTTTATTCTAGAAGAAAGATGAAAAAAGTATACAGGACTGCCTATGTGAAGAGCATCTACCACACAGGCAGCAGTGGGCTTCCGTGAAGACTACTGATAGTTGGAAGAGTAAAACCAGATGATCTTTAAAATGGAAGTTCTTTAAAAAAATCTTGGCCTTGCAAAGAAACAAGAGCATTTGCATCCAGCTGTCATTCTGGCAGTTATTTCTCTTACAGATTGTTCACTGCTCTTTGATCATTCCTCAATTGAACTGTAGCTGTCTTTGGCGAATCAGAAAGAGTTTTGCTTTCAGGTGTGGAGAGCCCTGCCTTTGGTAACACACCCCCTTCCAGTTGGCTGGCTACTCAGAAGAGGTATGAGAAAGCTCTCCCCACTTCTTTTATGAAGAGGATGCTTTTAGGCAACCCTTTTCTTTTCCCATGACTTTTATATTTTTCCTTCTATTTAATGAGCTTCCAGGGGTCTGCGGATCCGTTCTACCACAAGACTGCTGGAAATGCCAGTGGACTTGGGTCCTCTTTCAGTGATCCAAGGGCTGAAGCACTTCTCCCGTGAAGGCAGTCTGAGAGAGCTGGGGTTATTCAGTCTGGAGAAGAGAAGGCTCCGGGGACACCTTATAGCAGTCTTCGAGTGTCTGAAGGGAGCCTACAGGAGAGCTGGAGGGAAACTCTTTGTCAGGGAGTGCAGCAATAGGACGAGTGGTAATGGTTTGAAATGGAAAGAAGGGAGATTGAGATTAGGTGCTAGGGAGAGATTCTTTCCTGTGAGAGTGGTGAGACACTAGAGCAGGTTGTCCAGAGAAGCCGTGGATGTCCCATCCCTAGAAATGTTCAAGGCCAGGCTGGATGGGGCTTTGAGTCAACCTGATCTGGTGGGAGGTGTCCCTGCCCAGGACAGGGGGGTTGGAACTCGGTGATCTGTAGGGTCCCTTCCAACTCTCATCGTTCTATGCTTCTACGCTCCTGCTTCCCCCTGGGACAGCCAATGTCCTCCCTGTTCCCTTGGGGATCTTACCCTGTGAAAATATGTTTCAATAAATGCCTTGTTTGACCAAACGCTGCCTCCATGATGGTCTGGACCTCACTTTGTTGGTGAAGGCAGGCCTCGGGTGCTGGCTGATCAGCTGCCACGGGGTCAGGGAGCGTTTTACAGAACAGCTGCAGCAGGACTCTGCTCTCGTGAGGCACTGGGCTTTGGCTTCCCAGGGCTTGGGGGCCAATCCCAGTAGCAGCTTGGCATCACACAGATGCTCAGTCCCTTGCCCTCCTTAGGATGGTGGAGGGAAACTCTTTACTGTGATGGTGGTGATACACTGGAACAGGTTGTTCAGAGAAGCTGTGGATACCCCATTTCTGGAGGTATTCAAGGTCAGGGTGGATGGGGCTTTGAGCACCCTTGTCTACTGGGAGGTGTCCCTCCCTGCCCATGGCAGGGGGGATGGAACTGATGATCTTTAAGGTCTCTTCCAACTCTAACCATTCTATGATTCTACGACATGGTTTCATTTACCAGCACAGAGGCATTGTTAGCATCTTGCTGGAATCCTGAGCTGAGAGTCAAGACAACAGAGATGTGGTTCCATTTCTCTCGTTTCTGCTTTTCACTAGTTCTTTGGCTTCTACATAAATGAAAAGGCTGTGTCTTTCAAAAGTATCTGGTGACTTAGGAATACAGTTCTTACTGAAAGTCAGTGCTACTGGGGCTCTTAATTCATCTCACTACCTTTCAAAAACATTACCCAATGTCATCACTCTAAAGATCTTTGATATCTGTGGACCATAAGTACTACGGAAGACTTAAATATGTATCAAACTCTACAATAAGTTTTTAAAACTGTTATAGTCTTAAATAATCAGCAAAAAAGGAACTTGTGAATTTCGTTGTCACACCATCTTTTTAAAATCATGCTATTGTATTAAACTATCGAAACTGGTCTCGGAGCAGAGCACAATCCTGTGCACTGTAACGCACTGAGGAAAGAAAGCTCACAATGAGGTGAAAAAGTAGGGGGGGCAGCCTTCTGAATCGCCCTGCTTTTGTCAGTTTAAGTTAAAACGTGGGAGTTATTTTATTTTAATGTATTTTTTCAATTCATTTCCACAAGGGGAATTTTTTTTGAGCTGTAATGTAAAATGAAAAACGTGTTACCATCCTTCTGCATTCAAACCCTGTGTACACAATGCAGGAACTATCTGGCTGATATATAAGGAGCTTACTAGCTGTTTCACAGTTTCTTGTCATTATTTTCCTTCATTTTAAGACTTTAAACCAGGTATATATATTTTTTCCTATATATATGTCCTGCTGTCATGAATTTTGCTTGGATAATCTAATAGGAATCCCAAAATATTTACACATGTAAATTCTCCTGTATGACACAGGGATCAAAGATGTGGTTAATCAAAGCGTATTCAAATTGGGAATGGGATAGAAGTGCTCAGCGCTGACTTGCATTTTTGATAAAGGACTTCTATAAAGCTGGTCATCTACTAAGGTATATATAAGGTATTTGGAAATTTCTCATTTGTCTTACAGCAACGCATGAAAAGAGCACCCAGCAAGAAAGAGTAATCTGGAGAGACAGTTGTTTCCCACCACTTCTACTTGGCACCAAAAAATTGCATTCTTACTTGGTTTGAGGGTCGGGAAGGAGAGTCTGTACAGCTTTAAGAGAATTCCACAATTGCTAACTTGTCTTTACAATTCACCTTTGAATGACTGTAAGGCTAAACTGTCTTTGTAAAATATTGATTTTGAAATGCCTTATTTTCATCCAATACCAAGAATTAACATTCACCCTGAAAATACAAATCTTACTCCTCCCTCTGCTTTAGCTGTGACGTGATAAACTTATACAGTCCCTGACACTAGGTCACAAATGTGGTTCCAGTAGCAGATAACAAATAGCGAACTCTGAACAGCTTTATTTTGCCCAGGTATCATAATTCCAGCACGTCATTAATAGCTGCTATATTTAGAGCTAATTTTACTTGCCTTTACCTCTCATGGCCACCCCACCTCTCTGCTTATATATGAGGACAGAAGAAAGAGATTTTAATACTAAAGAAAAAAAGTAAAGTAATTGCAGTGAAATGCATTCCCCTGGCAAAAACTGAAACTGTTTTAAAGACAGATCCCCACAGAAAGATCCTATTTTTATCCCGAAATAGTTTCCTCTCTGGCAGTGTCTTACAGCCTCAATGTAAGGAGCTATGTAATGCTTAAAAAGAACTTTGTCCAGCTTTAGGAATAATGATTTGGAAAACAGAGAAATGAGTTATTTTTTTAAAGAACACTTGAAAAATAGCTGCTGACAAATCACAAACAGCAGCCTACAAAAATCCCATACTGTTTAGCAGTTGCTGCTAATCTTTGATGAGGGATGAAAAAAAAGAGAAAGAAATTATAAAGATAAGATTGCTGTGACTCAGATAACTAATCTTCCCGTTTATTAGCTGCCATGTTTCTCTGTAATCATGCGTAATGCAGACCTGCAAACTGTGGATATTGGTCCTGATCCTATGCCCAATCTACTCAGGGTAAGATTCACTAGTGATTCAGTGGACCAGGGAACCAGCTGTTTTGCACTGTCGCTCCAGTCCCACAAGACCCTCAGTGCTGCTGTGCTCATATTTGATGTGGTCAGGTAGTCACAGGTATATGGAAGCTAAATAAAATGTGGTAGTGAGTGGAATCTGCTGTATTATCCCCTACAGTTCATGTATCTTATACTTTCAAAGGACATACTGATAATAACAGACCCTCCATGGCTTTTAATTCAGCGTAAGAAGGCACCTGAATGATCAGATCTTTCTGAATGTCACTTCTCCAAAAAAAGGACACTCTGCCAACAAAAATCTGGGGCTCAGAATTAAGACAGGATCTTCATAGCACAGTTCATCACAACTGTTCTACATAACAATGTAAATGCCCTTGGTTAGAGAGAAGCAAAATCTAGAAGCCAGGTGAAGACAGCAAACACACAAATTTCAATTCAGCTTTTTTCCTGAGGCATATTACAACTTGGATTTCAGACCGCTCTCTGCTGCTTTATTTTTGATATTGTTATCTTACAGAGAGCTGTCACCATTCCCAAAGTACTTTTAGGCCTCCATCCTCCATAGCAGAGTTTGCTGATGCTCACTTGCCTATCCAGTACATCCAGATCAGAAATGGAGCAGAGTCACATTCAGTCATGTGAGTAATGACACAGAGGATTCATACACAACAAACAGTTCTCTCAAGCCAAATGCTGATGAGAAACAAGAAGCCCAGGTAAATTTATTTTATAAATGTTTAAACTCCTGAACTAAATCTAAACCCAGTAAAAACCATCTNTGTAAACAAGTGACTGAGGCAGAGGAAAATGTTTTATTGCTGGCATCTTGCATCAGGTTCAGAGTCTGGTGTTTTAAACTGCATTGCACAGTTACACTGTGCATTGATTTATAGTGTTTATGGCAACCAATATTAGATGGCTGCACAGTGTAGAGGAATGTCAGCCCTGCATTACAATCGTTGTGTCTCGCTCCATCTGTGTGATTTACAGGAAAACACAGTCTGTCATCAAGCATTTTTTATTTTGGGGTTGGTTTTTTTCTTTTTCGGAAATCCAACTTCACTCCTGTGTTAAATGATGATTGCTCACAAACTGGAAAGGGTGAGCAATTGTGAGTGCAACAGAAGCTGAAACCTCAGGGCCTTTTAATTTTATTTTTAGTGTAAAACAATTCCACTTTTAGATGGATGTGCACAACTGCGAGGAGGAGAAGGAAACAAGGAACATGAGAGATGGAATAGCTGAAATATAACAGGATGCAGTNGAATAGCTGAAATATAATAGGATGCAGTTTCTGTGCTTTACAGTTGATCAAAACATTAAGATGAATACACTGGAACCAAGAGGCAATGTTAATTTACAGCAGACAATGTTATTAATGTAGCTATATGTATTGCTGAATGGGAGACATTCCTGATGATGAAATGCAGGTAAATCACGAAGACAGCTCTGTTTTGATTATGAATTGGATGCATTTTTACTTAATTAGTCTTTCCAGCCCATTGGTCTTATGCTTATTTTAATGGTGTTTCTCTGAGATCCTCTTTTGGAGTATTTTGAGGGG
>VZTM01033849.1:126507-171152 GCA_013400555.1 Jacana jacana | reverse complement strand
CGCGGCGAGCCGGGGCAGGGTCGGGCGCGGGATGGCTATTTTATAGCTGGGGACCGTGGTGACGTATGGCTGAGCGCTGGCTGGCACGGCTCCTTGTGGACCAGTCAGCGGAGCGAAATTGAAGCTGACAAGACTTTTTCTGGCGTTTTTTGGAAAGGACTGTAATCTACTGTAGGGGAGAACAGAGCCGCTCAATCACCGCCGCCGTAAATAGGAGACGGAAGGGAGTGAGAAAGGAGGCGAAGAGAAAAAGTGCTTGCTGGGGGGGGAGGGGGGGGCGGCATTTTTGGTGGATGGTATGAAGCCAGCCATGGAAACTGCAGCGGAGGAAAATGCAGAACAAAGCCAAGAGAAAAAAGGTACCCAGGGGTCTAACAATAGCCTGTTTAAATCTTTTCATTCGGGGGACTTAAAGAGGTTTAGTCCAGTTTTGTCACTTTTTCGACCAGCTCTTAAACAATCATTACTGCATCTTCGGGCTTTCAGCCCTTCTTTCTTGCATGGCTTGACAACAAATTAATAGAGCAGCAATCTTTCTGTCTGCGTCTGTATTCGCTCTGAATCTGTCCTAACCCTATCAGGAATGATGTTTGCAAAAGGAGTCTCGTTATTGCCGCGTCTTTGATGGATTTTTGGTAAATTTGGGTTGCATAGGTAGCGTGTGCCTGTGTGTTTGCATGTTGTTTTCAGAGCCACAATCTGGCATTTTCATCAAGACTAGCCATGTAGCGAGGCTTTGCAGTGCAGTGTGGGTTATAATAACCTAGTTTATAATAACAGATGTTAATACCCCACAACCTTTGTGCAGTTAGCTTGGTGCTAAATGCTACTCTTAATTTTAAATTCCTGTTCTATGTTTTTTGCCTGGCAAGTTGTGCATATGTAGATATCTGCCTGCACTATGATAAGGGGGAATAATGCAATGAGATTCACAACATTAGGTTTCAAGGTGTGTTAATCACCGGGAATTGCTGTTTAGGGGAGAGAACAATTCCCTGGTAGCTGTTCAGTGGTAGGGAGATGGCAGCACTGGAGGAGAAAGGTGTTTCGTCCATCCCAGCCTTACAGGTGATTTATTTGGTCTGGAATGCTCAACTTCGGAGGGTAAATTCAACTAGCAAAGGGACTGGTTTGTTTCTGCGTCATATAATTGATCCCAAATAAATGTCCCTCTTCAGTGTAGCAGACCACTGTACAAATCATAGCAGTATTTTTTTTGCCAAATATTACAGCAGTAACAAATTTATTTAAATTTCCACTGCCTTTTTACGTGAGCCAGAGTATACTTTTGAACCTGTTGTGTGTCAGTTAAAGCTATCTGAGTGTCTCGTAGGCATATGCAGCTGATACACAGCTAGTACGTTTCCCCAGGTAGATTTGTTTATTTTATTGTTAAACAGTTCAGATGTGAATGTCGTGATAAATCCCGGTACTGTCCAGCACCAGATTTTGTTTTCCTACTTTGAATCTGCTTTCTCCTACACGCTTTGTATAATTCAAACCTAGCTTCAGTTTCAAGTAAATGAAATTTGTCAAGTGATTAGACATAGTACTACATAATCCCTTGGGGATTTCACAAAAGGAGGTCCACTGATGAGAGCTTAAACTCTGAAAGCCATTAGTGTATGTGGACAATAACCCACCTCACTGCAGACTTTGCGTAATTAATGTACAAAATGTCCTCAGTACCTTGACTATAAAACCATCTTGAACTCCTAGATCATTCCTGAGAAATTACAGCATTTTTTTCTTCTGTTTGATGAGTTTATTTTAAGCTGGTAGAGCTCATGTACAATAAACAACCAACCAAAGTTGTCTGTACGCATTAGCAGCTGTGCAAAATGAAATGTGTTGCTGAGTGTGTTTATGATGAGTTTATGGTTTCCCTTTTGTTTTGGCAAGGATGAAAGCACAACGTGTAGAACGGTAAATCTGTTACCAAGTCAAGGTTGTTGATCTGTTGCTTTCATAGGATGCAGGCAGGGGATCTTCCTATCTTAATTTTGCCACCGTTTCCTAGTTTTTCTGTGATAATTTTATACTTTGGATCTGTTACATAGGTCTGTGTATGTATGTAACACTTCAAGGCTTTGTGCTTGCCAGTTCCCTAATTTCTGAAAGTAACACATGGTCTCTCATATTTCGCTCTTTATTTCTATTCACTTAAATTCCCAATGTGTTTCACAGCGAATCAAAATGCAGGAAGGTAAAACAGTCCCTCTCCTACTTTCAGCAGCTAAATAAGTAACCCAGATTCCCTTCTAAAGTTTCTGCCATGAAGCACTGATGCAGGAGCCATATTCGGGTTTGGAGGGCAGATTTTCCAAAGTGCTAAGACTGTCTAGCCCAGTCAGGTTTTTAGGTGGGTTCAGCAGCCATTAAGGTACCTCTGAAATAGCAGGATTTTTCGAAAGGGCTCTTTTGCCAGTAGCTTTCTCTCAAGGAGAAAAATGAGCTTTTTCTTTGTGTGAAGAAACTTCCTGGAAAATGCTGCCGCGTCACTTTGGGGTGTAAACCAGAAGCTGATCCCTTCCAAAATGTGTCCGTTTACTGTCCAGACTGGATCTCCTGCCTGTGGTGCCTTACAGGCTTGTTGGGCTTGGAACACTTGCTTCTTCCTCCAAGATCCCACCTGGACTGAGCGTAATGGCTGTCCTTTCTGAGATGCCCTGGATGCCGTGATGGCGAGGCAGCCCCTGTAGCTTGAAGCGATGAAAGCTTTATCTATCACAAAATCTTTTAACGCTTCCTTCCAGAAATGAATTGCAAAGTCCAAGGAGATAAACCAGAGCCAGAGGGAGATGGGGGGATGTAGGTTTTTTTGCTAATACTGAGCAAGAGAAGATCCCACTCGGTATGCTTTGCACTGCCAAATTCAGGGCCAAGTATCTGCATTTAACTATTAGCAAAGTGTACTTTTCAGCTAAAAGTTTTTTCCTTTTACTGGAATTTTAAACTCCAGGTTTCCAAGTTGTGTTAATTATTGCAAGAATCTCCTTTAAGATTTACTGTAATTGTATAGAATAAATACTTGGAGGAAGTTGTAGCGGTTAGGACTGTGTGCCCAGCTAGTAGCCCCTATACACAGGACTCCCTGTATTCTGGAGAAGAATGCTGAAAAGCGATACTGCCCAAGCTTTTGGGATGAGCAGCAAGAGCTCTTTTCAATTTAAGCACCTAATACAGTCAGATCTGAACGGTGGTGTCACTTAGGTACTGGTTTGTGTTTCCCTTCCCTGTGGCAAATGCTATTTTGGACCATTAACATAAGCTAATGTGCTTTATGAGTATCCACTGATTGATAAAATGAAAGGATTGATCTCATTTAGGTTTTTAAAGTTCACTAAGTTGTATATGAAGTCCAGTTTTAGGTTTTAATAATTATTCTCCTGAATCCCCTGCCTGATTCGGGCAGTGATGCTGCCAAGCTGACGGATTCAGTGCTTATCAGACATTTGTTTCCCTGCACCCAGATGAGTGGCTGCTGCCCCAGTTTTTTTTAATTGGAAATGGAACAACCCCCATGTTGATGGAGATAAGAAATAAGTCAGCTTTATGCTGTGTATCAGCAGCCCTTATCAGAGGAGAACACCATGAGCAGGCTGAAGCAGAATGTTTAACAGATACTTTACAGGGCTGCAGGACAGATTGGATGCATTTTAAAGATGAAGGTTTACAAATTATTATAAATGACAGGGTTTATCTTGCAGGCATTAAATTAAATGAAAACGTGAGGACCGGGCAGGCAGATTTACTGAGGTGGAATAAATATGAAAAACGAAATGCCGTTTTGCATCAGCAGTGAAGGATATAGATCCTGATGCACATTAACAGAGACAGTAAGTTTCCTTTTTTATTTAACTGTGAGAATTACTACCAAGTTGAAAAATTCAAAGAACAAACCGAAAACCCAACCGTGGAAGACCATGGTGAATTTACTGATTACACATGGGAGGATGAAAGTAAGCCATTTCACTATGGTATAGTTTCCTTAGATGAATGGATACGATGTTGAAATTGCATATGCTGTGCTGAGGAATAATGAAAAGCAGCCTGAGCAGCTGTACCCAAGGTTCCTTTTAATTGGCTCTTCCCTACTAATGTGCTCTCAGTGAAAGCAGACCTCGTGCCCAGGAAGGGCTGTAAGCTTTATTATTGTTTATGGTACATAAAGTGATCTTTCTGATTTTGAACTCTAAATAGACAAGTATATGCTAGTCAAAAATAGAAGGAAAATCTAAACACAACTGCAGAACTGTGTGTGGTAAATGGAGCTGCTGAAGTGCAACGTGAGAAGGGAGTGAATTAATGGGCAATTTATTTCACTTTTAGTGAAGTTCTTCTTAGGGAGCTTATGACAATTTTGTGTATCACAGACAGACGTATTTTTCATTACAGCAAATTGGATTAAGGGTCTTTTTTTATATACCTGTTATCGCTATTAGCCCAAATTTTCCAATGTACTCCCCCAATGTTAGGCTTACACAGTGATTTCAGAGCTGTCAAGCTGCTTAAAGATCTTTAGTACGCTGCATATTTTTTTCCCCATTTCAAGCAGTTTATTGGTGTTTCAGATCCCCTGAAAACAACAACTCCTTTAAGTCCCTGAGGAATATGACTGTAGGAAGAGAGGTCCAGCCCAGGGAGAATCTGGGACACGCGATATTCTGGGGATAATAATTTGGCAGGCTTAGTGATTTAGGTTTTAATGAATAGGATTTGGTTTCTAAATAGGGGAGGGGGTTGAAAAATGCTCAGAGAACGTACTCATACTGGTCTGAATGACCTCATGAAAGCAGAAAACCTAGACATATGTGCCATGGGATATGGTAAAAGGGAGGGGGGGAGGAACCCAGATGGCACCGCACGTGCATAATGGACTCTGCGGTGGGAGCGAAGGGGCTGAAGAGGGGAGAGAAGAGGGTGCAGGTAGCCGCCTTCAATTACTCTTAACCTTTCCCCATTTTCTAGCCAGCCTTGCTCCTCATGCAGTATTCATCACCAGATCATAAACGACCAAATGACAGCCCTCTCCGTGCTCCCGTGGACTGCTTTGCCGGCTGCGACAGATGAATGTCGTCACTGTTTGTTTCCTCTAAAACCATATGCCAAAGGCAGCAAGAGGGAGGATGTTGGGCACTGGGAATTTTATTGCGAGATGATTCATCCCGATGAATATTGAACACCACAGTCGCCATCAGTTTGCCTGCGTGGTGTGACATGAAAAGGTTGTCACTCCTGTCACTGCTGCGTCTGTGCAGGATCGAGTACAGCCTGGTCCAAACAGGAGACCTTGAGCTGCAGGAGCTTGGCTGTGCGTGGAGAGTGTTGTAATCCCAGGCCTGGGAATGCAATTAGTGTAGTTAGGTCCTTGAAAAGCAAGAGGTAAAGAAGTCATTTGAACCTATTTCCTCTTCTGACCTACTCAGGGTACAGGGTTCATCAGTTCATATGTACTTAATTCATGCGTACTGTGTGCTGCTGTTGTTATGCCACTGAAGCCTGTGGGGCTTTTGACCTGGTGATAATTTTGCCTGAGTGGGTCTGGGTGGGTCCCAGTAAAGTCACTAAAAGATGCTCTTCAACTTCAGAGAATGTGCCAGGCGTGCGGCAAGGGCAACCAAGCAGCCATTGGGAAGTGGCTCTTCGCAGAGCAGTAGAAAAATTGAAATTGCTTACAGACTTTGAGCCATCTCCTAATGAAGGGAGCCCTCTCATTGCAAAACCAGAAATTACTAGTTAAAAAAAAAAAAGACATCTTCATTGAAAATTTTCACTTAGAGAAACAATGCTACAAAATCTACATCCTGTGTCCATGATTCAGGGATGGATGTTCATCCCACAGCGGACAGCGGTGTCTTCACCAGCGTCTCCTCAGGCTCAGAGGGAAAGGCAGCTGCTGGCTCTGCTGCTCTGAGCAAAGGGGGTTTGTAGCTGCTGCAGGAGAAATCTCAAACTGTAGGTTCAGACCTGATAGGACAAAATCCTTTTGCTGCCAAGGATTTGGACTAGATGCCGCTGCTATGCAAATGAAGACTTTGTTTCTTCAAAGAAAAAGAGTCTTTATCTCTTACTGATGCCCAGTAAGTAGCTTCAAAAAAAAAAACCAGGGGGCAAACATTTGTGAGGGAGAGGGCAGATGGTATGCAGTACTAGCGAGCAATTCTGTTATTTCCATTTTGTATCAAATGAAGTTTATGGCGCCTCGTGTGAGCTCATAAACAGGATTGTTGCTGTGTTAGCAGAAGGAGATGATATCATCCTGAGCGTGCACAGTCAATTTGGAACGACGCCTTCGGCACATTGTGAATGTGGTCATGTTTGTAAAATGTGGAATTTGCCTTTCCTAAAAGGCAGGGTAAACTAGAAAGTGGTATAATGGCTTTGAGGAAACATATAGTACCTGATACCTGCTTGCTGATTTGTGTGTTTGCATCCCAAACCCAAAAGACCATTGTAGAATTGCAGTTAATTTGCCAGGCTAGGAGAGCCAACATTTGCATTTGAGGCCAAGATTTTTTTCTCTTCTTGACATATGTGAACTTGTAGCAGCAAAACCCCACAAGGGAAAGAACAGGTCCAGGACTTTCCTAGCCCCTCATAGACCAAAAATTTATGGTATTCCTACTCCCCCTGCCCTCCAAAATTTGTCTCTGATCTAGTCTACGATAGATGGGTTTTCAGCATCATGACCTCTGCTTCCTCCACCTGCCCAGATGCTACTAAATTGAATCTATTTTGGCCAGAGACAACAGTTACTTTCTCCTTTAGCCACGGCAGAGTGGGATGCTGGTGCATTTTGCATAAAGATGTGTTTTTCTTGCCCTGACAGCTTTGACAAAGCCATAATGATGTTGAGGGGGGCATGTGGGTTCAAAACTGGTTAGATGACATTTTGCCAGTAGCTGCTTTCAGGGGTCTTGGTGAGTGTGGGATGAGTGTACCAGCAGGTCAGGTGAGTTACTGTGTGTGGGGTCTCGTTGCTGAGCTTCATCTGTCCTCTAAAAAGGCAAGGGGAAGGATAACTGCTTCCCTTCACTGTAATCCTGAAACGAGTCTGTTTTAACATACTTGCTCTGGATTATTGGATGTGAGCAGAGCCTATGTGAAACACGTGACAATAACCATTTCCTTTGACAGATTTAGGGGCTTTAAAAACAAAACAAAACAAAACAAAACAAACACAACAGGTAACGTGGTTTTCTGTGACTTTGTTTTCATTTACTTCTGGAGCAAAGCTCTTTGCCATGGACAAAGAATGGGAGACGTGAGAGTGAGTGGGGGGGAAGGAGTAGGATAGTCCTTGCTTACGTGTTTAATTCAAGTCCTAGGTGCAGTGTGAGCTATTCAACCTTTCTTAACACCTGTGTGTCTCCCTGTCCATGTCCCTCCTCAACCCCTCCCTTGGTTTGGTAAAGTGATGTCCTTTCAGTTCTGAAACTACAACATGTTTTTCTGGGCTCTTACTTTTAAAGTTAAATGACTGAAAGTGCTGAACTAAAGCTTGCTGGTGACACTGACTTTTTACCACCTGAAATTGGCAGTGATCACCAGACCAGAAATGGAAATTGGCAGGTACCACTGGATGTACAGGAGTTCAAGGCCACACCGGTACCATCATGTGCCAGCATTGAGAGGCAATGTTAGTCCTTTGGGGATTCAAGGTAAATAAAGGGCTGGGTGAAAGGGAAATGGAGAGTTCAGAAATGGTAGTATCATAAACTTAATGTTTTGCACTAGTCCTAACAATTTAAGATAAATGTTCTTCTGTTTTTCTTGTTTTCCTTGTTAAGGCTGTAAGGAATCTAGTTATTTCATGTGAATGTTTGACATTAAATTTAAATTTGGTTGTTAATGCTTGAAGGGACAGTACTGTGTGGTGAGGGTCACCTCCCTTGTTGCCTGTGCTGCCCGATTGCATTGGAACTGTTTACAGGTGAGACTGCGTGGTATGGGGTTTGTATGCAGGTGAATCTATCAAACCAATCAGCCACAGGTGCAGTCATGGACACTAAAGCAGTGACAGCACACACGATTTGCTGGTCTCCTACAATATGCTTCCTAGACAATACTCCAGGATTTTTCTTTGCATTTTTCCCTTGCTAGAAGCAGCAAGTCCGTATGTCAGAGTCTAAAGGGAGATTTCAGCTGAGACTTTTAAAAATGGTGCTTGCATATGCCTTGTTCTTTTTCATACCTGGCTTGAGACCTCAAAAAGCTCCTATTTTGTTTTCCTAGAGCTTTGTTTTAAGAGTTTGGAGGGAATTTAGTTTTGAAGCACCTCAGAAAGGTGCCTGAAATCAAGCACATGATTGATTGCATTGGAAAATTCCAGTCTGACTGAGGGTTAACACGGTGAAGGATGCAAATGCTCAGAGATAGCATTTGCAGCTAACTCTATCCAGCATCCTCTTCTCTTTATGGAGCTGATTGACTGAAGCCTGCTTGACAGCTTGTTTGCTGGAGATGCCTGCCTCCGCATCGGAGACTTTAACAGCAACTGCAGGGAAATATTCACCAAAGCTTGCTGCCTAATCCTTCCCTATTCCATTACATTTTCACACACATTTTTTCTGTAGGATTCAAACGCTTATGTATTATTTTATGACAAATTACCTGGGTGATGGACTCAGGGCTACCAGAAGACATTCCCAACCTTCAGATCAGTGGCGGCATATTTTATATATGGGAGAAATGCTAGAGGAAAGAGTGACAGATGATGAATGCTGCCTTCCTGGGAAGGAGGACAAGGAGGGAGCAGGCCAGGTGCCTGGTTATCAGGGTCTTCTGCCCCCCAGTGATGAGACATGTCCATATGTGCTGGCACAGATGAGACAGAACGCAGAGGAGACGCGCAGCCTTCTGTCACAGCAGCTGGGAGTCTGGCACATAAAATGGTGCTAGAAACCCTTGTTTAGGCAACTGAACCCTATGCAGGCTGCCTCGGGAAGCTTCCTGAAGGTAAATGTGGTGCCTGTCATGGAGGAGTTGAAGATAAAAGGGTTTTTACTGATGGGGGTTAAAAAAACCCACTTCATCAAAAAAAAGCCCAGAAATACCAATTCAAGGGAAGGTGCTTTAAATGGCTGCACTTAAGGAAATGAAAGGGTTTCTGGGCAGCAATGAAATTGCTCTAAACGGGTCTTGAGTAAGACCAATCTGTGGACCAATCAAGGATGGATTAGCCACAGTGAAAATACTGGTCTTTGGTCTTTGCTCCTGTCCCTTAGATCTGAGGGAAAATGTCACTTCAGTCACAACGCAAGTCATGGCTGTAACATGCACATGCCTCCATGCCATACTGGTCTACAGCTCCCCACTGCGGGGTGGCATTTCTTGAGTGTCTTCTCCATACGGGTATTTCTAGTTTTGTCTCCTTTGTCAGCGTCCAAATGGACATCACTAGGAGAGCAGTTCTGTGGCAGTCCTGGTGGCATCCGCCTCTTCTCCCAGGGTTTCCACAGATGACATGATCGCCCCTCCCCATTTTAAGCTTTAATCCAGCACTTGAGCAACAGAAGAGAAGAGTCAGTGTGGGATACTCACTGCAGTGCTGGAACCAAGGCCTCCCCAGAACACCTGCAAACTTAAACGAGCCTTTCAAAATGCCTAAAACAATTTTTTCCCAGGAAACAAAGTACCATCTTTTTCTTTAGTAAGAGAAACTTAGCAATGCTTGTTTAACATGAGGTTAGCTGTAGGCAGTTTTCCAGGATGGGTGGGTGTTGTTTGCTTTAGGGGAATATATTGTTTTTTCTTTTTTTATTGTTTTTTTCCCTTAACTTGCTTCCCCCAGATGCTGGGAGGTGTTTCAGCTGCTTTGTGAGTGCATAAGGGCATGTGAATGTGGAGTATCTCATCGAAACAGCCTGTTCCCTTACTGCAGCAAGCTTAAATTTTGAGAATGATGTGGCTGGGGACTTAATTTGGGAAATACCTGCACGAAAGCTGTTGCAAGGCAAAGGGCTCCTGCAGTTGTGACTCAAGTTTCTTACTGCTCCTCTAGTTCCATAGTTGGGTAAATGTCTGGGAAGATCTTGACAGCTTCAGTTATCTCTGAGATGGAGGATTTACCTTCTGGATCTTAGATTGGCCAGGCTGACATCCCCACAGACATTGTTTTTGGTTTTAAGCTCTAGGGAGAGAGAGGTTGTGTTTCTGTTTGCTTCTTTGTAGCTAGGGAGGAGTCAACTGGGGAAGTGGTCAGTAGCGGTGGCTGAAATCCTGTGTGGCAAAAGTTTGGCTCTGAGTGTGAAGGCTGATGGAGAGTGAGGTGAGTTACAGCTGCAAGAAAAGTGGAGCTCAGAGTCTCAACTCCAGTCTTCCAGGTAAGATGCTCACCTTTGATTAAAGTCAGCCTTTAAAATGATGTCAGCCAAGCACAGGTGGATCATATAACAAGGATGGTTGAATCAAGGAAACTCAAATATCCTTACAGAAGGTTTCACAGAACTGCTGAAGTAGCCCATGGGACTGAAATGCTCAGGTGCTTTTGTACTTGCCCCAGCAAGCTTGTCTGGTGGACTTTCAGGCACTTTGAATATCTTTGGCAGCCTGCTCATCGTTTCATCTGTTTTACCTCTTTGGCCTGAGTATGTACTTGGGCTGGCATCTACTGAAGCAGCAGTTCTTCCATGGTGACCCTACTGAGTGTTTCTCCAAGAAGGGAAAAATAGGTGAAGTGGAGGAGAGCAAGGTCAGGGCGAGGGCAGAAAGGAGGAATGTCTTCACTTCAGACGCATTGAGCAGTGAGTTGTTAATATGTCAGTTGAGATTTACAGCCACGGTTTGGACCAGAGGCTGCCCGTGCTGGCGCAATGTGTTTGCACTTTGAGCTCTGCCTGCTACATGCTCAGGCTGTGCAAAAGCCCCCAGGATTATTTTGGGTAGTAAAACACTAGAATGAGTGTCCAGGAGGAATAATGCTAAATCATCTGCCTAATTTTTTTCTGCAGAGGTGGCTTACAGGTAAAAAATAGCCATCCTCAAGCATTCCCTTGCAGACCTGTTGGAAACAAGGCCCTTTTCCGAAGTATAAATTAGGTATTTTTCTTCTGCTGTGGTTTCCAGCGATTTATGAGCCAAAAGTAAAACAGAGAAGACATGAATTAAAATAAAGTTTTGCCTGACCTTTGGCCAAGAGCAATAAAGTTGGACAAGAGCAATTCTCCCGTCCCACTGTCTCGTAGGGCAGCAGTGTTCTTCCCTTGCAGGCCTCTGACTCCTTGCTCTCACCCAGCAAACGCCTGGGATGGGCACTTGCAATAAGCATGGACGTAGTGATTCATATTGTGTAATTGCACTGCCTGAAAAAGGCACTTTCAGAACACCTCTGAGCTTTAATGAGCCTTGCTGAAGCGACATAGATGGGGGAGTGTGTCTGGTTCAATAAATGTGAAGAAGATAAATTAGATAAGGCCTGTAAAAGACCATATGGATCACCTGTCCTTGCGTCAAACAGCTTTCAGTCCTGCAATGGCAACGCTAATTTTTTTTCTTTTCTATAAGAAGTGCTGGTTTGGGTCTGAGATTTGAAGAAAAAAGTGGGTTATGCTTACTGCTGTCTGCTCTTAGAAGCCTTCCCTATGTCATGTAACAGCATCCAGAAGAGAGAAATCTTACCTTTTCTGCAATTTGAACGTAACGCTTTCTTCAGTGAAAGATGGACACTGTTGATGAACACTGATAATCTCTGCAAGGATTCTTTTTGTTAATCATGTTTAAAAAATGCACTTGATTGTAAAACTATTCTTACTGTACTTTTGCTGGAGTATTAGGAGCAGCTTATTACCACCGCTCATACAGTACCACAGAGATACTTGGTGCTTTGTGGATTTAAAAAAGGAGTCTGCCAATGATGCTTCCAGGCAGTGAGATATTTCTTAATAGTGTGCACCAGTTCCTCTAATTACTCTGTGCCTGTTCCAGCACAGAAGGCATGAGAAAGGGCTTTTACTTCTATGCTAAGCAAGAATATGGAAGCATTTAATGAAGTTTAAAGATGGCAGCATTAAAACTGATAATAGACAGAGAGTACCTTCTCAGAAGTGGGGAACTGACTGTATGGCAGTGTTGAAACCAAATTATCTTCTGTATGTAGCAAGGGTGTCTGGAGAAGTTGTAAGTAATACTGATAACCTTCAGAAAGGAGCTACTTGTTGAGTAGATCTTAAACAGTAGAGATTGGGGATGGGATTTACTAAATGCATGGGACTGCCCAGGATCTCATAGTATTTCACTAGAATGGGTCATCTTGTGCTTGCCACTGTGAAGGGTGAGAGCGGTGGTACTGCTGGATTTCATCTCTTATCCTTTGTGGCAGCCCTGATGGCTGTGGTCTCCAAAGGTTACGTCTTCTCCATCACAGATACTATGCTGGCTGTGAAGGCTTATTTATTGATTTACAACTCTGGGAGATGGGGATGCAAATGGAGAGGGGGATTACCAATCTAGCTAAAGTACCCTCACATTGAGTTTTTTGGAGCTCACGAAGAGTTAATTTTCCGTATAAGTTAATTTCCAGTATAAGTTAATTTCACATCTTCTGATTTGGAAAGGACAAAAAGGTAAAATTAGGGAATGTTGAACTTGAAATTTTCTGTGGAAGAGCTCAAAGAGGCTTGTGGGAGGAAAAGAAAGCATTTTCTGCTGAGCTCATCATTTATTTAGTCTGTTTAATGTACTTAATCCAAAAGTGTGGTAAGCATTTATTGTCATTAATAACAGAAGTTTTAGCTTTGTGTCATGTTTTGTAAATCAGCAAAATCTAAGATGAGCAGGAATAGGTAAGGATAGATCTTCGACAAAGACTTCCAAGTGATTTAACACACAGCCTTTTTGTGTTAGTGCCCTTATTAAAGCGTGGGGAGATATTTGTCACATGCTTTAAACTAACCCTTGTAAGATTAAATGTTTTATCTTACGGTACTTTTGCTGCTGACCCTTGTCTGCTGGTGTGGGTGATAGATGTGAGAAGTAGTCTTACTGCCAGGTACTGCCTTATTCTCACACAGGGAAGAAGGAGGGGAATTCTGTCTTCGCTTCTAATGTATTAGTGTATTCCCACACTCCTCACCGCTTCCCCTGTAGCTGTCAATCATGCTGTAAAGTATGAAAACGTACATCCTAGGGTGCTTAAGCCATTCAGAATGGTGATTTTAAAAAATACAGTAGGTGGCAGCTAGTAACATTGGCATTTTCTTCCATGGACGTAAAGTTGATTTTCTGGAAAAGATTCATAGTGTTTTAGGAATCCCATGGTATTATGAACACTTGGTGTTGGGTAGTGATGGAATCACAGAATGGTTACAATTGGAAGGGACCTTATAGATCATCCAGTTCCACCCCCCCTGCCATGGGCAGGGACACCTCCCACTAGACCAGGTTGCTCAAAGCCCCATCCAGCCTGGCTTTAAACACTTCAGCACTGGGGGGACTGAAATGAGTGGAAAGTATTGAGTTCTCCTCTTATATTTATTTGTGAATGGGAAGTAAAGTTCCCATAGGTGTGTAGTAATGTGCCTGATTTACATGCAATGACTGCATTTAAGATGTCACCTGGGGCGTTCATTTAAGATGTTATCCAGAGTTTTTTCTTCCCCTGGGTAGTTTGCAACCACCTTCTTTGTTAAGCAATTGCTCCAGGTTTGCTTCCTGAGCTGTGGTGCTGAAGCCAACAGAGATCAGGTTTCTGTGGTGGCACACGCAGTGTCATTTCTACCACGTGTTAACCAGACAGGTGTCCAACATGCCAGGGTTTCTAAGAACACATTACACAATTACAGGAAGTAAGGGATAAGAAAAAACTGCCCGTTGCTTCATCTTTCAGAACAGCAAGACAGATTTATGGGAGGAGAACAAATGAAACTTCTAAGGAAGAGAGACTCAGAACTAACTCGGAAAACAGGCACAGGAGGTTTAGCTCCCTGAAATGGAGAGCTTTTCTAACCTCCTTTCAAGTTTTCTTTGTTGCTTGGGCTTTTGTTCCATAGTGATCTTGACCATGGGGTCAATGGTTCATACCTGAGATACATTGAGGCACTTGTTCAAACTAGGAGGAGTTCAGGACGTTAGAGAATAGACTGGTTTTCTGTCCAGGAGATGTGGACAGCCTTCCCTTACATCGTGTTTTTCCATGCTTTGCTTTGAGGAATGGCTTTGTGAATGTGTGCCTGTCTCAGCCTTTCAAGTGCAGGCTTCAAGAGCTGGCGTGTGAACTTCCTAGGGCGAGCCCTGGGAACACTCAAGAGAGCTACCTGATCCAATTGCATCCTCTTTTGTCATTTCCGAAGCACAGATTTGGTCATTCCGCTCTATCTTGACCTCGGTAGGATGAGTTAGAGCCTGAGNTGTTAGTTTCAGACTTTAGTTAGTTAGAAGAGGCCCAGCTAAAAAAGTAAAACTACTGAACAGAAAATTGGTTTGTTTTGCCTCAAACCAGGACATGAGTTTAAATCTTAAAGCCGTACTTAAAGTACCAAAGAAGGTTTAGCCACACAATTGCCGTTTGACATGGGAAATTGGATGGCTAAGCCCCTGCATATATGCAGTAGCCCATACACTGCTGAGTAGGTTGTATAATTGTTCTTCATACATTAAGCAACGAATTGCCGATTTGTGGCCATATGTAGGTTCATCCTTTACCAATTTCCTGTGACTGATAGTTTCCAGGAGATTAAAAGACTAGCCGGTTCCTGTTTTGGTTTTTATTCCCCCCTCTTCTCTTTTATTTTTGTCCTTTAGCAAGAATATTTGTGTGTGTGTGTGTGTTTAATAGCATTCATTCCCTAGGGAATAATCTCAGTCCTTGTTTTAGCTGGCCTCCTTCTGAGAGTGTGTTAAATCTGTAGCCAAGATCACAGGCAGCTCTGGGCAAATCATTGGGCTGTTATTAACCTGCCTCCATGGCAACTGCTGCTCGCCAGCCTGAGGACAAAAAATGTTTTTATTCTGCTGAGTTGCACAAAAGGTTCTAGTGATGCCTTGCACAAAATGGCCATTGAAAGGGGAGATGCAGTGATGTGTGTTGGTGCTGTACAGCTTCATATTTAAATCGTTGGAGGCTGTTGTGCTGGAAGTGGATGTACAGCTGAAAAGTTCCCCGCCTTGGCCATACGGAAAGGAGAAACTAGCAGAAAATTGGAACTAAACTTATTTTAATGCTACTTATTTTTCTCAGCTTGAGCTCGCAGGCCTTCAGCCTGTAGATACCAGCAGCGCTTCAGGACGCTGTTTTGTGAGCCTGAAGTAGGCAAACCTCATTGTGAGCTTTCAGCGGTACTGTACGAAGATCCTTGCTGACTCGGCGTTACATAAAGCACGTTTCCTGGAAGGCTTTCCCTTTTTTTCAGAAATCCTCTGATTTACTTTGGTGCTTGTTTGGGAAGTCTGGAAATCGTATCTTAGCGCTCAGTGAGCTTCACATTTTAGCTGGTTTTGAAAGCTGCTCCTGGCAGTGCTGTTTTGGGCTTGCTTTGTAGCAAAATTATAAACCCAGCTATATTGCTAGGCTGGGCATGGTTTTAAGGTGCTCATAAAGAGTGTTCACAGTAGGATCTATGGCAGGTCTGGCAGGCCCAGCAGCATGCTGAGGTTGTATCCCATAGTCAGGTACCCTCTGGCAGGAGGCTGGGCAGCTCTACTGTCAGTTTGGATGCAGAAGGACTACTGGATGGCAGCGGATGGATGCTGTCTCTCTTCCCTGGCTGTATTGAAGAGTAGATTAGTGTGGTGTTGAGGGATATGGTGTAGGGGAGAACTTTGTAGAGTAGGGCTGATGGTTGGTCTCAATGATCCCAAGGGTCTCTTCCAGCCAAAATGATTCTATGATTCTATTCTATGAAACTTGCTGGTTTGGGTTGCTTCCCATGCTTGCAAGCTGGCAGCAGGCTTTTTCCCAGTGAACTGAAGTACCTCTGCTGCCTGCTTTAGTCTAGGTACAAGGGTGGGTAGTTGCTGCAGTTCCACACTTGAGCAGGTTTCTCTGCCTGCCTCAAAATAGCATGGTTGCTTTAGACACCTCTTAAGGCATCCTTTGGCTGTGGACTACACTGATAAAGCAAAGACCACCCAGATGCTCTACAGCTCAAGTGAAAAGGTACCAGAGGAAGACATAAGAGTATGGCCACAAAGGTGCTATGTGCAGCTGCCAGTGGCTGGGAGATGAGAGGGGGTTTGCTGCTCTCACCTTGTGTTTGAGGGCCCGTGGATTAGCAGCAGATATTGGCATGTGTTTGGATAAGGGAGTACCAATAAACTCTCCAGGGTGAATGTTCTGTTGGTGGCCTGGAAAGCCAGCTGTGTGGTGTGGAGTACTGGGAGGATAACTACCTACTTGGGGGGGGTGTTAACTGTCAATCTAAAAAACATCAATACTATTTTTTAGAGTTATGTCAAGCAGGCTGCCCCCAGCTTCGAAAACTGGCAGTTGTTTTTTTTTTTTTCAGACCTTATCGGTCCCTTCACTTTGCTTCCAGCTGGTTTTATTTCCTATCTCTGATGGGATCCTTCTGCAAAGCAATCCGTGGATCAGCACAATTAGGTGATCCTCCTCCTCCACATCGAGCAATCACCTTCTTGTGTGGGAGTGTGGCCTGAAAGGCCATTTGTTCTGGGCTGGGCTGGAGCCGCATGTGTGTGTTGAGCATTGCCTGCTGGTTCAGAGTGTCTTTACTCTTGGATAATCCTTCACTGCTAATCCTGTGCCAGGTGCAAGCGTCTCTTGGATTAACCATTGGAGGTTTGGGCCTAACCCGGGAGCAGATGCTGCGGAGGCGAGCCAGCCTCATGTGTACAACTGCCGATGCCTCTGGCGTGTGGCTCGTGAGCTGCACTCAAGCAGATTCCCAAAAGCAGAGATTGCTCTGCAAGGTCTGGTGTTTGACTCTGGACCTCTGTGCTAAGATGAAAACCAGAGATGATTTCCTCTGATAGCAAGCATTTGGGTTCTGTTTGCCCTGTCACTGCTAAGTGGCGGCGTTTGTTCATTCGGCAGTATTATTGTCACGGAGATAGTTCCCACTGAGTGGACTCCAGCTGTGGGCTTGACTATAAAAGCTTCCCAGGCTTGTTTCCGTATAATTAAGTCTTGTCTGCAGTTAGCAAAGTGGCCTTTCATAAGTCATTTTGGTGGTGATAGCTCCTTAAGCCTGACTAGGACACTTGCTTGTGACTTTCTAAAAGAAGACTTTCCCACTTATGAAATGGGAGAGCTTTCAGTTATGAGATGCATATTGCTCCCCAGTGCTCCACGGAAGTGCCTGCTCTGCAACTCGCTCATTAGGGGGAAAGGGAGGGGGATAAAAATAAACTCGCCTCGTGTGGCGGATGGAGGGAGACTTGCTGATCCTTGTGAGGAACTTTTGGGGTGGGAAGATGCGATGTGATGTACGTACTCGCCAGCTGCCTCCTTGCCTCCAAATGCTTTGTCCATTTAGCACCTTCCCAGAGAAGCGGCAGCGGGCTGCTCCTGTGACGTGCGACGCTGATCACTCCATTAAGCGGTGTCTTAATGGCTTGTGCTTTGCGCAGCTGTATGAGATGCACATTAATGGAGACAGCTTAATGCCATCACCCTCAAGTAATGAATTGGTATGGATCGCCATTACCATTATAGCACAGTTAAAAGCTGGGTTTGTTTCCGACTTACATTTCCTAGCCCTGCAAGCAGATGGGCTTTCAGGCCACGCGGTGGGGAGGAACCCACCAATTCAGCCACAACCTCCTTATTACAGTGTTTGTAGAGCTGGGGGGTGGTGGTTCTTTAACTCAGACTGCTTAAACGATACATTTCATTAAACCTGTGATTATGCTGCTGCAGACTCTATTCAGGGATCACTGTAAATCCAGTGTATCCTACAAAGCTGGAGATGTATTGTCTGTGTAATACAGCTTCATCTCGCTGCTCTCGATAACAGTTGCCGCTCTGTGGCCCTCCCTCAGTTTTTCTGTTGTTTAAAATATCTGTATCCCTACAACCTCAAGTGGATTTCTACAAAAAGACACTCGGGAGTCATGGGAGAGTGCAGAGTAGTTAAGTTTTGCAGACCTAAATGCGTTCCTTTTCCAGTGGAAGTGCAAATTATCTCTTCCTTTTCCAAAAGGCTTCATTGCTGTGATTATTTGCTCCTCCGGCTTCTTGAACGCTGGCAGCCACGCTGGGGCTCCCGCTGTTCGCAGCGCTGGGACGTGGTGAGCTCTGCATGAGCAGCTGAATTGCAATGGATCACTTTAGACAAGTGATTTTTTTTCTTTTTCCATTTCATAGGCTGTCTCATCGATCTCCTCTTGATCCTGTAGAGACAGGAGCACTCAGCTCACTTTCTGGACTTTCAGTCCATACCGACATCTCTGTAGGCCACTGCTTTAGGGGGTGATGCTGTCTTGCACCACCTATAGATTTTTGCTCAGCATGTCAATGCCTGGGCCTTTTAGACCCTGTAGCTTTTACCAAGTGGAGGGCAGGTATTCTTTTCCTCATGGAGGACGGATATTCTTTTCCTCACAATTTGCTTTTTGCTCATAATGTTTCTTTTGCTTTCTCTTTTCTGCATAGGTTGCTTTGAATGTTGCATTAAGTGCCTAGGAGGAGTGCCATATGCTTCGCTCGTGGCAACCATTCTCTGCTTCTCGGGGGTAGCGTTGTTTTGTGGCTGCGGCCACGTGGCGCTCACGGGAACCGTGTCTATCCTCGAGCAGCACTTCTCCACGACTGCCAGTGACCATGCTTTGCTGAGTGAAGTGTAAGTATGCCCCCCATTTCCATTATTCCACATAACACCCTCACGCTGAATGCGTAAAGGTGGATTCAAACCTCAGCCTCCATCCCTGCATTTTAGGTTGCTGCTTTGTCTACCAGCACTCAGTGAGGTTTTTTGGTGCTCATGTGCAGCCAACCAGTGTATCCTGCTTAACCTCTTTATAGTAGTTCCAATACTATTTAATATCTTCATCAGTGCCACAGGCATTGGGATTGATTGCACCCTCAGCAGGCTTGCAGATGGCACCGAGCTGAGTGGTGCAGCTAGTTCACTTGAGGGATGGAATGCCATCCACAAGGATCTTGACAGGCCTGAGAAGTGGGCCTCTGCAAACCTCCCAAGGTTCAACAAGACCAAGTGCAGGGTCCTGCACCTGGGTCAGGGCAATGCTCAGAATCAATACAGGCTTGGGGGTGAAGGGATTGAGAGCAGCCCTGCTGAGAAGGACTTGGGAACATTGGTGGATGAGAAGCTCAACATGAGCCGGCGATGTGCTCTGGCAGCCCAGAAAGCCAATTGTTTCCTGGGCTGCGTCAAAAGAAGTGTGGCCAGCAGGTCAAGGGAGGTGGTTCTGCCCATCTACTTTGCTCCTGTGAGACTCCACCTAGAATGCTGTGTTCAGCTCTGCAGTCCCCAGCAAAAGAAAGGCATGGACCTGTTGGAGTGGGTCCAGAGGAGGGCCACAAAGATAATCAGAGAACTGGAGCATCTCTCCTACAAGGACAGGCTGAGAGAGTTGGGGTTGTTGGGGTGGAGAAGAAAAGGTTCTAGGGACACCTTACTGCAGCTTCCTGGTACCGAAAAGGGACCAATAGGAAAGATGGAGAAATGCTTTTCACCAGGGTCTGTAGTGACAGAACAAGGGGTTACAATTTCAATCTGAAAGAAGGAAGATTTAGTGTTTATTGGTGACACAAAGTCTGAAGGGATGACAGGAATAACAGGGAAGTGCTTTTCTGTACACCCTGCTTAGAAGAAGGTGCACTGGGATTGCACAAATGAGGGGAAAAAAGGAGACAATAGACTGAAAAGAGTTTAAATGTTTGTCTCTGCAACTGTAGGCTTCAGAAATAACCACTGGTCAAATATGTGGGGCTTTTGTGTTCCCAAGGCTTATGACCCTGGAGGAAGTCCTGGAGGCTGCATCAGGGCCAGTGCCCAGCGCCCAGCCATGCTGGTGTGAGCTTCTGCTGCCCCTTGACACCAAGGGACATGTGGGTTCCAGACTCTGGGCCAGTGCTCTGAACGTGCTGGGCCTTATGTGGCCCCTCCAGCTGAAACCCTGGGTTTTGTCCGGTATCAGGGTCCAACCCGACACACTTAATTCTCCTTTTTAGTTTTCCTTTTCCTTTGTCACTTGTCTCCCTCTGTATGCTTGTATGTCCTCAGCTTGCAGACGTGGACCTGCCAGCTCTCATGCACAACTGACCTCTTCCCATGCCCAGGGATCACCGGCATCGGTCCCACAGCACCATTTTTTGGGCTCCCCCTCTGTGCCCAGAGCAGCCTTGTGGCTTTGGGACTGAGGGTCCAGAGTACCCACCAGCTGGGTACCCCATCCCCAGCTCCAGTGCATGAGCCACAGGGATCTTGCTGTTAGCCACAATGTTTAGCCAGAAACTGTATGGGGCTTTTCTTCAGCAGCCAGGTAATGAAGTGCCTTGTTCTTCTAACAGTCTTCATGGTGAAACTGGTGAAGGGCCTGGAGCATAAGTTTTATGAGGAGCAATTGAGGGAGCTGGGACTTTAGTTTGAGGAAGAGGAGGCTGAGGGGAGACCCCATCACTCTCTACAACTGCTTGAAAGGGCACTGTAGAGAGGTTGGTGCTGGTCTCTTCTCACAGGTAATTAGCAATAGAATGAGAGGGAATGGCTGCAAGCTGCAGCAGGGTAGGGTTAGGCTGGGCATTAGGAAAGAATTCTTCACAGAAGGAGTGGTCAGTCAGTGGAATGGGCTGCCCAGGGAGGTGGTGGAGTCACCGACCCTGACTGTGTTTAAGAGTAGATTAGATGTGGTGTTGAGGGTTACGGTGTAGGGGAGAACTTTGCAGAGTAGGGCTGATGGTTGGACTTGATGATCCCAAGGGTCTCTTCCAACCTAAATGATTCTATGATTCGTTTGAGCAAAACTGAAGAAATTGCAAAAGCAGCCATAACAGGCAGCAAGTTTGAAATTTTGGAGAATTGTTGACAATGTTTCCTGTCAAGTCAACATCAGCAGCTGGGGAAACCCATAGTTCCTGCCAAAGCAGCTAAGGATTTGGGCTTGGTGGAGGCCTAACAGGAAAGGCAATGGAGAAGAGGTATTAGAAGAGGGCAGATAAATTAAAGCCACAGAAACATAAAATAAATGAAAAATGCTAGTTGGGCACCCTTTCTAATAGATTTTTTTTTTTCCTTAAGAGGGTCTCATATCATTAATTTCTGGTAACGTGCATTGAGTCCCTTCTCGATTATTAATGATGGTGAAATGAATTCTATGCTCTCCCAAATCATGACTTAATTTTTTTCATGCTTTACAGCACAGATGCAACAGATTTATCCTGTTATTTTTAACCAGTTTGGAAAACAAACAACACTTCCCACATATCATTTTAAATGAGCAATATTTTATTTTGGTACAAGGGATGTGCTGTCTCTCTGGACAACATTTAACTATGTAAATGATAGTCATCAATTTTCTTTAAATTAAGCTAAACATGCAGGTGCTCCTTGGAGATCTATGGTAGCCACTAATTAGTGGAGGGTGGTAAGAACTGAAAACAACATCTGAGGAAAAATAGACTTATCCTTAGAAAACTGGCAGTACAGATGTATAAAATTAACCTCTCTGTTCTGTGAATAACTTCATCCAAAATAACCATCCGAACAATCAAACGACTTTTAAGAATGTTAAAGTTCTGGAGGAGTTGTGCTAATAACAAAGTGTGACTTCTGGAGACCAGAAGTAGTGCTGTATGGAGGATGTGGCATTGTGGTCCTCCGAAATAATCAGCTTCAGATACTCGATCTGCTAATATTCAGAAATTATTCTTTCCATTTACCTATTCCAGCTAGAGTAAAAATACCTAAGAGTGTCATTGCAGATGGCAGGTTTTTAAGGAATTGAGAACTTTCTCAAATAGCATCTGAGAGAAGTGCTTATACCGTGAGTCCTGAGATCTTCTTCCTCTGGATGGTTCCACAGCACTTCCAATGGAAGCACTACCTAAATATTTCTTTCAGTTTTTTTAAAATGTCATTACACTTTGGGGAGCTCAACACTGCTGTGACTTCAGGCACTGAAACCACCTGCTCACTTGGCAGTATCCTCCTAGGCTGTAGGGCGAGCCTTTCCTGCCCAGGAGAAGTCACTGCACGTTTGCTGAGGGTTTGGTTTTTGTATCATAAAATTGTCGGTGAATTTACACATTTTTGCAAATTTGCAATACCTGGATTTTACAGGTGGAAACGGTGAATTTCAGGGACAGCTTCTTTTTGCTAAGCCAGAGGGATCACCTAAGGAGTCTGGCAGCTCAGCCAGTAGTTCAGCTCCAGCCTTTGCCATTTCAAGGCCCTGTGCTGTCCCTGAGTGAGGTGTCAGGCTCAATAAGAGGGGGAAAAAAACGTAACAAAAATCTCCATAGTGGAAGCATGAACTCACAGCTTCATGCTGGTGACTAGTTCCAGCCCTTGTAGGGACTACAGCACAAACAGGGGACACTGGAGCAGACTCAAGACTGGTGCACACCAGTATTGCTTACCTGGAGAAGCGGGACGGTCGTAGCAGGGCTCTCCGGCGGGCTGCTGGCTCAAAGTGCACTGAGGAGCCTTGAACTAGAGAAGGAGTTCCTTCCTGTCTAGGAAAGGAGTTCTCTGATACCTGTTACGATTTGGGAGAACGGGCTTTGTTCATGTAGGACTGAAATCTAATTATATCTTTTCTTTCTTTTCCATTTTAGAATACAGCTAATGCAGTATGTAATTTATGGCATTGCATCCTTTTTCTTCTTGTATGGAATAATCCTGTTGGCAGAAGGTTTTTATACAACAAGTGCTGTGAAGGAGCTGCATGGAGAGTTCAAAACCACAGCCTGTGGCCGCTGCATCAGTGGAATGGTGAGTAGCATCAGAAATGGGAAGAGTGGTCTTCGCTCGCTAAAACCTGTCGGGCCCAGTTTGACTCCTGTGTTTTTGAACAACAAAGTAGTACTGCCTTCTTTGTTTCACTCCTTACGGGTGGTCAGGGTCAATCCCCGTTGCGGGTCCTTCTTTGAACTTCAAGGACTCTTGGTCAGATCCAAATTCTGCAGATGGGCTGTCAGGGTGCAACCGTGGCCGCCTCTGTCGTAAAGCTGAGCCCCCACTGGTCTAAACTAAGCTGATGGAGACTGCTAGTTGTAAAACGCTCGATGCAAGACAAAATGAAGTTTGTGCTTTCAAACACCAGCACACTGACGGGTGTGACAATTAAAGGCCATAGCTCCAAGATGGCCATAGCTTGCAGAGCTACGTAAGGAGCAAGCTGTAACACCTGTGCCTTCCATAGTCAGTTCTGCTTAAGGACACCTGGATCCTTCAGACAGTAATGGATGAAGCTGTGCAATGCCTTTGCACCTGAAGCAGATGTTGCTACCCTGTTTTTGCAGATGGCAAAAGGCCTTACAGATAGGAGGGCGAGGGGTTTTTCGCAAAGCTGAAATACTTAAAGCCCTCAAGTTCCAAGGCGTCTTCCCTGCAGTGTACTTCTGTATCAGAGTGGGATTTTAAACAAAGTTTAACTAAAAATAAAGCTTCAGATTCTCACCCACGTTGCCCCCTAAGGCGCCCTCGGCAAGAACAGAAACCTAACTGTGTTTCTGAGACAGGATTTCAAAGCTCTTTCTGAAAATCTGAATTCAAAGCTCGTAGTTAGGGAGGAAGCTAAGCAGTGTGACAGATCGCCCACGGGAGAGTGTGGGTGAAAAGAGAAGAGGCTTTTGATGTGGTTGCTGCATTTTAATATACAATCTATATCCTGCACTTTAAAAATATGTACTTTTCATCTGGTTAAATACAAGAGAGATGCATGTTTGTTTGTTTTCAAGAGGGTTAACAATTTTCCACTGTGCTTGGTGGGTGCTTACGGAACTTTTCGAGAGCAGATAGAAGGCAGCCCATCACCTTCCAGTTGAGCTGTTACTCGCTCTCTCTCTCTAGCACGCATGGTCGTCACCGAGGAGCAAAATTAGCTCTAAAGCCCTGTTTTTCCAAAGATCCAAAACGCAGCAGAAGCGTTCCCCTACGTGCTTCTCATTAGTGCAGGCAATTGCTTGTGCGGCTGGGCGGCTGCCGGCCTGGTTGTCAGCTGCTTACACAAATCCAAGGGGGACACGGGGAAACACGGCAGAAAAAACGTGTTTTCGCGTTTGCCCGTATTTGTCCACGCAACGGAGGAGAGAACGTAGCGGTGGAGTAACAGCTTGGAGCTCTGGTAAGACACACCAGTGTTTCGTGGTGACAGTCATGGTGTCAAAATGCCCATAGTCACTGTGTAGTGGTAGAGCTGCATCAAATACCAGGGTTAGAGCAAGGCTGATGAGGAGAAACAGTGTCTTAACAGATTAGTGGCTGCAGCTAGGGTACACACAACAAGGTTTTAAACACAAAGTGATTTCTTTTTTTGCCTCTTTGATCCTCTACTAGCTGTTACTACTACCAGTAGCTAGTAGATCCACTACTCTTCCTCTAGTAGCAACTCTACTTCTTCCTCCATTACATTACCAAGCGAGGTCCCAAAAGGCAGTTCCTTCTATCTCATGTAAGGTTGTTACAGAGGAAAGACTTCCAAGTGTCCTAAGTTGTTTGTGTTGGCTGTGGTAATGCAGAATAGCCATTTCCCACAGTTACCACATTAAATGTGAGGGTGAGGGTGTCTTTTCCTGGCTATTTCAGGGAGTTAAAGGCTTGGTGCACTTCCGCTCCTGCACAGTTCCACATACAGATATGCAAACTCACATGTATATATAGTGTATCTGTAGAAAACCTTTAACCTGATCCACTTGGTCCTCACCAAAATCCAAAGGGAGAATTCTCAATTCTTGCATAAAACATAGAGGTCTGCTGTATTGCTTTGAACAAACTGCTCTAGTGGGAGGTGTCCTTGCCCATGGCAGGCAGGTTGGAACTTGATGATCCTTAAGGTTCCTTCCAACACAAACTATTCTATAAGTGTTGTTCAGTGGGTCTGGGGAAAAAAACAAACAAAACCTCTGAGGATGTAAACTTCCACCACTGCAGCATTAGTTTGGTCTACCGGTTCTGGGTCAGGCTGAGACAACCTCCCCCTTCAAAGCCTTTCCCATCCTTGCTGTTGCTCTCTGGCACACAAGTTTCAAGACAGTAGAGCATCAGTGTTTTACTGGAAGTAAAGCCTTTCCAGTCCACCTGCAGTTAAATAACAGTGAAAAGGGAACACAAAAGATGGAGCGGTGTTCCCCTGCTGAGGATCCAAATCCTGATCCAAATCTGAGGGAGACACCAGAACAGATGTCAGAGCTCCTGTTTCACCATCAGACTTGGAAGAGGGAGGAAAAGGTCCAGTGGGAGGGGGAAACTGAAGATTTCCAAAGCAGTGAGTACCATACCTTATAATATTACTGAAGAAAATGCACGTAATTTATTTTTATTTTTTAAAGAGCAAACCCAACCAGCAAAGTTGAATAGGAACTCCCTAAGTCTCTAAGGTGGAGTAATTCATTTTCTTCTTGGCTGTGTGGATTAGATCAATTGAACCTCTCTGATCTGCTGTAAGGGTCATGGTATGTTTTCAAAAAGAGGTACTCTCAAATGTTACGTTCAAGATGGATTTCAATAAATCGGGGAGTACGGGAGAGTTCTGTGAGCATCCATTCACTAGATGGTTTTGATTTGCAAGTTGTATAGAAATGCTGGTATGTTACAGTTAATTACAAAAAACAAAAACAAAACAACCCTCCTTACATTGATTTTTGTGGGAATTGTATTGGTTTTAGCCTACAACCAGCATCCCTGCTTAGCTGAGACTCTTGGTAAATTAACGGGCTGTTCTTTCAGGAGGTCAAGCTGTTTACTCAAGCAGGCTGATGAAAAAGGAATTGCCTGAATTACTTGTTTCTCAGTAGCACTTAAGCTACCAAAGTATTCATTAGCAGGGAGGATACTAATTTTTATTTATGCATGGAAATCAAATGTTTTATTACTTGCCTTCTTGAAAGTATGCTTAAAGATTATTTTGAAGCCTTTTTAAGGAAAAATCAAGTATTCTTTTCAAAGAATAAAGGTGAAGTACATGTGTTTTCTCTGTCCAGTTTGTTTTCCTCACCTATGTGCTTGGAGTGGCCTGGCTTGGGGTCTTTGGCTTCTCTGCTGTGCCTGTCTTTATGTTCTATAACATATGGTCAACTTGCGAAGTCATCAAGTCTCTTCAGACCAATGTGACAGTTCCAGGGGACCAGATCTGCGTGGATATCAGGCAATACGGTACTTATTTTAATCCTGATTAAATGTTTTATCCTTTCTCCCCGGTCTGCCTTCAGTAGTTTTGTCTCAGCCTCATCAAACAAACTAAATGCGAAAGCATCTTGTATCTCTGAATATGCTATTACTTTTCTAATTAATTCAGATTACAGGGAGCTCTTTGCAGATGCAATCAATTTGACTGAACTGGCAAGTCATTTATCTAAAATGATTTTGTAGCGGTTTCCAATACTGTAATATTAAGCTTAAAAATAGATCAGCCTCCAAATAAACTGCTTAGAAACAGCGCTGGGAAATGGATAACCAGATTCTGGGCTTTGGACCCGTATGCAGATGGTCTTCCCTTTCAAAAAGCTGTTTTGACATCTTACACCTGAAGTTTGTTCTAGCAATTACTTTCAGTTAAAAGGCCAAAAACCCGCAATCAGGAGTCTGCCCCAGCTATTAATGAATGAATACTGCTTTCTGATGACACACAGAAATCGGAGGGGAGCGCAAGTAGGAGAGGAGTGGGGACAATAGCTTTAAATAGGGTCAGGCTTTTCAAGTAGTTTATTGCTTTAAGGTGAATTTTTTCCTGAAGTTAGCCTTTTCAGCAGCTTCCCCTGTGCAGAAGAGCTTTTGTTACTGTTACTTCTGGCTTCCTTTTAGCTCATATTTTCTAGGAACATTTCCTTCTTTGGACTAAGTCGTTCAAAGCTGAGAAAACGGATTCAGAGCTGAAAGAGTAAGAAAGCTTGGGTTTGCTTTCCTCTCCAGGCTGTGAGTCCAGTAGGAGAAGATACACTAATTTTAAAATCTAGGAGCCCCAAATCGGCTAAATGTTTGCATCTTACTTTAGCAACCGAGAGCAAGAGGCTGGGAAGAGAGTTTTCTTCAGCAGCAAAGCCTCAGGGCGCAGGCAGAAGATGTGCTCCTCAGCCTTTCTGCTTCTCCTGGTCGTTTTGCAGCTGTGTGAGCCTCATGCGGGGCCACGCTGTTCCTCTGATCAGTAACATCCCTTGGGTTTCGATGAGTGATGGGAGGGAGCAGCTCCTTAATAGGCAACTTGTGTCACCGAATTGTCCTCCCATTTTTGGGTGGAAGCTGTGGCTGAAAGGCTTCAAGTGTGTATTGCAGTTTCAGTGAAGCGTCTGGTTTTGAAGTAAACTCTGTAAAATCTTTCTGAGAGCCATTCCATCCTGAGATAATTTCAATGACCTGCCCCTGACAGAGTTGCTAATTCCAACCAGCTGAGTTTGAAATGCAAGTTATATGGGAGAGCCAAACTGGTTTTCCCCCGTTTCAAATGGCTTTTGCTTAAGCTTTGCGTCTGTTACAGGCCTAAAAATTTAGGTTATCCTAAGCCTGCAACATCCTGTGGTCTTTTCAGATTTTCAGTCACATAAGAAAAGGAATTGGGAGTATGTGAGCACGGTGCAGCAGGCTGAGTTTTCTTGTAGCAGTGTTCACGTAATGCTTCCTACCTATTGGAACCAAAAGAGAAAAAAAATCCTGTCGTTCCTCCCTCTACCTCCATAATCCCACTCTTCCCCAGTAGTTACTTGTTCAAGAAGAGCTTAAGCTGGTAAGTAAGGTGCCAAGTACCTCTGAGATGCGGATTATCCCTTCCAGTGCTGAGTGGGGGAAGTAGGCAGTGTGTGACTGGACCCTGAAGTGCAAAAACCCAACCAACCATTTGGCTGCCAGATGGGAAAACCACATCTGAGAACATACCTTGGCCGGGAGCCGCGGTGTAGGGAGAGAGCACAACTTGAGGGAGTCGTTTTAATTCCTCCTGCCAACTCCAAAGCTGTCCTGGTCATGGCGCGGATGCCCAGAATGGGAACACGACTGGCAAGTGGGTGGAAAAGATGAGAGAGGAACAGTGTGTTGATTGCTAAAATAAGTGGCTTCTTTTGCTGTGGTATTTCAGGTATTATCCCTTGGAATGCTGTCCCTGGCAAAGCCTGTGGTCCGATTTTAGAGAACATCTGCAACACGAATGAGGTACAGATGCGTAACCGGTGTGCGGCTTTTGCCTCCAAGTCACTTGGGCACCACCTAATAAATAAATAACTTGATGAAAGCTTTTGGAGAAAACTCCTACTAACAGTATAAAGGGAATGGTTCAAACACCACGCTGGAATTATTCTGTTGGGCCATCTAGAAAAGGGCAATGGTTTCAGAATGCTTTTATTTTCTAAAGCTTTGAACACCTCGCTACAAAGATGATTTTGTTATCCTTATTCTCTAGAAGAGTTGAAATATATTTTATACTACTCTGAACTGCTTCAATCTTTTTAACGTGTTTTTTTCCTAGTTCTACATGTCTTACCACCTGTTCATTGTGGCTTGTGCTGGAGCTGGGGCCACCGTCATAGCATTGGTGGGTAGTGCTTTTTCTTGCTCTATTGTGTAACGTGTTCCTTTCAGGCTTAAGATGCTTTAAGATGACATTTTGTGTACCTTAAAAACAGTGATTGTAGAAACTAAGGAGGGCGAGCTCTAATTGCCATTGTTTGCTGCTGTGGTTCAGTCATGGCAAGTCAACAGGTCCCAGATGTTTGTTTGGAGAAGCCATCTTAACCCTCCTCCCTCATCTTTCAAAAAAGAACCCTTTGCATGTCATTTGAAAACCCTACTTCTACCCATTATTTCTTCTTTTGTTTCTACTTTTTCTTCTAGCCACTATTTCTTCTTTTGTTTCTGCTTTTTCTTCATTTGTTTCCACCTTTTCTTTCCATTTTTGTAGTTTATGTGATCCATGGCCCGTAACCTCTCGGGGTTGGTTGTATTTTTGTGTCTGGACCCAGGCAGTTTGACTAGTCCAGCTCTGCCAGGCCAATTACAGGTGGCAGTTGGAAAAGGGGACGTTAACAAGATGCCTTGCTTCGTATGTCTTAAGGCTTCCTCCTGCTGCCAGCTTCTAACCTCGTGTCAGCCAAATCCAGGTGTTATCCTCACTATTTGTGACAAACTGGCCTCAGGGTCTGTGTGTAGATTATCCTCCCTGGATAAATGGCAAGTAATTTATGGTGCATCTTCACCCTGGAAGAAGCTCGCAGTAACGTCTGTTGTACAAGTGTGGGCAGTTGCCCGTGGGGGCTTGAGCCGTCACCTTGTTGTATCTTACTCTCCTGTATTTTGTTCTCTTCCACCAGCTGATCTACATGATGGCTACTACATATAACTATGCTGTTTTGAAGTTTAAGAGTCGGGAAGATTGCTGCACTAAATTCTAAATTGTATAAGCCCAGTAAAGAGCTGCATTGCGTAGCTTGAGATACCACTGACACCCTAGGCTAAGAGTCTAGCTTTTGGAATTTTGTTACAGTTAATTGTAAATAGCTTCAGTAAGCACCATTTAGCTTATCAGCTTAATAAAATGACTTCTTGTATATGAACTATGATGTGGATGAGATCTGGCTATTTTTTCATGTCCAGAGGACTCAGTTACTGTAGGGGTGTTTATAAATCGTCCTTCTGCAGACGGGGTGTTTCCATTTCGAGTGTCCACTTGGTTTCTAGCAGCCACCTCTGAAAGAAATACCGGAACAGTTCAGGGTCAGAATTATTGTGTTATTCTTCTCCTGAACACCAAACACAGCCCCGCCCCGAGCGTACAAAATAAATGTGGATACAGAAGAAAAGGAACAGTAAAGTAGTGCCAGTCTCTTTTGGCAGGAATCAGAAGCCCAGGTATCATCCAAGAGTTGGCTTGTAATTCCAGTGCACAAATGATAAAGTTGATTGTTTTCTTCTCCATCGCTGTAAGCAATTGCCAAATCACGCTCTCCCTCTCTCTCTCTGGAAGGAAGGAAATATACCCTCCTATTAGCTCTGCGTAAAACAATCACGGTCTTTCTTTTGGACCCTGAACTTGTAAGAAACCGCCTCTAAATAGCTTCTGTTCTTGTATGGCTTGCACTTTAGTAACTGATTTCTCAGTAGCCAGATCTCAGAACTGTCAGTATGGACTGCACGGGAAGCAAAACCATGCATGGGTCACAGGGACCTCTTACACTGCTGAAAAAGAGAGAAGTGAAACAGTGGGTTTGGATGTAGATTTTTTTGCATGAAGTGTGGTGAAAAGAAGTTGGGAAGAGATTGAATGCACAAAGTAGAAAAAAACAAAAACCAAACATCCACACCAGAATGACAACAATAATAATAATAATCATAATTAAAAAAAGAACCAGTCGCTACATCATGCTATAGAAACTCTTCACTTGAGGTTGGACAAGGGAAGGCTAAAATGTAGTTATGAAGGCAGACGATGAAGACTCCTTAACCCGGAGATTGCATGCTTTTGCTTAGTTTTGGACTCATGTTTTGTTGTTTAATTTTTCAGTGTGTTCTTGTAGCCGTGTTCACGTCAATAAAAGAGTTTGCAGGCTTTTTCCAGGGGGAGGGTGGAATTCTCATCTGCTTGCTGGGGGCAAAGACGTCCCGGGATCTGGGCTTGGATCTGCGTAATCACCCCAGCCTTAGGAAGCAGTTCTCCTGAGCACCTCCTAGTTTGCAGATATCGCCACGTACAAGCCTTTTTCTCCCCTGCTTCCCCCCGTTCTGCATCTTAATTGAGCCGCCCAACCCTGTAGCTCGTTTTATTACTGTTGTACTAACTTTCTCTACATTGTGAATAACCGACTGAAACAGTAGCATGGCGAGTTCTAGAGATCTCTGAAAGTAGCCTCTGTGCTTGTTTAAATAACAGAATGCTTTATTAACGTAGAGTAACTTTTGTTGGTGGTGTTGTCGGTCGTTATTTTAAAGAGCGTCTATTAATCTAACTAGCAGCTTGCTTTGCCTCTTGACATGCTCACTAGCCATCATGCTCACCCTTCTCTTCCAGATCCACTTCCTCATGATACTGTCTTCTAACTGGGCCTACTTAAAGGATGCAAGCAAAATGCAGGCCTACCAAGATATCAAAGCAAAAGAAGAGCAGGAGCTTCAGGATATCCAGTCTCGGTCAAAAGAGCAACTCAATTCTTACACATAAATGTTTGCCACAGTAATTCAGCAGAAGAATTCTGTAGCTCTGACAAATCACCAACTAGCTGCTCCGCAGTACAGATGTGTGTCTACCAAACAAAATTAGAGAGAAGTGCAAAAACTTCACATTCCAGCTCCTGGGACACATTCGTAGGGAAGTCTTCCCATGGGTAATCTTCCATCCTTTCATACAGAGAATGGAGGGTTCATTCCAGGCATTTTAAAAGGCAACACTTCACAACAAGTGACCAAATTACTCTCCTTGGAGGCTTCTGCTGGTTAATGTTTTTCACACGTGCCACAGCATGACGCCCTGCACAAAGCCCTGGCAGGTGCTCCGAACCGGCAGGCAGCCGATGTCTGTGCAGACCTTCGGGCAGAGGCACCTGCTGGGGCGTGTGATTTGGTCTCTCCCTTTGTCTATACCACACGGGAAGCGGGGCCGGCTAACGGTCCCACCCGCCCCTGCTTGTCCCGGCGTTGGGGCAGGGCTGTCCCTGGGCCCCGGGAAGGGCCCCTCTAGGTGTGTGCCACCCTGCTTCTGAGGAGGAGCAGCCACGCTCCCCTGCTCACCTGCCCCCTGAGCAGATGGCCCCAGTTTTAATCCTTTTAGTAACTACTTAATGGAATGTAGGTCCCCGGGTCTGGATAATGATCCCCTTCTTGGAAAATAAATGTCAGCTTTGCCTTAATATTTATTTTCTATAAATGTCTTAGCATTTATATTAGTGGCAGGAGACCATTATCCTACGTTTTAAGGAAGTGAAAAGTGTTACCTTATTAAAATGACACCCATCTGACTACTCCAAATGAGCGGATGAGAAAGTTTGCAGAGTTTTACACAGACAATACAAATTACAGCCATAAACCAGAATACAGGATGACCACCTTTCTCTATCTTGGTGCTTAGCAAATTTATAGTCAGTGCTTACGTGTTTTCCTTTTTACAAATTAATTAGCACATTAAGAAAATGTGGTGTTCAGAAAAAAAAAAAACAAACCCACAACCCAACAAACTGGTGCCATTTTAAAGTCATTTCCCATAGAAGTCTGCCTTCTAATTAATGGTTTTTTTCAGAAGCATTCAGTGATATCTTGAGTATTAGTGATGGTATATTTGGTGTTTGTTCTATATGATATATATATATATATATAAATGTTGGGGGGAAAAAGTAAACTACAGCAGTCATTTGAAAAAACAAAAGAATTAACTATTCAAGTCATACCCATGGTAAGCTGACGTGTGGTTTGATAGTTTTGACCGTTTGCTGAGTATAAATCAAAGGAAGCACAAATTTCCTCGAGTCAGTATTAAGAGAAAAGGCATTTGGGGGGGTATTAGCTTCAAACATCTCTTTTTTTAATTTTTGTCTTCTTTTTTTTTTCCTGTTCAATATTGAAGTCTAATTTGACAGTTTCAAAAAAAGGGGCAAAGTTGATCAGTGTAGAGCAACTATGACAAAATAGCCTAGTGTTTGTTCTTACCTGTTGCATGAAGGAGACATTTCTACAGCAATGCAGGTGATGTTCTAGCCCAGTGTTTGCATAAGGGTAATAATGAGGGCAGTGTCTTAAAGCCTAATTCTTTTCTAATTCAGTGTAGCTATTACTGGGAGTTTTTGAAGTTTTGTTTAAGTAGTCTAATATTTTTATGTAAAGAGCATTAAATTTTGCTATGTATAAATTTTTGTAACCTAACAGTGAATCAATATTTTCTATCAGTGCCAAGGGCTTCCTGTAGTTACATCCAAGTGTTAAAATAAATATTTGTAGATAATAGACGACACCTGTGTACGCTTATTTGCAAACAGCCCCCACAGCTGCTCCCTGCTAGCGCATCTCTAGGCTTTGATGTCTCTATCGGAAGCGAGAAACAACCTTTAGGTCAGTGGTACCTGCTCCCATGCCCTGGGAGGAAGGGGTGCCCTGCAGGTGCAGGCTTGCAGCACGGGAAGGCGGCAGGTGGTTCCCAGCAGGACGACGTAGCGGTAGTTCCAGTTGTTCCAGTGTACGAGCGCCATCTGTCCCTTCCCGCTCAGGCCTCGCCCCAATGGTCACAGGTGCCGGCATCGCCGCGACAGCAACGCGAGCAGCGTGGTAGGATTAGGCCAGGCACCAGGTCACTGCTCAGCTTCTTTTCTAGAAGCAAAGTTTGTTTCCACCACGGGTTCCGGCGCTCCGTGGGTCAACAGCCAACCCAGTCACCAGGACAGAGCTTTGCTTTTTCTTTTTTGCCCTTAAATTCTGTCAAACTTGGCTTCACCGTCATGTAGTTAGGGCAAGGCCTGCAGCCTCAAACGCAGTGCAAGGTGTACTATATGCTGCCAACCTCAAGTACTTCATTGGTTAAAAAAAAAAACCCACAAAATACTGTATTTTATACTGTAAATAAAGTTTAATGATCTTGCCTATAATCTACCTACAAAATACAAAGCTTAAATAAAGATGAGTTAAATAGCAGTTTTTATTTGAATCTCTCCGTTCTGGGCTGGTTAACACCAACAAGAGGTCAAGCTGCTTTTAAAAGGGGTTGTTTCCCCTGCCCCGGCCTTAAAAGGGGACAGGTCTGTTTGGCTCTGTCACGAGCCACGGGGCTCCAGGGGACACCCTGGCAAAGGGGTGACGAGGCCTGAGTTTTGTGTTACCTGCGCGCTGCTACTCGGCCCTGCGCTCTGCGACAGTTGGAGGGAAAGGGGCTGGGGGGGTGGGGGGGACACACGCCACCCACCCCTTGGAAGGAAAGCGGTCGCTTTTCGGAGGAACTCTGTGCCAAAGCCAACCTACCTGAACGTACTGACGCGGTGTTTTTCATACACAGCTCTGTCCTTTCTCTCACCCGCCTCGGGGTGGGGAGGGCTCTGTTTTGGGTTACTAACCCACCAGGGCTCGCTAGCTGAAGTCAGTGAACGAAGTGACGAGAGAGACAGCTCAAAAAATTCAGCTTTATTAATTTATAATTCCCCAGGCTGCAGCCCCGGTGCCTAACAGTCGCTACAGTTTTTCTACAAGCAGAAAGCTGCTTTACAAATAGACTGAGTGTAAAAATTGTAATAATCATCATCATCAGCTGCTGTTCACCAGAAGTTTTCATCCACGTCTCCGTGAGAAATGCCTGCAGCGCTGTAGTAAGGATAGGAGGGAGGGAAAGAGAGTGATAGGAGTCCAAAGTATAAATACTCCCTTTAAAATGAAAGTTAAAAGACTGGCTCTGTTGGAATTCTCTTGAAGGAAACCGAAGGAACTGAGCAAGTCTTTAAGGGCGAGGAGTTGGGCCTTCAGGACCAGAAAGCCATCACAGATTTATCAAAAAGCAGTACTTTCTGCTCCTGTGGCGCTTACCCAGTCCAAGGAGCACTCTGCAGACTGAGGAACACCTGGATACGGTCTGGTAGGCAAAACAGCACTTTAAATGCACACCTAATACTGAAGCCTCACTCTGGTTAGTGTGACCAGTCAATATGTTTTTAACCATTCTACGCTTTTTGCTTAAATATATATTTTTAAGTCTACATCTTCAAATGAACTGAAAGATTTGGTAGATTTGGGGTTGGGTTGGGTTTTTTTCCTTTCCCTCTCCAGCAACTAAAAACTACATATCCTTATCTATCGATGTCCAGAGAGACCCAGGGCAATGCTCTGCTCTGGTAACCCAGTGCAGGCAGCCAGAAGTCTCGGGGCGGGGGAGACGTGTATGATCTAGTTTGTTCAAAGCCCACGATGCTGCCATCGAGCAAAGCCAGGTTTAGCTGCTACAAGCAGCTTATCTGCAGGGTGCAGCACAGACAAACCTGCAGAGGGCCGTTACCCAAGAAGAACCCCTCATACAGCAGCTCACTGTCAAGGAACCGGCACGCTGCTCAGTGGCAGATAAAAGGTTTTAATTGCCACAGCAACTGAAAGTCATCACTGAACGTGGGTCCCAGAGCTGAAGGTCATAAAATGCACGACATACTCCCCTGCCTAAGAACTGGAAGGATCCTGAATTGTTCCAACACATTTGCTTTTGCCTACTAGCTTGTTTATACTGGTTTGTTCATATCTCTTCTGCCTTTTAAGAAGGCAGATGTCCCACTGTAACTTCCTATTAACATGAGATAATAGGAGCGATCAGTAGTAATTTATGAGCCTTACCTGTCATCCTTTTCACTCAATAAAGGTCCCTCTGGGAGTGAGATTTCCGATTCCTCTTTCTTTGAATCCTGGCAGCCAACAGGAAAATACACTTTCTGTAACTGGTTCTTAGGCCAAGGTTTAAGTGACTCAGTGACAGCACCTTAGGTATTTTAAGGCACCTAACTGAAAATAAAGCTACTATTTCTACAAAGGCTGAACTGCACCCAGAATAACCAAAGTATTCTGCAGTCCCTCATCAAAGCAATGTTCACCCGTGTATATACCTGTTCTTTAAGGTCCACTTTTCCATTTTTGCCAGAATAAATTCCATCAGTTGTGTTAATGGAACACAAACTGACCTGCATTTAAAACATAGTTTAAACTAAACTTGAGGACCTTTCAATTTAAATACTGTCCTAGTGCCCAAAACCAAAGTGAAGTAACAAGCCCTCCCAGAATACCAGGAAAAAAACCCAAAACCCTTATAAAAGAAAGAGTTTTCAATTTTTTTCTTTTCAATAAGCACATTTCTGCAATACAAATCCAAACACTCATCTCTGCAGGTTGTTACATAAAGCTTCTGTATGAAGAAAAAAGAAAGCAAGCAAATACTGTTTTCATTCTACGTGTATTTTAGTAAGACATTAACTCAGCCAACAACATTTCCGGCACCGAGTTTTGAGACTCCTCACCTTGTTTACCAGTTCCTGCTCCCTTCTCTGCTGAATTATCCTCATGTATTTTTCTAATGGATTTGGAGTAGGATCCTTCACGTCATCTTCTGCACCAGAACTGCTGTTTCCAGGTTTTCCTCCCTCCTTGTCTTCTTTTTCTTCATCTCTTTTCATTGAGTCTTGGATCCCCTTTAAGACACAAAATCAAAATTAAATACCGACCAGCTCAAGAAAAATACCTTTTATACCTAACCACCTACACTGCATGCAGGGTTTCATCTTAACCCCAGCAAAGGCTGCCAGCCCAAACAGCATTTCATTTATTACATGCAGTTCAAGATGAAATATTAAGCTATTGCTTCAGTTCAAAAAGTAACATTCAAGAAATCCCACCCACCCTAAGCCTGTCTGGATGTCTGAGGTGCTGGGAGGCCCAAGGCCTTTCCGTGTGACATCTACATGTCAGCTGAAGAGGAGCTCACCCAGTATGCAAGTTTCTTGGCAGGCCTAGTTTGCTGGTGGCAAAGGGGTAGCGTGAGCGTGTGTCATCAGCACCACTACACTGAAGCAAATTAACCAGGGTTCAAGGGCAGGAGGAGAAAGATTAAATGGGAGGGAACAAAAGTTTTATACAGATCCTAGAAGTCCAGAACACTATTTCAACACGTAGCTCAAAGGGATTTAAGCAAGCTCCTTAAGATCTCCTTGTAATTTTTACTTCCAAGAAGGTTCTGAAGATATTTGGATATGAACAGGCTAATGAACAGATGGTCATTAACATGGTCTAGTGGTGTCCCACCAGCAGCAGTCCAGATCAGAAAGTCATTGAATGTAAAGCTTGTTCCAACAGCCTGGTAACAGCTGCCGTCTAAGTTCTGGTCGTAAAACTGTAGCTTCCAGTTAGATGAAGCATGGAAGAAAAGGTATCTGTTTCCAGTGAAAGAGTAGATGCTAGTGAGACTCTTTGCTCAATGGCATGAGTACATACAAACCCCTTGGCCTCTACTACTTTCACTTAAAGAATAAAATCTATTTGTAACCACAGAACATACAGAGCAATCCTAAAATACATGGCATTGCAAGGCTGCATTGCTGCCAGAAATTAAAGTGCTGAATCACAACCTCTTTGTTGAGCTTCTCCACTTCATTTTGCTCTCTTTCCAAAGCTTCCTGTTGTTCTTGCTCTCTCCTTTCTTCTATTGCTTGCCTTTCTTCTTCTTCCATGTTTTTCTCAACTTCTCTATTCTGTTCTTCAATCTGTCTTTGATCCAGCACCGCTGTGAAAAATCAGTCCAACACCCGTGATTTGCTTGACGTGGTTCAGTAAACTAGTGCAGTAGCCTACAGGTACGTAACAGGTTCCCGTATAACATTAATAGCAACGGAAAAACAACTGCACATGTTGTTTATAGGTTTACCAAAGTTACCAAAGTTATTCCTAGGTATCTGGTAATGTTTCTTACCACCTCTAAACGGCTCGCTCTGCTGTATGAATCACAGAATCCCAGAATCATTCAGGTTGGAAGAGACCTTTGGGATCATCGAGTCCAACCATCAGCCCTACTCTACAAGTTCTCCCCTACACCATAGCCCTCAACACCACATCTAATCTAGTCTGAAACACAGTCAGGGATGGGGACTCCACCACCTCCCTGGGCAGCTGATTCCACTGACTGACCACTCTCTCTGTGAAACTTTTTCCTAATGTCCAGCCTAACCCTACCCTGCTGCAGCTTGCAGCCATTCCCTCTTGTCCTGTCGCTCATTGCCCGTGAGAAGAGACCAGCACCAATATCTCTACAATGCCCTTTCAAGCAGTTGTAGAGAGTGATGAGGTCTCCCCTCCTAATCCTTACTAATAGTTGAAGAGTAGAGCCACAATAGAGGCAAGGGAGTTGACAAATCTCTGAGCTTCTCATTCCTACCATGAACTTCCTCATTAGATCCCCTAAAATTCGTGTTGCTGTACTCTTTCACTCTTTGCAATACAGTTGGATAAAATTAATTCCATTTACAAAAAAAAAGTACTTAAAACCATTTGAAAAATATTGGAGGACACAATACTGATGTGATCAGTATATTTTAAAAGCTATTTAAGCAGAATATAAGTAAGTAGAACACCTACTTATAAGCAGAATAAGCATTCAGATAGTAATTAGATGGGGAAACTAAATACAGGAATTGTTAGAAGCTAGAGCTCTTCCCTAAATAAAATTAATGATAGTGCTTCTATCTAGAACAATTAGAAAAGCAGCATATGCTGCACTGAAATAATCCTCCTCTACCCAAAGACTTGAACCAGCATTGTGATAAGACAGTTTGCAAAGACTCAAGAAAAATGGAAAAAATAAATAATTAATCTAGGCAAGCGGTACATAAAATACTTAGAAAAACCAAACCCACCAAAAAACCCAAACCCAAACCTTTCAAGTCTTATTTCTAATCAAGAGCAGAAATTATATATTCAATAATTATCCTAAAGAGAAAAATAAGAAACAAAATCTTTTCCCCAGAAGCTGAACAGGGGGGTGGGACAGGTGGCAAAAATGTTTAAATGAAAAACAAATTTAACCACAAGCAGGGTGAGAAAGACATGCTCATACAATAAAGCAAAAAAAAAAAACATTCCTTCATTACATAGTTAGCACTTTTGGAACACATCTTCAATCAAGCCAGCATACCTACCTACAGAATGTTAAAAATTTGGCTTTTTGTGTTATACATTTGACATTTAAAAGGACTATTCACTTCTGTTTCTGAGCTGAGAACTCACTTAAGTCCTGCAGCGAAGTGGCTGCTGCTGGCACAGTGGCTGTGACTTGGCTTCCATTGACAATGTCCCCAGATGGATGCAAGGCATCACTTTCACACTGCTCTGGAATGTCCCCCTGATCTGGAGAAGAAATTTGAACAATGGCTTCATTATTTTGTAATTACAATAGCAGAGCACAGCAACAGACACAAAGTGTGGGAATGGGTGAATCAGAACACATAAGTATCAGCACTAATTGAGCATTTTCCCTTCAACTTGACCATTTCCCTGAGGAGTAAGAATTATTATAGGCTGTACTTGCTTCTTTAATTACAGAATTGTTAGTTTTGAAATTAGCTATTGGAACACATCTGTTTACAAAGGCAAACCAGAGCCACGCATAAATATACAGCAGAAAACCAAAATGTTTTCATTTCTTCACATAATCAAGACAGGGGTCACAGAAAAAGTACACGTCCAAGCTTAGCTCCTCCTTCCAATGCACATAAGGCAATCCCTGACTATTCGATCACATACTATTTCTGTATCAGGATCCTTGCCTTCCTCAGCACACAGGATGGAAAGATACTGCTAACTCAGATATTCTACACTGTATTTTCTTCACCCTGTGCAATGTGGCTCTGAATTTACAAAAGTTACTGTACTTCCTCTGATCTATGATGCTCAGTGGCTTCTCAATTATTTATTCGCAAAGCATGCAGACTGCCACTATCTCAGTTTTAGGGGAGAAAGTAAAAAGAGATAAAACGTCAGATGTAGCCATTATTTCTAGGTAGCCAACCTGAATTACACAGGACCATTTTTCCAAGCACTTAAGTGTTTAGATCTAAATCTCCCCTCTTCCAGTTTGAAGCCATTAACCTTCATCCTATCACTACATGCCCATATAAAAAGTCCCTCCCCAGCTTTCTTGTAGGCCCCCTTCAGATGCTGGAAAGGGCTACAAGGTCTCCCTGGAGCCTTCTCTTCTCCAGGCTGAAAAACCCCAACTCTCTCAGCCTGAAGAAGCAAGAGCCTTTTCTTCTTGCACAAAGGAAAACAAGACACCCAAACCAATCAGTTTCTCTCTGAGAATCATTGAATTGTGCACGCCAAAAGGACCTCCAAAGGTCATCTAGTCTGACCTCTCCACAGTCAGCAGGGACACCCCCAACTAGACCAGGTTGCCCAGGGCCTCATCGAGCCTCACCTTGAATATGTCCAGGGAAGGGGCCTCAACCACATCCCTGGGCAACCTGTTCCAGTGGTCCACCACCCTCATAGTAAAGAACTTACTCCTAATATCCAATCTAAATCTGCTCTTCTTGAATTTGAAGCCATTGCCCCTCATCCTGTTACTGCAGGCCTTTTAGAACAAACCCTCCCCAGCCTTCCTGCAGCCCTCCTTCAGGTACTGGAAGGCTGCTATTAGATCTCCCCAGAGCCTCCTCTTCTCCAGGCTGAACAACCCCAGCTCCCTCAGCCTGTCCTCGTAGCACAGGTGCTCCAACCCCCTGACCATTTTTGTGGGCCTACTCTGGCCTTGCTCCATCCATCAGGTCCATGTCCCTCCTATCTTGAGGGCTCCAGACCTGCACACAGTACTCCAAGTAAGGTCTCACCAGAGCAAAGTGGCAGAATCCCCTCTCTGGATCAGCTGGCAACACATCTTTTGGTGCAACCCAGGATGTGATCAGCCTCCTGGGCTGCAAGTCCACCCTGCCTGCTCATGTCCACCTTCTCATCCATCAGCAACCCCAAGTCCCTTTCCTCAGGGCTGCTTTCTAATGCCTTATCCCCTAGTCTCTATTGAGAGTGAGGACTGGTCTGACCCAGGTGCAGAACCCTGCATCTTGTTGAGCAATGGTCTGAATCTTTAAATTAAAATTCTTTTAAAGGAATTATAGATGGAAGTATCTGCCAAACTGTCATTCTAGCTAAGTTACGAGAATGCTTTCAGTTTCTTACAAAAGCAGCAGGAAATCCGACTAGCTTCATCTAGGCAAGTAAATTCTATGTATGTTTTATATAAGACCAAAATAATGGGCTATGACACTCAAATGAAAATCTATTCTGGTTTTGGTTGGGGTTTTTTTTTCTCTCTCTTTAGGCTTAATTTCTACAGTTATCAACAACACCATTATTTCCATATGAAGCATCAGTATGCTTCAGGGTATGTAATATTTAAATAAACATTTCCTTTCACAAATACGTTCCTGTTAAATATTATATCCAATTTCTAAAGCCCTGCTGACCAAAAGAACAAATAAGCAAATTTATTTTTTTTTAATGTACCTTAGTTACATAAAAATGTCTTTGAAAACTGACCCTGCCAGCTTGACGGCAGCAGATAGAGAAAACAACATTTACAGCAAATGCAAAACGCCACATAATAGCAAGGTTCTCCCTGCAATCAACAGAGAGCAGAAACATAAATAAAACAAAATGCTAACCTCAGAGAAAAAGAAAAAAAAAAAGGATAAAATTCATGTTTCAGTAACTGGACTATATGTTCCAAAACTACTCAGAGCTGCTGATTAATGACAGCGTAATTGCAAATGATCTTCACGCATTTACACACACTTCTAAAGTAACTTCTAATTCATACTACTATTTCAGCCTCAGCTACTGATGGAAAAACAAATGAGAGTATACGTCACGGCTGCAGGAACTTATGGTCAGAATTAGCACTTGGTAATACTGCTCTGATACTGGTCTATGATCAGCACTGCTTGGAGTTGTACTTTATGTAGCAAATACAACAGAGCCTCAAGTTAGTTCTTCTACTAGTTATCTCTGCTGTTTAAAACAAAACGTCCCCCACAATTTTAAAACATTCTGAAACAATTGTCAGACCCACGTGCCTTAATCAGAACAAGGTTATGCAAGACTTCTGAACACAGAGTATCTTCCTAAATTTCAGAACCAACTCAATTGTAGTGTCTGCTTATTACTACATACCCTTTCTCCTCTAAAGATGCAAATATAAAGAAAATTAATCCATAATCTGAGACAGCTTGTCTTGTTTTTCTTATTTCCAACATCAGCCTTAAACTATCAAGACAACTGTCTTACAACTGTTAAGCCCCAAGGTTTTAAACAAATTGTCTACAACGCACTACAACTTACTTTCTTCAAGATCTTCATACATTAGTTTCCCTGGTTTGGGGATATCACTGCAATCTTTTTTATCTCCTCGCTGATTAGGAAGTCTGAAAGCAGAAGAACATAAATAATAAAAAGAAGGTCTCAGCTTTTACACAACTAGCAATCTGAAACACAAGGGTTACTCACATGCTTAGCAAAAGACTAAACCAAACGTAAAAACCATGCAACCAAAACGCTGCAGGTTTCTAACTCAGAAAGTCAGCTCCATCTCTCAGATGGCCATCTCCCTGCAGGCTTTCCCCAAGGCCTATGTATGACATAAAGGCATGACATTTACACAACATACACTCTCAAAAGGCAGAAAAAGGAGCAAGGGGGGACAAAAAAAGAAGAAGAAATACAATGAAGTGTGAAATGTAGTCAACTGAAATTAAGACATTTTCATTTTCAGGCTTTGTGTTGCAGCCTAATTCCTACTTTGATGTCACCTTAACAGACGTGTTTGAAATATACTAGGATTAGTTGTCTGGCAAAACATATAGGCAGAAGTGAAAATCTGGGTGCTATGAAAAATGGGGTTAGTGCCCTCATTCGAAATCTCCGTTTATCTCATCAGAAAGATAATGTGAAAGAACAATATCTCCCATGTGACCCAGCTGTTAAACCAACCAGAACCCAAACAGCAAAAGGAGTGCAGGTCACTAATGAAATTCAGCAGCAGCACTTCATAAAGGAGCTTACTTCACACCAGCTGGTGCTCTTCACCATGGCATAAATATGTTTGTGCTTACAATTTCTAAGGAATTCAGGTCTTCTCTAGCACAAAAGTGAAGAACAAAACATACCCCCACAATGAGACATGTGAAGAAAAAAAACCATAAAACTGGGGACAAATAAATAAATGTGCATTGTCAGGAGGATAGTTCAATAACGTCAGCAGGGGAAAATACCCTGTAAATTAAATACAACAGAATTCATAAAATTTCAAGTTTTTGGAAGTCTACTTCGTTTTTTTTCAATCCCTCCTTCCCAGAAATGGTCAAGTGTTAAATAATTCTTAAGAATGCAAGGTTAAAGGACATACTTGCCATTTTCTTCAATACTGTGTCCTGCAGCACTGCTAGAAAGAGAGTCAATAAACTCCCTCAGACTCATCAGACAGAAGTGGTCTGCCTCATTAGGACCAGACAACACATTTCCAAAGAGTTTTAAAAAATTCATTCCATCAAACAGAGCTGGTCACCAAAACCTGAACTCTAGCTAGTGTCAATTCCACACAACAGTACTAGTGTGCTAATCAACACCAAATGATGAGTTATGCTTAAAATTCCCATTAAAACTTAATCAATCAAACAAAAAAACCCACCTAACCACCACCATCTAAACTATTTGTTAATGTCCAAAATTCCTTTTTCAGCCTAAAACTGGTAACAACCTTCACAATCGGCTGCTTCTGCCCTAAACAAAAAATGAATAGTTTGGATAATAATCTGCTTTATCACTCTAGTCTTCCTGTCTGTGTTTATTGGCTTCCTTCATACCACTCATATCTTGAAACATAAACAAACAAGGAGCAGCTACGGTCACAGAAGCAATTGTTCTTCCCCACTGACAGAGGGCTAACTTGTAATGGCTAACTGGTGTTACAGCATCATACTTTCTTTTCTTTTTAAAGAAGTTCCCATTGCCACTTCAAATCTACAGGTCATAAACTAGTCCAACAATACACATCAATGATGTGGCATTTGCCTAATAATGAGAGTGAATAGCTAGAAAAGCCCACACACGCATTTCTCAAATATTTCACGTAACGGAAAACAGTCCAGGGCACAAGCAACTAAAATTACTCAACAAAAGAACGATTTTCCATTTAAGAAACTCTTGGGCAAGCAGCAAGTTCAAGAAAAGTATTGGGACTTCATACTCTCGCTTTGTCATGAGGAACCCAAGAAAGCAACTAGTACCCACAGCTGCCTCCCCAGACTCTGGTCAGTTCTTTGCAACACAGCTTATTCCTACCCTTCACTTTTCAGGCAGCATGGGCTCTACACCATCCTTCAAAGAAGTACAGTCCCTCCCAGTACTAGAGCACTTCCCTGTATCACCTTAATATGCATGCTGACAATCAACCTTCATTTCCTATCATCTGTCGCACACACCTAAGACAATAGTGTAGAAAATGTGAACAAGCAGGAAAAGAAGAGACAGCCACCTAGAAATCCTAACAGCTTCTTTTCAAAGCCAAGAACATAAAGGCTCTCCCCAAATTCTAACCACAAAAACGACCCTCTGTATATCAAGGACATGAAAACAACAAAGCAAGGAAGCCCTGTCTATGAATGCCTACTACAGCAGCCTCAGCACAAGCCAACCTTCTTCAGCCATCAAATATGGAACGATGGCTAGAAGGTTACGGTCAATTCAAGTGTCACTTATTAGGAAAGAAACATTATAATTAAATACTTGAGCGTTTTCTGAAGACACTTATTCAGGGTTCTCAGGTTTGGAGAGTGGAGACACCAGTGACTTAAGAACAGAAGAACTGCATACACAGAAATAAGAAATACAGAGAGGAAAGAGACGTCATTTTATACAGCTTAATTTTGCCAAACTATTAATTTATTTAAAAGAGATTCTAAAGAAAAAAAGAAAAAAGAAAAAGGAAAAAAGAAAAAGGAAAAAGGGAAAAGGAGAAAGGAGAAAGAAAGGAGAAAGGAGAAAGAAAGGAGAAAGGAGAAAGAAAGGAGAAAGGAGAAAGAAAGGAGAAAGGAGAAAGAAAGGAGA
>VZTM01033849.1:87942-106449 GCA_013400555.1 Jacana jacana | reverse complement strand
GAATTATTTCTTATATACAACAATGGAAAGTCAATTCAATCTTTAGCTAGTTTTGGAAGTACATTATGCAAGCTAGTACAGTCAGTTACAAACAAAAACTGAACTCTGAGTTTGACAAAGTTAGTGTGAAAAGGTTCCAAAGAGGATTCTATTTAATACCTGATTACAGACTTTTTTCATAGTTCTAATGTTAAAGCCATTTACTTTGTAGGTCAATGTTAACAACCTACACCACAAACAGGAGCTGCATAATCCTGAAGTGTAAGATTCATCATCCTGGCATAATGCAAAAAATCTGACTGAATCCATATTATTCCATACCAACATATACTCAAGAAAACTGACATTCTCTTGCTCACATCTAAACAAAAAAATGAAGCTGGCACAATTATCCTTGTCTGCATCATGTATAGGCATCTCATACCTTTATTTTCTTTCTGAGATCCTGAAGTCTGTAAGAAATAAAAGATGTTTTAACCAGTTTATTTCATCACAACTGTAATTCAAGCTTATTTTCAAAATCAAAATAACTTTACCAGCGATTTGTAAAGACTGGATTTTGGATTTATCCTCATTAATTGAAGAAGATCTTGCAAAGTCCACAGCTTTGGGAGAGAACAAAAAACATTTGAAAAGGTTACCTAATTTAAAGTCATTTCAAATATGCAATAATCACTATTTTACCATTGCAGAATGTTTTCCAACAAGAAATATCTATTTAGTGCCTTGTAAGATCATTTTCAGAGGCCTGCTGTTCTAGTACTGCATTTACTTATCTCCACTACCTAAGACATGAAGCAACCAGCAATTAGTTTGATGATCAACTGAAGCTGTGAAAAGAGACAGTCTGTCTCCTTCCCATCCTCCTCTTGTTACTTTCCTTGCCTCTTTTCATGATATACCATATCAAGATATATCAGGTGAGCTCATAACCCAAATGACGACCGACTACTCACCGGGTAAAACAAAATAAATTTCAGTTAGAAATAACTTCAGCCTCTCACATACTCATCTAGGAGAAACAAAGAGAGGGTAGTGGCTGCCTTTTTTAGCCACAGCTTTTACTCAGAACAGCTTCAACTGACCCTGTACCACATTTTCAGGGAACTGAACAGCCGAACGAGATAAGCTTTCATCAGGACCAGTTCCCCAAGTGCTCTGCCACACGGCCTCACAAATTGTCACGCCAGGCTGCAGCTGTGGGTGAAGCAAGCGTGAGGTTAAGAGGCTTGTGCGAGGCCTTTCCAGAACAGCATCATTAGCTTATTACCAATTTAAATATTCATGAAATAATGAATAATGACATATTTAACAGATATGATCACAAGCTGTACTTGTGTTTGTACTTCTCTATCACAAAAGGGGATGTTTTTCTATTCTGTTGGAATATGACAATGCCCAGAAAGCAAAGCACCTTGAAGTCTTACAAGAGGTAAATTACTGAACTTACTTTCTTCTTCTCTAATCCACTTTCCGGAAAGAAAACTGAAAGTGAATACTCATAGCCACATCTCTGTAGATGGTCTGCCACCAAACTGTTGGAAGCTGTGATCAAAAGTGAACTGTCATCACTTAGAACAGCCTGTGGTTGAAGTTCTCCACTTAAAATTGGATGCATTAGTTCATGGATTAGCTGGTTTCGGAGCTGTGTCTGATACAGAGAAGACATATATATTCTCAGTTTACATGTTATTCAATAAGAGTTTTTATTTTTCAAAATCCATGGGGAGTCTTATCTTACTTGTACACACTAAATTCCAACCTACAGAAGAGAAATGGGTACACTAACTTTGGCAAAATTTACAAAAGTCCTTGGGTCACTGTGTTTCTTCAGAACCTTCTAATAGTGGCTACAGGGATCTTTCTTTCCCTCAAAATGTAGCAAATGTAGGACAGAAAAGAAGTACTGTTCTCAGTGAAGAACTCATAAACTGCACTCCAGCTCCATTTTTAGATCACTGCTTTCCTGTTCTCTTTCTCTCTGGCTTAAATAAAGGCTGCCTGATTTGGCCTTAATTTCAGGCATACTTGGAAAACTCACTAGTCCTCTTCTGAGTCTCATGATAACTCTGCCATCAAGAAGCTGCCAATGCCATCACAAAAGCAGATGGGAAAATAAACAGGAAATTCAGTGTCTTTGATACCAACCATTTTGTAGGAAAGAAGAGTACTAATCAAAAAAGCCTACAGGCACTAATAATAATTAAATCCCTTTTTTTATTTGCATTCTGTGCATTCATTATTTCTCTACAATAGAGAAAAAATAATAACCTAAAATCAAAAAATATCTCTTCTGTAAAAGGAAGAAATAACTATTTTCATTATGCAATTATACAAATAGTCCATAGCACACTAAAAGATCACGACAGAAACAGCGCTTTAAGCTTTCGACAACAGGTATGCAAAAGTGACAAAGTTGATTAAAGAATATTGTTAGGAAAACTAAGATGAACCACTTTCCAAAACTTAGCAAAGTTAGATCAGCAGGCTAGACTGATACTGTACCATGGCTTTCTACAGAAATTGGGCTGACAACAGAAACAAGCCAACTGAAACATTTGTTCTCCTTATTAATTTCTGAACTTGTCTCATTGCAACCGTGACAGAGATTGTGCTACCCCAGAACAGCCAAGAGAAGCAATTACTTACACGTCATGACAAAGCGCAAGCGGAGAGCACACAGCTAAATCCCTGTCCCTACTATGGGAAAGGAAGGCAGAAATTGGTTGTTATATGCTGGCATTCAGCATACCTGTAGCTCCAGATCCACTCTGCCTCTTACCAACAGGAGGCAGCCAGGTAAGCCAGTAAAAGTTGAGAGTATCCTCATTAGAGGATGTAATCCATAAAAATCCATATGAAACAAAGCCATATTAATTCTTCAGCTCAGAATAGCTACAAGATCTTTAATATGATGTATAACCTTCTAGACAAGGAAGACGAAGCAGGAAAGTGAACTTAAATAGCATGCCACCTGACAATTAGTTAAGTCAAAGACAACAAGAGATGGTTCAAGCACTGCAAAGCTGATATGGAGATCACTGAGGGAGAAACAAGTTGTCCTGAACAGGGAATTCTTGGCCATAAGATTATCAGTGGTATTCTTAAAATGTAAATCTCACTATTGTTTTTAACTTTAATGAACTTAACATAAAAAGCAGGAGATAAAAAAAATTTGCTGGTGACATGACGATGTGTATAGAAGTATAGGAAGATCAACACATCATAAAAAATCCAATCAGATGATGTTTAAAGAGAAACTGCCTGAAATACAACATTTCAGCATTTCAGGGGAAGTACAAATTTCTGCTACAACAGAAGGGATGCATTATTTGGAAAAAGCAAGATGTGCATGTATCAATCAACTATTAGCACTACAAATGTAACATGCCTCAAAATGAGATATATGCAGCCTTCCACAGACTTTTTACCAAAAATAGGAGAATTAATACCATTCTAAGATTTTTCTGGAAAGCTCACAATGATTATCTACTTCCTCTAAAAGAAAAAGGAGGTAAAGACTTCAAAATGATGCAGAGGACTACTGGGGTAACGAGCGATAGGACTACTGCACCTTGACTTGCTTAGTGTCGTAGAACAGCATGCTGAAGAAAACGTACAACTGCTGCCTATAAATTCATCAAGAGGAGGAAAAGTTACCTAAACTGAAAGATATTCTAAACCATTCTCATCAATGAGCAGAAGAGGAAGAAACAGAACAAACTGTTTTAAAACAGAACTGGAATATTTTAGAATATGCTTACCTATGGCAGGTAATAAACAGACTGCAACCTAAGATATCCTTTCTAAGCCTGTATTCTCTTTATTCCTCTCTTCCCTACTTGGCTTTTTTTCTCAGGCATGGAAATTTTCAAAGACCTGATACAGGCCTTTAACCTTCCTGAAAAAGACTCTGAGACTAATCTACAACAAACAGCACCACTATTGAGGAAGAACCCTATGTCTGGTCAAAAAAACCAGCTGAACACAAATTAGGCTGTGACACAAATAATACAGCTAGAGAGAGTGGGACACAGTGTTATTTCACATGACTTTCACTGCTTTGAAGGTTCAGCAGTACAGCGACCCACAGGTAGCACCTACTGAGAATAAATCACACCTTAAGTGTGTCCAGTACACCTCGGTTCTTAAAAGTCTGATAAAGCCTTTTCCGGAGTTCATCTTGGGACAGTGTCGATGCCATCCTGTCCTACAATACCGGGAAAAAGAGACACGTAAATAAAAGGGCATTATTGACTCCCAGCTCGATCCCCAGCATCCCCTGAGGCCCAGGCTTTCCTAGGGAAGCCTCCCCCTACCCACAGGGAGAACGGCAAGCCCCGGCCTGCACCTCGACCTTCCTCTTCCCGCCCGAGCGGCAGCTGTGGACGTTCCCCGGGGCCGGTAGCCCAGCCCGCCCGGTCGAGCCCGGCAAACGGCAGCAGGACCGGGGAAAGACGGCAGCAGAGCGCAGGCGGCGGCTGAGGCTGAGGCGTCACGGGGTTGCCGGATGCTACGGCGAAACGGAGCGGAACGCTTCCGGTCGGCCGTTGGTAGCCGTTGGAGAGCTCGCGCCGCAGGGTAGGCGGGGGGGGGCCCGGGGCGGGACCCTGTAGAGCATAGACACCCCCCCCTCAGCATCTCCTACCTACCTCTCCGCCTGCCCCGCAGGCAACCCCGGCAGCGGCTGGCCCTTCCCCTGAAAGAGGCGGCCTTGGGAGGGTATAGGAGAGCCGCCCGGAGCTCCGGCAGGCCTCCCGGCCTTGGGCCGCGGTGGAAGCGTTCCTTCCCCCCCCACACCCTGGGTTAAACTGTGGGGGCTCCGGAGACGGGCCGTGGAACTGTCCTAGGCCTTCTGTGTGTGAGGGAGAGCGGTGCCCGCCTCTGCCACCCTTTCCCTTCCTGTCTGTAGGGCCCCCAGGGAGAGACGGATGCGGAAATGCCTCAGGGACGGGTACATCCATGGTACTTCGTGGTGCTGCTGCCGTCCGAGTTACTGGAGGGATGTCAGTCAGTTGTGGAGTTTTTAGTAGTAAATAGATTCACTTCCAGGAGACGTTCAACTTTCTAAGGATATTTTTTTTCCCCCATTTAAGTATAAATGTGTAGTGAGTACCTAAGGAAGTATTGGCCTTTCTTTAGCCTGTGGTAAATCTGAAGTACGTTGACTGATTTTTATGAGTATTTTCAGATGGATTAAAATCTTACAGACTCATTTGTAAAGTGTCTACCTTTTTTTTTTTTTTCCTGTAGGGAGCACTGTATTGAAGAATGTCTGGAAGTTTCTACTTTGTGATAGTTGGTCACCATGATAATCCCATATTTGAAATGGAATTTCTGCCACCTGGAAAAGTAGAGTCCAAGGTGTGGTTTTTTTTTTTTTCCCTGTGTAATTATGGTGCATTTTCTTTTATAATTTTACAGTGTATTAAAAGCATGACCAGCATTTTGTTAAAAGTGTTACTAGTAGCTACTGTTTTGTGGGATTTTTAGCAGAAACTTTTTGATAGGGAGTAGAACTCTGGAGTCTCTTAAAAATTGTTAGCCAGATCGTACTAATTCTTCATAAAACATTATTTCCTTAAATATTGGATGCTGTGTGGTGAAGAATGCATATGCTAGTTAGCTTTGGTCATTGCTCTTAGTGTGTAGAGTTATAAAAGCTGTTTATTATTTAATGCTACTTCGTGTCATTCTCTACTTTAAGATACATGTAGACAGTAATAAAGTAAGGAACATACATTTGACAGCTCTATTCAGTCCTTTATTTTTTATTCTGTAAAGAAATCTTATTTTTATAATCATCTTCAGTAGTCATACTTGCTTTAAGTAAGAGAGGCATAAAAGCTTGTATTGATAAATACAGGTTTGAAAATGTGAGAAATATAAGACTACTCAATAAGTAGTGCTTGCAGTGGAAAAAGAACAAATTATCTGAAGTGATATTAGACCAAAGAAAAAATAAACATCAGAATAGAAGTGCATGCACCTGTGAGTGTGTCCACAAATAGAAGCATAAGCTGCCGCTGATTTAACAGCGTGGTGTCATTTGTATTTTCAACTGGTGGCCCATAAAAGACCATAAATAAGGCTAGTCAGAGTAGCTGTAGTGAGTGTGGGGATGTGTCAGATAGTGGAAAAATTAATTTTCTGCAAATGGAAATATCTTGGCTCATGTAAGCTTTTTGTCTGAGTGAGGTTAAAGGACTACATTTTCTCTTAAGAGACAACCCAAACTTGATGTGCACCAAAGGAGAACTAGTAGGTATTGATGTGTTTTGGCAACTGTTGCTTCTGTTTCTGAAACATGCCATTTAAGGGTGAATTCAGTGCAGATGCACAGCTGTCTGAAGTAAGTGCTTTGCATATCGTACGTGGTAAATCAGCACGAGCCTTTGCCCCTTACACTTCACCACTTAGTCTCATCCTCGGTATGGTTTCATGGAACTCGCAAGGCTATTAATGCCCTGAGCCCAACTTGATTTGGGGGAAAAACACTGAGAGGTGTCAGAGCAGCATTAGTAGTATTCCTATTTTTTCTTTGAGAAACAGTACAAGTCTGCTTGTGTTTCCAATGTAAGAGAAGCTTACAGTACAGTTTAGTCCCAGGTTTCTTCTTGGCAGATGTCCTCTAGTGTTCTAATCAGTACTCTGTCTCCATACCACTCTGGTGGTGTTTGGGTCAAACATTGTGATCACTCTGTGAAGGCCATTAATGTTTATTGTAGGAAGAGGTGAAATTTACATCCGCAAACTCATATTTAATACCCGTTGCAGGATGTTTTTCTGCACTAGGCTCTTAGGAAAAAGAAAAGTCATTGTCCCCCGGCAGTAAAACAATTCCATGTTTCTAGGTAAATAGCCTGAAATAACAGAATATTTAGGTGATAATGTTACGATAAGCTGTATCTCTGCTTTCCCTATCTGTCCTGGAACTTTTACACATTGTAACCTATTGTTCAGTTTCTGCCAAATTTGCTAAATTGGTGTCAATTTCACAAAAACAGGTGACTGGAAGCAGAGGAAAAGATTTTTACCAGGGCCTCTGTTGTGGAATAAGTTTGCAGTGAGAGATTAGCCATTGGTAAACAAAATAATTCATGCTTGAATTAATCCCTGAGCTATAAATATAGGCTTTATTTTGCAGCTCTCAAGATTGTTTTTGTGATGACCTTTTTTCTCCTTTGACACCACGTATCGTGACAATATATACTAGTTTCATTTAATTACAGGCACATAGGTGGCAGAGAAGAAGGGTATATGTAACTTTACATAATTTGAGCACTCGTTGTTTAGCAACTTGAACAAATGTTTTTTTATATTTATTCCTTGCGCTGAATTACTAATTGTCTGTCTTCTGGAAATACATCAGGATGATCATCGCCATCTCAACCAGTTCATTGCCCATGCTGCTCTTGACCTAGTAGATGAGAACATGTGGCTTTCTAACAACATGTATCTGAAGACTGTGGACAAGTTTAATGAGTGGTTTGTTTCTGCTTTTGTCACAGCTGGACATATCCTTTCCTCATATTTATATAAGGAAAAGCCTGTTGCCAGAAATGGTTAAGTCAGGTAAATGAGTTTGGAACAGATTTATCTGGTTATTTACCACTGCTATTTTTAAGAGTCATGAGCTTCAGAATGAAGCGAGTTGGGAGGCACAACGGGTGTTGGAAATTGGGACTGATTGGAAAGATGGATTTTTCCTTTTGGAGGAGCTGAGATAGCTGAAATTTGGAGCTCGTGTGGTTAGAAGAATGAGGACTGAGAGGGGAATAATAGGAGAGAGTCTGAGCAAGCTTATGAGACTCTCTGTTCCCACCCCTTTGATAGGACTAGAGAGAAGAAGCAAGAATAAGCATGTTTGCTGTCAATCACACCCATTTTGAAAATGCAGTGTCAAGTCTTTACCTTAAATATAGTTAGTCCTAGAAGTGTTTGTTATGAAACATGTTATACATTGAATGTCATTTTAACTTCAGGGGTGTATGGTAAAGGTGCTGAGAGTATCATCCCCAGAATTGTCTGTCTGGCTTTAGAAAAAAGAACCTCGAATAAAGAGGTGATTATTTTCAAATAGGAGAATTTTAAAATATAAAGGTAATCTTTTTAAATTTTACTGCTCCACTTACTACTTTTAATTTTTCCTCCTATAGTCACTGCTATTTCATGTACAGCTAAAGGTGTAAATGCTTAACTCAGGATATGTTCAATGTTTCTCTTATTTGTAACAGTTAAATTTTCCTTAATTGCTTTACATATGAGATTTATAATGCTTCATGATGTAAGGCAAGAAGATGGAATCAAGAACTTCTTTAATGATGTATATGACTTGTATATAAAGGTAAGAACCCGCTTCTTAAGGCCTCACTGCAGTACTTCTAGTGTCTGCTGCTGTTCCTGCTCAGGTATCTCAGTACTATCACGTTTTCTTGTGTGGGCCTGTGCAAGTGGAGAAGGACCCATGTGGTCCACGTTAACCAGCCAGCGGTGATACCGTCTGACATAAAGGCTGCATATTCCATTAACAAAATAGATTTTTTTCCAAACTAAACAATTTTCTAAACTGTGCTCTTTCAGAATATGTTTTCATTTTGGTCCAGTGAATTTTGGGCAGTATTGTGTCAGTGTGACAACGAAGGCCAAGGACTGTTTAGCAGAAGCGCTTTGCTCTCAGCACAAGTAGCCGGTGTTCTCACAGCCCGGCGGTACTTACACTAGATGGGGCAAGCTCAGACAGCAACTGGGAGACTGGCCATCTCAGCCTCCTACCGGGAATCAAATAGATGCTGATTCCCGAAAGAGAAATTTCCACCAGTGCCACGAGGGATTTGTTCTGAGGAGCTGGTCCTAAGGGATGGCTGTGCATGTAAATGGGGAGAATGCAAGGGCCTGGAAAGCAAGTGGCTGTTTAGGAGTTCTGTGCTCTTAAGTGACCCTAAGTAGGCCGAAAGCTGAGTAGTTGTCATTTGAAGTAATACTTTTCCAATGCTGGGAATTGTGCTTATTTATGAGTTTTTCTTCTTTCCTCAGTTTGCAATGAATCCATTTTATGAACTCAATTCTCCCATTCGATCCAGCGCCTTTGAAAGGAAAGTACAGTTCCTTGGGAAGAAGCACCTTTTAAGCTGAGTAACTAACTTCCCTGTTTCCCCACTTCCCTGATTACTTGAACTGTAGCTCTGGTTAGTTCTCAGCACGTTTGATACCCATCCTTCTGAAGACTGGTAAATTGGATGCTGAAGCAACCTATTTTTTTCTTCTCCCTCCTATACAAGCAGAGCCAAGCTTCTCTAGCTTCAAAGTGTATTTTAAGAAGTTTCCTTTTACGTGTTACGAAAAGGAAGTTTAAAAATGTCAAGAGGCTGAATAGGTACAAACTGAGAAATGCGGGTGTCGATGCCTGTGCAAAATGTAAGCCTCTTCTACAGGGTGGGAGGGAGTCAGTTCTAAACACCAAGGTAATTTCCAGTCATGTAATTTAGTACAAGCAAAATGGAATCCTCGATTGTTTGACCTGAGGTGTTAATTTTGTTAGAAACTATTATACTTCCAGTCCTTTGCTAGAGAACTTACTCTGCAGACTAACCAGATTAACTTTACTCTTCGTGGTATTAAATCAGGTTTACCTTAATACTATAACGTGTAATGTATGTATTATAAAGTGCTAAATAAAAGAGGATTTATCAGCAAAGCTTGGTCTTCAGTATTTCAGGAAGTTTTGAGAAAAAAAAAACAAACTTGGAAGTTTTAAAGCTTAAAATTGCAAATTCACCGAATGTTTACTGCAAGACATGTTTAGCTGCAGTGTTGCTTCGGTGACAGGAATTAATAAAGTAGACCAGAGCATCGATGTCTGCAATGACTTTGATTCTAACTAACACATGGGGAAAACCAAACAGAAATGATACTAGTGTGTTCAAACCCACTTCTTCCCATTATCGGTGCAAGTGCTGAAATCTTCACTTTTTGAAAATATATCTAGACTAAGACCTTTGGACCATGAAACCATTTGTTTATAGAGGTTTTAGAAATGCGTTATTTGGCCTGTCTGGCTACCCTGCCATTGTATAATGTGGTTAGATGCCCTTTTACAAACCTTACCAGAAGATTTTAAACGGGTCACTTAGTATTGATGTACCTAAGATTGTGGTTGGTTCCACAGTCTTAGTAGTGGTCTGTCTCCTTTTGCAGCAAACCTGTATAACCTTTACTGCTGGGCTTTTATTCCTTAATGTCTGAAAAGACATTTCCAAAGGAGGAGAGTTGCTGCTCTAGGAGGTGCACCTTGCACAGTCTGTATATATTAAGGGGGCTGCATGTAGATGTGCTTTAAATGTATAGTCTGTCATTATGTCTTCGTAACTTAACGCTGTACTGCTAAACTGTCACTGTGAAATATTCTAGGAGAAAAGGAACAGGATATAAAGGTTGCAATATTTATCTTAAATAAAATGTGGAATGATGCAATACTGATGCCTGCTGAGTGTACTTGAAAGGATTTAGGAGGAAACTAAATGATGACAGTAAGGCTGCCTTTATCAGTGGGACGGCAAGTGACGATGGGAACACTCGTCTTTGAAGTATTGTTTCATAGAAGCTTACTGGACAGAATTTTGATGATGTTATGTAAGCTTATGTGAACAACCTATTTTTCTTTTTTTTTTTTTTTCTATATACATGAAAGTACAAAAACACTTAAAGTGAAGCGTCCTCAGTCATACGGTAAGAAGCCCTCAAACTGGAGCTGTTTTGCTGTTTTCTGCCTCCTCCCCAGTAGCAGAATGGCTGGGAAAACGCTAGCAATTCCGGTTTACTTCAGGAAGTATTGAAGTTGAATAATCACACATGGGCAGTAAGAAAAGTTTCCAGCACTTTTAGCAACTGAGGGGTGTGGGTTGGCAATTGCGTTCTTTTCTGCCAGCACACAGTAGGAGGTTACATAAAATGAAAGCATTTTCTCCTCCTGCCTGAGCTTGAGGACAGTTAGCCAAATGGTGCCAGCTCTTTTGCTTCTACACACCTGTCCCCTTTCCCTCTGCACATAGGAAATGCGGTTCCATAGGCCCATCTAGACTTTAGGAAAACAGCCCATTACTGGCCCCAGGAAAAGGACAGTTATGTCCTAACACACTAAATGAATAATGGTAGAGTTTGCAGTGAGGAACACTGTCTCGTGAGTGACAGTTCTGAAGGAGCTGGCTGAGGTAGCTGGGATTTCCCTGCGTACCAGAGGAGTGCCGGTGTAAGCTGTGCTTTGTGACTGTTTACAGAAGGCTGCAAGATGGCTGGCTGGAAATGACAGAAGTTGTCAACTGGAGTCACAAATCTGTAGGTGAAGCAGCGGCTCTAGCATGTATCAGCCAGTGAACAGATCCTCAATGGAGCTCCTTGGTTCATGCCCCACCTGAGAGGCTTTGGAGCAAGAATTGAAATGAAATGTGTTGCAGTATGTGAAAGCAGCAGATAGCCCGTGCTATCCAATAACGGCAAGAACAGTGTTTTTAAATTAAAGGGACTGGAATTGCCCTCAATAGTACAAAGCAGCAGCATAAGAACATTAGCACAAGCTAGGAACACGAACCAGCCTTCATAAACCTAGGTTGAAAACACAATTTAGACTCAACTTTCCGCAAGGGTCTGTTAGTTACTGTTTAGGTGACCTGTCATATAACTTGGGTAAGATCTGTCTGAGGTGCAGAGTAACCCATCTTAGACCAGCCATCTCTATACTTGGCTGTAACATGAGCTGTCAGCTGGGTCCCAGCTAGTTTCTTCTGCCCCTTCCCATTTCCCTGTCTCTTGTAAGCAGCATGGCTTTCATGGTGCATATTCATCACGGCAGTATTGCTTACTCCTCACCTTAAAGGACGTCTGGAATCTAGTGTACATATGAGGTATTTTATTCTGTAGTGACAGAGCATACTATCACCAACAGGACCCTCTGATACTTGAAGTACAATTAGTACTTGAAATGAATCAGTGAATTGAAACACAAGCCACGAGTGCTTACTGTACCCTCCATACTCAGGTTTCACAAAGGACAGGAATGCCACACTAAGGTTTTTTTTCCCTAACCATCATCTACATCTGCTTCTCACAGAACAAAGAGCTGCTGCTTTCAAGTACCCGATAGTGTCTTTCCGAGACCAAATCCTGACCTTCACATAATTTCTGCGCTGGCTTATTTACTACCATGTAAACCTGCCTTCATCTTTACTAGGCTCTTTTGGGATTAGCGTACAGTCGTGGTACAGCAGCCCCCAGGGCACAAGTAATACTCTTCTATTGCATTAACTTTTGACTTTATTTAACCTGCTCCTCAGCTGGAGGCTTGGAAACCATGGTGTGAGATGGAAAACATGGGAAAACCGACAAATGCTTAGGCACAAGATGACCACAATGGTTCTCATTCTTAATTGTTTCCTTTTAGCAATCTTACTTGAATCTTATCTATAGCACTCTAGTCACGGTAACATCATGTCCTGTTTTGTTTCAACTTCTGCTAAAATGAACATTATGGGAAGCTCTAAGCAGTCAGGTAGTGACAACAATTCCACATCACCAGCTTAGCAGCCCCCAGCACAAGGAGTCTTCAGTTTTAAAGCTTTTCAGTCTCTCAGCTTAAGAGGAATTTAACAAACTTTCTTCACAGATCTGTTCATTCATTGACTAGAAATTAAACAGAAGTAGCAGCTCAACCTATATTTAGCTGTTAGGTGACTGAAGCTTAAAACAGCTTAGTTGCTATATATGCAGGACTGTAAGAATGAATTAGACTTAGGAACGTACATAAGGTGAGAAGATGCCACTTTTAAGCAGGAGCAGCTTTACTATGGAGTAAAGTTGTCCTGGACAGGTTCAAGCAAGAATACAATACATCCAGAAAAGTGTATAAAGAGCAACGAGAAGGGTTTGTTTTGCAAGCTTTACTTCCAAATAATTACACCTGTTACAGAGTGAACAGATAAGAGAAAACTCTTGCTGTTACTGTACTCTCGAGAAAGGCTTTTCTACTGGAGCAGAAGGTGGCTGTACAGAAAGCAGAATCCGTGTAGGTTAGCAGGTAACATGGCCCGTGCTATAGGCCTCAGACGTATTTCTGAAGCCCGTGTGTGTAGGTGCATGCCTCTTCGCAGTCAGATTACACATCAAAGCAACAGTGCGCTACCAAGTTTGCTATTCCAAGGACAGTGAGTACCCTAAGGGTCAACATTCAACAACTTCTCAAGCAAGCATTCTACCACTTAACTGGAATGGAGAGCCTCAAATACACCTTTTGTGGTTTCATCTGTATTACTGCAGAATGCCTGTCCTATAAATACAGAATTTGCTTCTGTTCATCATCGTGTAATGAGTACAGTAATATAAAAGACATTGTCTTAAATGTGTAAGCCCACATCCTAGAAGAGCAAATCAAATAAGGGTCAACAAATTCAGCTCAAGCACTAGCTGTAGGTATTTACTTGCATTAGGGCTGAGGGCTGTCACTATCTACTGTAAGTCAAAGGCTTCCTGAGTTCTCTACGTATTGCCAATCCTTAGTTTCACAGTGCAGAGATTACTGGTAAACACATTCATAGCTCATAGGTTAACAGGAACAAGAAGTTTGGAACTTTAAGGCTGCATACTACAAGGTCTCACAAATTCATCATAACGTGGATCCCTTCAAGTGCTATTAAAGCTCACTGAATAAAGCATCTCTTTCAGAACTAAAAACGGTTATACTTCTATTACTCAGATTTTTTTACTTAATGATCATGCTAGAATGGGACTTAAGGCAAGGACATGGATTAACTTAAAAAATCAGTATCTTGCATTAAACTGCTGGAAAAATTAGTACAGCGTTAGAATAGTAAATTAAAGGGAATTGGACATTAAATATGGAGGAAATTTATTTCCTACTTAAAAACCTGCACAAATTATATCAACATTAGGCAATTAGAGAAGAGCCGAAGGTAACTTGTATTAACTTATAATAAACACATTAGAGATGAAGTACCACTCACAGCAAAAGGAATGTAGTGAGACTGAAGTTTAATATCTAGCATCATTAAGAAACTGACTTCTAGTGAAACAAAAATGGAATGCCGATTTCATAAAAATATACACATATAAAAGTATCTTTGTGCCTGAATTCCAGAACAGTTTCTCCAAAGTAGTGCTTCTAGAACTTTCAAGTTTTATTTATATTCAAAGTATTTCTCATTTGAATAAAGTTGGCAAATTACATTCTTATATTAATGTTTTTACTTGACACCTTCCTAAACAGAAAGTGTCATTAATTCAGTAACAGGTCACTCATGAATGGAAATTTTTCTTTTGCTCCCCCAAGAAAGCAGCAGAATATTACAATTCTAGTATTAGAGTGAAACCCATTTGTTAGTTTATCTACTACACCTTCTCCATCCTCTTAGAGAGCAAGCTAGTCAAAAGTAATTTGGCCCAAGAAAAAAAAAACAAACCACTTTAAGTCAACAACAAGACGAACTGGTTTTCGGTTTCCGGTGCAGGTTTACTGTATCTGTTTGAATAAAGTGATCCGATCTGTCTTCAGAAGCTAGAACTCTCCTGACGGCTTCTTCAAAGGCTGCTGCAACATTAGTGGCATCTTTTGCACTGGTTTCAAAATAGGGATGGTTGCCATTATTCCTGCACCAGTCTTGGGCTTCTTCTGTAGACACTTGCCTTTCATCGATATCAACTTTGTTACCCAGTATCACAAACGGAAAACTTTCAGGCTCCTTGACATCTGCATAATAAATGAATTCTTTCTTCCAGTTGCTTAAGTTTTGGAAGCTTTGAGAGTCATCCACACTGAAGGTTAGCAGGCAACAGTCAGAACCTCTATAGAAAGGAGTCCGCAAGCTCCTAAAACGTTCCTGACCTGCTGTGTCCCATATCTGCATGGTAACAAAGTGTCCATCAACTTCCAACTCTTTATTTAAGAATTCCACACCTATGGTATGAAACAGCTGTGCATCGAACTTGTTGGTGACGTATCTGTTCATAAGGGAACTCTTCCCAACTCCACCATCTCCTAACAGGATTACTTTGAGGAGCGACGATTTTGCTGCCATTGTTACGGGAGGAGATCCTCCTGATTTCCTAGACCTGTAAAGATTAAGAAAAACCATTAAAAATGAAGAGTTGTGATCAGAAAACTTTATACACGTTAAGGATCTAGAAAGCATTAGAGTCCACCAACATCAGGTTTCACATAGGAAAGCAGGAGGACAATGCGAACTAGGCGACACACAGATACTCAGTGTAAAGATACCATGTGTTTAAGAGGTGTCTCTTCCACAGGCTGCAAGGTCTGTCTGACAGCCTAAGGGGCACACTGCATGAATTACTGGTCTGTTGCTTAAAACCTCCAGTCCCTCCCAACGTTTGTGCAGGAGGGGCGTCGCATCACATTCAGCCAGTGCAACAATTCATTTATGTTTGCTGAAAAAGATGCACGGTAAAAAGCAGGGTGAGAGAGTTCAATGGAGCACGTGGCCTTGAACTAGTCATTTCAGTGCTGTGTTCCAGGAGCAAAGTTGTATTTTAACATGCAAAAGGGAAGAGGAAGCTTTAGGAATAAAGCAGGACACCATACTGGAAGAACTGCTGCACTCCACTCAAAATTGCAACCAGACAAGAAATTTTAAATCAACTCACAAGGAACACAGTTATCTATAGAACAAAGGCAAACACTGCACTTCTATTTCAAGAGTCAGGTAACTAGGTATTGGTACACAAACATTCACTGTTTTACCATTTATTCCTTGCAGAACGGGGGGGGGTGAATACAATACTGTTAGAACTACAGTAAAACTAAAAGCAAACTCATTGTTGCTACTTCAAATGATACTCAAAATGCCAAATTGTGAGGCCAAGCCCACACTGACAGCTCCATTATTAGGCATCAACATCCCACGGTAAAATTGTCAAAAAGCCTGGGAGCGCTAGAGAATAGACTGGCAGCCGGGACTGGGACCGTGCACCAATGAAACACTTTTACTGTCTGACTTTAAGATAAAAAATAATAAAAAATATCACTTAACACTCAAGTAGTTAGCTCATTAGCATCTTCTATCAGCCCAAGCTCTACACTCATTACAGTACCGTCATTTAATAACTGTCACAGATTGTTTTAATTGTTTGGGGGTAAAGTTTCATTTTTGAAGAGCCCAAACTCAAGTTTCTTTTTGAGGAGAACTGCTGTTCCTATACTTGCCCGATACTAAAAGAGCTCAAGGTAATTCAGCCAAGCAGCCTTCTCTGAAAATAACATCTATTTAAAATGGAAACAGGTCATAAGTTGCCTAGTTCATCTCCTGCTCTGAAGAAAGGAATGCAGTCTTGCAGGTTGTAATTAGTGTTACTGGCATATACATCACCCGCAGAGCACGGCTGTGCAATTAATACCTGATACAAGCTGGCATGAGAGTCATATGACTCCGTGCTGCCTTGAATCAAGGCCTGCATTAGAAGTGAGAAATTTCAGGAATTGTTTCATCTCTGAATGTTTATTTCTTAGACACGATCTGCAGTAAGGCAGAAGAAATGCTTTATAGTTTGAGAGCAGCTGAAGCCTCAACTCAAAGATCAGAATACAAGGAACATGGCTGCTTCCATTAAAAATTTTGTTTAAAGCAAATAACTTTATTTATTCATACTGTGTAATTAAAAACGTTTACAAGTCCTTAATTTTGTACAAGTTCGTAACATAACATCAGAACTGCTTAAGAGCTCTAAGTAGACTGTTCCATTTGCATGATATGTAAATAATTGCTATGGCACAGGATATGAACATGTGCATTTCTAGGTATGTGAAAAGCCTTATTAGAGTCACCAGACTACATGCATACAGGTTCCAGGTTCACACTCAAATCTTTAAAACTCTCCACTGCCTTCAATTATCTCCCTAATTCCTGTTGGCTTACAGACAAATTATCTGAGCTACACCATTAGATAGGAGCATCTTCATAATACACAATGCATTCTTGAGAATAGAGGGTACTGAATGTTCCCCTGCGCTTCCACTTCAGCAAGGGGAGCAACTTACAATTTATTTCTTCTGCACTACTGAAATCACAAGTTCCCTGAAAGACATAAACAGCGTAAATAACTGATTCAAGTAATTCTGACTGGTACCATGTACTTACTTCTTTAGCTTCTACAGTTTCAAGAACTGCAGTTATTACCATGAAATTCTTCACGAAGCCCCATTTAAACAAAATACAACCCTGTTGACAGTTTCTAGTACTTTTGTGCATCCACAACCAGAGAAGTTAATTTGCACAATTTCCATTGGGCGGGCCCTTACAGTGGAGGCTGATGACCATAAAAAAGACTTTTACTGGGCAGACAGTTATAGACCAGACACAAACCATTAAAAATGTCTTTTCGACTAGAACCAAACTGGTCCCTCTACACAAAGGCTACACAGAATGTCTTCTCAGAACTGCTAAGTATCTTGATGGGATGTTGTAAGCAACATCACTTTTCAGGACATTCAGCTTCCACAGTAGAAGCAGTCATGCTTAGATAGCAGTTTATGTTTTCATAAAGTTTTTAATCCAAAGTAAGTGGGATTTATGTTCAGTCATTTCAATATATTCTTACATGCTGGATCTGAAGCAGCAAAGCAGCAGGTTTAAAGCATTAAGAAGCCCTTTTGGTTGGAAGCAGCAAAGGCTTTATAAGATTACAGGTTTTTTGACTATAAGGGGCTCACCTGCAGCCCCACTGATTATGTGATTTAGAGTACCTGCAGAACCAGGACATTTTCAGCATAGTAGGTCACTGCATTTTTTCCACTTACACATCTTGAAGTTAAGATTTTTAAGTAGCTCAACTTTTGTAATTGTGTTTTTTTCCTAAATTATGAAGCCCTAACACTCCCAATAAGTAAGACAATAATCTGGAGAATTAATGTCATTTCTCCTATTACATACTTCAAACTTATAACATGCTTTCTGACAATCTTCTTAGAAGGAAGAGTCAACCTCTGATACATTTCTGAACATTTAATACCTTAATTGTTCAGTTTAAATCGTCATTCTGTATCTGGAAACAAAACCTAATTTCCAATGTGCATGTGACTGTTTTAACCAACATCAGGAATGGCAAGACACCATAGAATTACTGGTAGCTCCAGTTATTTCTTACTGTGCTGCACAATTAGTTTAACGTAAAAGCAGCCTCAACTTTGTACATAGACTCCTTAAAGAGAAGACTTTTTTCCCCTCATGTTCCTCTATCATTTCAATACTCCAAGAAATTCAGAGCAAATAAATCAAAAGCAGCCCCACTCTGGTGCATTTTGATAACTGTTTCTGAACTGCCTCCATATATACCATAATACAAAAAGTAATTGGTCCCCCCCTAGAGGCTCCTTTTTAAACACTGATCTGTATTATAAGTCAAACATTTCCATCAGCAGTCCAAATATTTGCTGGCAAGACTAAAACCAACATGCTAAACAACTTTAAAAAATAAAAATAAAATCAG
>VZTM01033849.1:67352-84840 GCA_013400555.1 Jacana jacana | reverse complement strand
AAAAAAAAAAAGGCGCAATGACAACTTCAGTGTCAGCGTACAACAACACTTTAAAAGACAAATGAAAACCACAGCTGTAAATTACTGTGGATATGAAGGAAGGAAAACAACATGTAAGGTGCAGAACGAACAACAGCTAGCTGCAGACAAGCCTTTTAATTTCAAAACAAAATTAAGCCAAATTCCCTACTTGCCTACCCCACCCAAGTTAATTTTCTTAAGTGTTCTCTATGTAGTTCTATGTAATAATGCTATAAAAGCCATCAATATCGGGCTTTAAAACTAGTTTTCTTGCACTATTATCCTGTTATTCTGCACAAGCCCCATTTAACACAGACTGCCCACACTGAAAACTGCTCACTAACCACGCAGCCCTAAGCGATTGAACAATCTTAACCCGGTCCTTTTGGTTCCCCTGCTGCTGCCAGCACCACATCCGAGGTCGCGCAGCCACCTGCCGCCACCACCAGAAGAGCAGCCGGCCGGCGCCGAGGAGAGCTGCTACATCCAGCCACCGGTTCACAAAAAAAAAACAGAGAAGAATTAAAGAAACGAAGTAAAGGCCGTCGCTCCCCTCGGGAGAAGCTCTTCAGCAGGCGGCAAAGGTGACAGAGAGACCTTTCCCTTTTAGTCTGGAAAGGTGCCGAGCGGTACGACACCGAGTGTCACCCACGCAGCCCAGGGAGATCTTTATCGGAAGCGCCTCGGAGCCGGAGACCGGGAGCCGGCCGGGAAGCGCCCGCCAGGAGCCCTTTCCCCTAGGGAGCCGCCGCCTGCCCGCAGTCACGGGATCCCCGGTCACGCCACACGGGGCCCCGCCACCCGCAGCCCCGCTCCGCGGAGANCCGGTGGGCGCTGGATTCCCGCGGGTGGTGGTGGTGGGGAGGTGCGTGTGTGTTTGTTCACCCACCGACATGTGGAAAAGTCCTGGAATTGGCAAGGACGGGAAGGGGTTTGCTCACAGCAAGCGAGGCGGGGGGCTGTCCCCCTGGTCCCGGGTGATGGGACAAGAGGAAATGGCTTCGAGTTGCAGCAGGGGAGGTTCAGATTGGATATTAGGAAACATTTTTACACTGAAAAGGGTTATTAAGCATTGGAATGGGCTGCCCAGGGAGTGGGATGAGGGACCACCCCCGGAGGTACTTAAAAGACAGGTTGACATGGTGCTCAGTGACATGGTTTAGTGATGGCATTTTATGTTAGATTGATGGTTGGACTTAGATGATCTGAAAGGTCCCTTCCAACCTAGAGAATTCTATGACTCTATGAAATGGCCTCAAGTTGCACCAGGGGAGGTTTAGATGGGATTTGGAAAAATTTCTTTACCAAAAGGATTGCCAAGCATTGGAACAGGCTGCCCAGGGAAGTGGTGTAGTTATTCCCGAAGTTATTTAAAAGTTAGGTAGATGTGGCGCTTAGGGACATGGTTTAGTGATGGACTTGGCAGTATTAGGTTAACGGTTGGACTTGATGATCTTAAAGGTCCCTTCCAATGAAAACAATCCCATGCTTCATTGACTCTAAGTGCAGGGCACTGAAGCATCCCTAGGGGGACATGCTCAGTGATGGCTGTCCTATGAGATTTAAAAGAAAGACAACTGCCGCACTGCAAGAGGATAAGACTTTCGTTTGCTCTGTAATGGTCTGAATTATCAAGCTTTAATAAGGTATTTGCAGGTCTGAGTTACTTATTAAAGGCAGTAGTCCCACTGCACTCCATGCTCAGGCCCCCCACGTAACCAAGCTCATGCCTGTAGGGCAGCTTCGCTTCATGGGTAGAGCCATTTCAAAATATGCATGTGTCAAGGAAGGAAGAAACCAAACTCCAGTGTATGCTCTTCAGAAAGAGCAGTCAGACACTTCTGCAGCAATCCAGAAGAATACCAACTGGACTGTTTAAACAAGATCACAGGAGAAAAGTCTAAACAAGCTGGTGATAAAGAGTCTTTTCTGTGCTTTTACAACTCATCACGAGGATAGGGAAAAATGTGATTAAAATGAAAAGGACAGAAATTATTTAAGTGTATTTTAAAAGGTTCCCACATCAACAAGAGGAATAGGCGATGACAGGCGTAAGGAAAGAACATTTGAAACAGACCCATTTGCTCAAGCAGCCATCACATGCTTCCAATCATAAGGGCGATGCAATCAGACTGGAATTGCCACTTGCAGAGTCATCTTGTTTTGGATCAGATTTACAACACGACCCAACGAATGGAAAACAAGATCTCAGTACCATCAAAAGGAAATGCCTCCTACTGATGGGAGCAGAATTATTAAAAGGCAGTCCATGCTAGAGGCAAAGCTGATGATCCCAGATCCATTCTTTTTTAACAAAGTTGGACTTTGAAACTTTTTCACTACTTTTTTCCTGGGATCTGCTTTCCTACAATGCTAAAGTAAAATATAAATAAGTGCTGGAGAAGTAGAAAACCAGCCTCTTTAAATGCTGGCAATTATAAGACATAAGTTCTGATCGCTTATGGCATTATTTTGTGATTTAAAAAGAAAAATAAAATATCTGGATTTAGAAGCGGGAGAAATAATTACTCTGTTTTGTACTTGATACCTTGTGGGATGAAGCTGTCGTCTTTTTTTTCTTGAGACAACACTGGTTCTCAGACACTTGGGTACATTTAAGGAAATTTAAAATCATAGGATCACAGAACAGTTTGGGTTGGGAGGGACCTTTAAAGGTCATCTGGTCTGATTTCCCTGCGATGAGCAGGGGCATCTTTAGCCTGATCAGGCTGCTCAGAGCCCCGTCCAACCTGATTTTGAATGTTTCCAGGGATGGGGCATCTACTACCTCTCTGGGCAACCTGTGCCAGTGTTCCACCACCCTTAGTGTAAAAAATTGCTTCCTTGTATCTAATCTAAGTGTACCCTTTTAGTTTAAAACCATTATCCTTTGTCTTACCACCACAGGTCCTGCTAAAACATCCTAAACTTTCTTATAAGCCCCCTTTAACTACTAAAGGTTGCAATAAGGTCTCCCTGGAGCCTTCACTTCTCCAGGCTGAACAACCCCAACTCTGTTAGTCCGTCCTCACAGGAGAGGTGCTCCACCCTCTAATCATTTTTGCAGCCCTTTTTCTGGACCGGTTCCAACAGGCCCATGTCTTTCCTGTGCTGAAGGCTCCAGAGTAGGACATAGTATGCCAGGTGGAGGCTCACCATAGTAGAGTAAAGGGAGCGAATCACCGCCCTCTGCCTGCTGGCCACACTTCTTTTGATGCAGTCCAGGATGTTGTTGGCATTCTGGGCTACAAAGGCATATTGCCAGCTCACGTCCAGCTTTTCATCCACCAGTACCCCCAAGTCCTTCTCCTCAAGGCTGCTCTCAAACCTCTCAGCCACCAGCCTGTATTGATACTAGGGGTTGCCCTGACCCAGGCGCAGGACCCTGCACTTGGCCTTGCTGAACCTCATGAGCTTCACACGAGCCCACTCAAGCTTGACCAGGTCCCTCAAATTTTTAAAATTCTAGTTAGAAACAAAAGTCTTAAATTTCTGATATAAGATGTATTTATATTTTTTTTACAGGGGAACATAAAACCAAATAGAAAAGGGCCATATGCTGTATCCATAGTCTTATAGTTATGGTTCTGGAGGCATAATGAAGTATCAATAGAGTTACTCTATGGTTAAAACACACCCATGTGTGCTTGAGGATCAGGAACCGAAGGTCTTTTTCACTTGTGTCCACCCTGTTACTATTATTCATGTATGTAATAAAACCAGTAGTTGCTCTAGAAGGATCAGAAACTGTAGAACAAATAGGCCACTGATAGGGTTGGTCACATGAGGTATACCCGCCAGTTCTTAGGAAGAGACAGAAGAAAATGCCCAGTGAAGATGTGGTTTGAAACACGTACACCAAAAACACTCCTGATTTACATTCTGTGGAGAGTGCGAGGTTCCCAGCAGTGGGTGCTGTGGGCTCAGCCCTGCCCAAGGCCACTGCCTGACCCTCTGGGCTCTGGTCAGCAGAGCTGGAGCAGTGCCGATGGGGGTGGCCACCACAAGATCTCCCTGCAGCAGGAGCCACATTTTCAGCTTGGCAGCCCAGGTCCTGCACCCCATCTGATGCCCCAACCCCTATTTGTGACTAGCCTCACTTCAGCATGGTCTCTTCCCCACAGGCTTGTCTGGGTGGTTGCTGGAGTTCTAGCTGGTTAATGTCACCAGACCTGCCCTGCTCTTCTAGTTTGGGTGCTGTCAGACGGTGACCCAAGTCACTGTCTCTGTGCTCTTTGTCACCCTCCCTCTGCTCCTGGCTTGCCTCCCCTGGCACAGCAACCCACCCTTGCTGCTCCCTCACCTGCACATTCTTCTGAAGGCCGACCTTGCACCTTGAGGCTTTTATTCACAGAGCTGTATGCATAAAGAGATAATTGTCGTTATGTCATCTGCTCGCAAACGGCACAAATAGCATCCCAGTGGCAAATAAAGGGCATTTTTTTGTGTGTGCATGTATGAGAAAGTTCTGTATCAGCAAAGCTCTCATATAATAGAGCTTGTGAATAATGCTTTTTACCATCTGTATTCAGCAAGGAGACTTTGTCCCATCCTGGCAAGTGATGACATGGCATCAATAAACCATGACTTTGTCAACTCCTGGCTGAATTACAGCAGTACAAAATAAGGGGATATGAGGTAATCTGCCTTTATGGCTCAGCTAATACCAGAATGCAGCAAGACAGCCCCCAAGCAATCCAAAAAATTATCAAAGTGCTCTTGTTTCTTTCCTTATCTTCAAGGCACTCAATGAACCCTGAAGATTTCCTGAAGGACTGTAAATCAACATATTTGCTCTGTAATCACTGCCTTTTGCCCAGTAACTTTTCATTTTCTTTCTTTTTCTTTTTTCCCGGGAAAAGAGCTGTTCTTTTCTTGTTTAAAGAGTTGCAGTTCTTGGCTTTAGTAACAAATGCACATAGCACAGCAGACTGAAAGGAACACATTTTAAATAAACAGCACAAATTTCCTTTTGGCATGGAAAGGAAGAAGAAGATATTAACAACAAATGGCAGCTGAGTACCTCCCTGAAAAGTGCTACAGTAAGAAGGTTATGAAGGAGATCCAGACGGCCCCCAACAGAATAGAATGAAATGGATCCACCAGTGGATCCACAGAACCAGTCAAAGTTCTGTCACTGTTGTTAAGGAAGCAACATCGACTCCAACTATTAGAGCACTTCTCAGAATAATAACTTGGCTTTTACATTCAAAGTTGGTTGAAAAAATCACTGTTCATTTAGCTCTCATCGTCTTAAGACACATATTACAAGTTCTGCAGCTAGAGGCTGCTTGAGCTTTGAGTGAAACCTACATTTAATACCCAATTGCTACTATTAAATCATAGAGCTCGAGAAGCAGCTGATTTTACAGCATTTCAGGATAACCCAGTGAAACAAATACAGACTTAAGCCTTACTTGGCATATACTTGTCCTACGTCTGTGTGGATCATGTCATGCTCTTTTGTGGAGTAGCATCACGGATGTGCTAAACATCACACTAAAATCTTTTTCCATCTGGACCAAACTGAAAAAAAGATGACCTCAACAACATAAAAGAACCTCACTTTTCAAAGCTTTCCTTTTATTCTTGTTTCTGGACTCTGATACTCCCTGTCCTCCAGTAATCTAGGCCCTCCTGCTGGTGCATAGGCCGTGTAGCCACAAGTTGATTTTTCAGAGCCATTTTGAGCCAAAGCATACAATCTTATCCAGTCAAACATTTTAAGACGGCACAGTTACACAATCTGGGTAGGGACACCATAACCAACTGACACACTGCAGGCCAAAGCAGTCCTTCGCTTATTGACACTATGACCACACCTTTTTAAATAAGAGCAATGATTTACTTGAATGACCATCTTCTCATATTTGGCCCTTCATGCCCGTACTCTATTCGGGTATGTAATGCCCCACGATACGGCTACACGACATCTGCTTTCTACTCAACTTTTAAAGTAACGAGGATTGCATACAAATCACTGATGAAAAAATGGCCAAAGTGGTCATGAACTGTGTTAGGTGCAAACAACCAACAGCATAAGATGACCAAGAAGATAATACAGCAATGATTGTATTACGCAATGATTTTGTGTACAGTTTCAGTAACAGTTAAATGTGAAGTTGCAGGCAGCAGTTTTATGAACGAGGCGTAAAGTGAAACTGAACCTAGATGAGCTTTTTCACCAGCCCTGGAACAACGAAGCCTCGTTTCCTATACATTTGTGTCCTCAGCATATTTACAAAGGGCCCAGTTCACTCTCCCTGCCTCCCAATACTTTCTGCTAGTATGCCCAGGTCTCCTCCTTGTCCCAGAGTACTATCTGACCAAGCAGCAGTGTATTTTGTGCCTGGCTTTTAAGTAATACTAACAACCTAGCACCTATGAGTGTGTTGACCCAGAAGCTTAGACTAGCAGCTCCTGAGTAAAGGTAAGGGTTCCTTTTCTTTCAGTTGGAATACAAATTCTTCTTGTGATTACTGGATTTCACAAAGTTTACAAATATATTCTCATCTCTTAACGTTACAAAGCCAGCTCTCAGGTTCAGTTGTTACTGGGAAGGCAGGCAATGGAGGAATGCCTGCTTACAATGTGTTACCATGGAAAACTACTTTAAAATGCTGAGTTTACAACTGTGAGGGTATTGAGAACTTGCCCTAAAAGTTCTGATTCAGCCCTCCATTTGAAATGGACAGAAGTAATGTAAGGGACAATTGTAAAAGGGGCATGGTTATAATCCATTTCTTGACTATTTGTAGTTACTGACAGTTGGCTTTGGACCATAAGCTGCAACTGCGGTTGTTTGTAACTGTATTTCATTATTTCCATATCTCAGAAGAAAGGCTACAGCCTCTTGCTGCTGCAGGTATGGCTCACTCAGATCCACAACGAGGCAGGCCTGCTCAGTGGTTTGAGAAAGTTTTGAAGATACTCGCTGTTTACGTGTTCTTCGCTGCTCAGTAAATGTGGGTCTGCAGGAAATCCCAGTCATGGTGGGGCATATAGCTTAGGACTATACGTTTAGTGATGGGCAGCTCAAAAGAAAATTATCTTACACATTACATCACGCAGTCTCACAGAAGAAATGGCCTCAAGTTGTGCCAGAGGAGGTTCAGATTGGATATCAGGAAAAATTTTCACGCTGAAAAGGGTTATCGAGCATTGGAATGGGCTGTCCAGGGAAGTGGTTGAGGCACCATCCCTGGAGGTATTGAAAAGATGGGTTGACATAGTGCTCAGTGACATGGTTTAGTGATGAGTTGTTGTATTTTATTAGAGTTAGGTTGATGAGTTGAGGGTCCCTTCCAACCTGGACAGTTCTATGATTCTGTGAAATGTAGTCAGTATTATAGCTACAAATTTTACCCTTGAAATGTATTCTATCTAAAGCACCACCCATGCTTTGTAACATTTCCCTTGGCCGAGACAAAACTTGGATGACCTGCACACCACTGGAAAGGCTTCAAAACCATCTGCAGGCAAAGATTATTTATAAGTGTTCGTCATTCACAGCTAAAAGTCTCCTGTTACACAGTGTTCTGACACAGCACAGTGCTGACATACAGGTCTCCTCGATGGGACCACGACCTCCAGAACAGCAGCGTGCAACCCTGTGCTTACCGTGAACCAGAAACACAGAAGTGTCTGCTTTCCTATGGTGTTACCAAAAGCTCAAAAATAATACTTTGCACAGAAGTACTTCCACTTAAACAAGCTGGACAACTTGTAAGCATCAATCCCAGCACGTGGGTAAGGGCTGGCAATGAAGGTCAGACTCACTGAATGGTTACACAGTTGAACACTGGGGCGCTGGCCTAATACTTTAAAATTTGGTTTATATCAGTGCAATTCCACTAAAACACAGGTTTTTCAGGTTGTAAAAGTCTAGGTAATGTCACAGGAAAGCCCACTGCTGAAAGTTAACACTTCACAGAATGGAAATTATTTTTCTTGGCTTTTTTTTCTCCAACAGAATTAATAGTAAGTGCCTTTTTGTAACACCAGGTTACACACTATTTTCACCATATAAAGGCCTGTCTCCTGTTTTATTTTCAGTTCTGCCTGGCTTTTAGTTCACCCACAGCTAGTTTCTTATCTCATGCCCCCAAGTCCTTTCTCTGACAGACCATGGCAGCGCCAGGGCAGTGCCTTACCCCGGAGCAGTTGAGCAGCCTCAGCTGGGTTAGGTCTAGATGGGAGCAGGAACAGTCCTTAATTCCCCCAGCAAATACTCACCAGGTTTCTCTGCTCAGCTGAAGCATTTTAGCCTTGAACTACAAAATGACTGCTGTGCATTTGCACGAGATCTCCATCGGTGCCAAGTAGGCAGTTTTATTGTGTTTATACAATAGGGTGAAACAAAACACTTTCCTCTGTGCCTAAAGCATGACTTTTGGCAATTTATTGACTTATTTCAGCATCTTGTCCGTACTCCAATAAGGAAACTAATTATGGTGGTTATATTTGCAAACAGTACCCCTGCTTTGCTGCAAGAACCTCACCCCACAGAGCAAACTTAATCTTTGCTGCATTTCCTTAGGGCTGTGACTGATGCACTCACATCTCAGCAAATCAGGCCTCAATGCAAGACCCATTTCCTTTAATTTAAACATTCACAGTAACCCGAAAACAGCAAAGAAACCAAAATGGGGACACACAGTATCAACAGTCTTCTACAGATGGCTGTGAAATATACTCAGAGTTGGACAGCTCTCCCGGTTCAGAGAAGAAACATCTCTCTGCCTTCCGACGTATCCTCCATTCAAAGGAGTCAGGCAGCCCATTTTGAAGCAATTGTAAGTTTTCCAGAAAAAAAACCAAACCAAACCAAACCAACCAACAACCAGGGCTAATTCTTGAGTAAGAAGAATGCTAAGGTGCTATTTTTCGATAAATGAGCGCTTCTAGTATGCAGCCAGTGGGAATCCTGCTGGCTCTGCAAGAAAAGCATTTATAAAAACTGTAGCTATTTGATTTCCTTTTAATCATTTTTTCTGGGTAACCCACACTATATAAAAATATTAATTTGCTCAGTTCAGGATAGATGTCCAAGTTGAACAGAGGATATCCATTCAGAAATTATCAACTTCTATTAAGTTCCTGTCTTTATTTATTATACTCCATAATCTATTTACTTTCTGAAATAAACCATTGTCTGCTCTTGCATTAATTTCTTAAGTCGCAGGACACACCATCTTACATGGTAAATGTGGACTGAAAACTCCTTGTCACAAGTCATACTTTCCTCCCAGTAGCTATAAAAAGCTAAAGCAGAATTTCATTTTTGCTTTCATTTGCTAGCTGCCTTCTGCCCCTTCTACACTCTTATTTTTAATTTCTTTTTTTCCCTTTAGACATCACCTCTCAAACTAACTTAATACCCTAACACACACTCACAAGAAGTGACTTAATTAAGGAGCAAAGCCATGCTGAACATTCTGCAAGGCACGCAAGTATGTGAACTGCAGTTTTGGAAACAGTTTGTTTACTGTAAACAAAACTTATGTTCCATGAGAGAACTCCTGCTGAAGATAATGAAAATTCCAAGTACTCAGTCCCTTAGGGAAACAAAACTGCAGCACTTGGAATGTTCTAAACGGATTTATTAGCGAATATTCCTCCCACACACAGTGCTACTGTTTTTCCCTTTTTTTCTTTTATTTCTTTACACGTTGACATTACTTAACACCACACAGATTCGTTCAGGTAATCTTCAAAAATAACTTAACAGTGTTTTTAAAATTATTTTGCACTTTTTAGCCACAGCACCTACATAACACCAACACAAAATTTTAAATCATGCAGCTTCAACAGAGACACCCTCTTGTACCCAAGCTTCTAACCCACTTACTAAAGAGGGGTAGCGTTACAAACAAACCCATCTGCTGTGATACCACTGTTCTCCACATTCATTACAAATAACGTAAGTCAACATTTGTTCATCTGGATTTGTGTTTCGCACCCAACCTGGAAGAAAGAGAGTTCCTCTGGCGATCATAGTGACAGTGCAATCACATTTTTCACAGCGCTTACACTTTATTTTGTTTGTCTGTGTACCATTAATAACTTGTGGAAGCTGATGTTCCAGAACAGATGATTTTGTGTACAGAGCCCTGAGCTGTTTCAGTTCATCATTAGCCATTTCCATCACTGTCATTTCAGCAAAAGCCTTTGGACTTAACATCCCTGAAAAAAGGTTGTCTTTTAAGTGGCAACTTTTAGGGTTCTTCAGGTTAGAGATTTTGCTTCTGATGCAATTTTTATACTTTTTGTCACTTTTAGCATGAATAGCAAAAACATGTTCTTCGATTTCTTTAGCTAGCTCCAGCCATTGATGAGATTCTTTTTCATCTTTGGCAGAACCACTCAAAGCCTTATAAAGAAGATCTGTACACTTACTCCTCAGAGCTCTCACTGGATCCTGCTGCAGACTTGCTTTGTTAAGAAGAGGTTTAGAATCTTCATTAGAACCAGCAAGCTGATTCATGCTGCCTTCTGCGTCATTAGGTACCACGTTTTTAACAGTTGGCGACGGGACCCAAATTTTAGAACCAGTAGCATCTAATGTCTCCTGCTGACATGGTCCTTCGCATAGAGACTGCTCTCCAGGAACAACACTGAGATGTTCAATTTCCTCTTTCACATATACGGGAATTGACTTTTTAACTGGCATTGACGGAATACAGTTATTCCTGTAGAGTCCTTTCCACCTGGATAGTAACAGCTTTGCTTTCTTTTTCAACTCTGCTGAAGGGCAGGTCTTGAGTACTCTGTATACAGCCTTGGCAACTTCTGTCCCCTGAAGATACTCTGTAGTCATATCAACATCTTCAAGTGCTTTAAGATGATCCTCAATATCTTGGAAATTGTTCTCCGACAGTAGCTTTTCAATACAGTGGGCTCTGTGCACAATAGTTTTCTGGTCGGACATTTTTAAACCTGAAAGTGAAAAAAATGTTTATCGTACTTCTTGCAGTTGTGACATGAATTCGTTTGCTGTATATTCTCACAAAAGTTTTCTTTTTATTGGATGTTGGTTTACACTCTTTTATTTGTATACATCACTGATTTTTCCAGCTTTTTCTTCCAATTGTGTAGAGGTAGCGGAGCAAAAGCAAGAAGTGGAAGAGGCTGCGTTCTGGAAAAGTGGGCGTGTTAGTCTAACTCATGCAAGGAAAATACTGGGGGAAAGGAAAGCCACAGGGACTTATGCTGGGATAGGATTAACAATTTAAAAAGCAAGGCATGAGACTAAATTTTAAGGAAAAGCACAGTGTTTTGCCAAAACCCACACTACCAAAGGCACCGCTAGCACAACAAAAGTGTTTATCACCCTTGTTAGTCTGTGCATGCCCACCACAGCTGATGCTCACAAGGAGATCCTCCACTACCACAAGAATGTAGGTAAGTACACAACCACTCTGCTGCGTGAGGTTACAGGCAGGCTTTGCAGTCTTTGTGCATTCGTAGGCTCTGGTACAGCTGGACTACCAACCAGTCCTGAAATTCAACGTTTTTTCACCAAAAGCACCAGATGATCACCCAGTGATGTTTAAAATGTAGATACTGTTACCAAGTGATACGCTTTCCAAAAAATAAAACAGAGGCTTTATAGGTAATGCATCTCCCCCTCTTCACACGTAGAGAGAAACAATCACAGAATCAGAGAATCACAGGGATTGGAAGGGACCTTGAAAGATCATCTAGTCCAATCCCCCTGCCAGAGCAGGAACACATAGATCAGATCACTCAGGAACGCGTCCAGGCGGGTTTTGAATGTCTCCAGAGAAGGAGACTCCACACCCTCCCTGGGCAGCCCCTTCCAGTGTTCAGTCACTCTCACTGGGAAGAAGTTTTTCCTCATATTTAACTGGAATCTTCTATGTTCCAGCTTGCATCCATTACCCCTTGTCCTGTCATTGGATGTTACTGTGAAGAGCCTGGCTCCATCCTCCTGACACTCACCCTTTACATATTTATATACATTAATAAGGTCACCCCTCAGTCTCCTCTTCTCCAAGCTCAAGAGACCCAGCCTCCAATAACAATATCCTAAGTGTTTTTACAGTATCGCTGTCAACATCTTGACTTTAATAAGAATGTTGCTTTCAGAAAATCAGTTTATTTTTCTGTAACAGAAATTTAAACAACTGGGACCGTCTGCTGTAACAGGTATTTGAATAATGTAATGATCTTGCACTGTTGAATACATTCTGTAACAGGTTCCCAACAATCTCCACAGGCAGATTTGCAAATAAACACTGCACTAATTTAATCTGAATGTTGCAATGACGTGGAAGCTGACTGCCAGACTTCAAACCCGGGATGATCATTGCTGCCATCTTCTCAGAATACATATAAAAAATAACCCTCCTCATAAAAACTGACATGTGTCTCAACTTTTGGGAGCCTGCATTTAAATGTCCTTTTCCATTTTTCACAGTTTGCAAGCCCTGGACCATAAATGCACCCAGTACAAACGGTAATGGTACAGAATAATAGAATTGCAGTGGGTCCAAAACTTCCACAGTTCAAGGTGCTTTTTTTGGCTGCTCATTTTTGGGGGTTGTGTGTTAGGTTGTTTTTTGTTTTCTAAAGTCAGTCATTCCTGCAACTATAACCTAATGTACCACGATTTTTTCACAAATCCTTACAGTAAATGCTGAGACCTTTGGCTATCAGTGGTTTTGTTGTCAATAAAATCTTTAAGTTTCCATTTGGCTTCCTATAACAAACCGTTTAGTTCAAATCAAATATATAGGGTTTGGCAGCAGCAGACTAATTTGCAGTAGGGAGCAACGTGTAGCACAGCTACGTTTTTCACAAGCTTGTTTAGTTTTGCCCCAGATTAGATACATGGATTAAGGATAACCCATAAAACATACAAAATTAGAAGGTTTAGGGAAATTTGGACACTCACAATTTTTAGTTAATATTAACTTCTACAGCAGACAGATGGGATACCCGAGAAATGTGTTTTTTTTTTCATTTCAGACTTTTCCCTCAAGCCTTTGTTAACTTCAAGGAGAATAAAATTAACCAGCTCATGTGGGCATGCTATCTGACCAAAACCAATGACCTAAATGACTTTTTCAAGCATCTGGTGGAGACGTCAGTGTTTTCAGGCCTTTCAAGGAACTTTTGCATGTCACCATAACTTTGTACTAGGGATTTTTCTTCAATTACTAAACAGTAAGTAGCTGCACACATGAACACATTGGCTCGGGGTTATTCTGTAGCAAGTTTAAGAAAGTAAGCCCGACATAATCTAGTGGATCTTGAGCCCAAATGTCATTCTGGTACCTACATAACCCTCAACCTTTCACTTGCTGTGCAAGAGACCACGGTCTATCTCTTCCAAAAGCTCCTCCTTATAGCTGCTAACAGAGAAGCAAGGCGGATTAGTAAACTTTTAACTGAGGTCCCTACCACTGCCCTTTCCCTTGCTTGCTCTGGCATCACATAGCAGTTTGGTTATCAAGGCAGGGCAAATCAAAAAGAGTGACACCTGCAAACCAGTTTCAGAACAGTGACATTACAAACTCCTAATTGTTGTATTTGGCAATTCTTAAGACAAATCCCTCTGTGTCTGAAAAAGTGCCTATTTTCTTACAGCCACAGCATTACTGAAGCATGCTTCCCTATATTCTGACACGTTAAATCAAAAGAAAAAGGGGATTTCAGAATCCAGAGTCCCATGGTTTGAATAAGATTTCATCTTGATTCCTCTTTATCAAGTCCTTTGACCAAAAAAAGGTCAGTGCGTTGCTACATGCAAATTTACACACACAAAGAGTTACCACAGCTAACACTATTCTCCTGTTTGCTGTAAAGGAGAATTAAATGTAGAATGTGGAAATGAAAGGTGTGTTGTAAGTGCTAAGCCTTCCTCTCTTCTTAGGAATTAGTCATCTAAATTTGAGCACAAACCCCGTGTTTTGTCTGAAGCTGCGTGCATTCCCATTCTACTCCAGAAAATGTCACCGGCCCCATAGAAACTGCTACAACCCTGGCTACACACCTCCACATTTAAAGCAACTCCTAAGCAGGTTTCTTGCACCGTCTCTGTTTCCGTGATGAAATCTCCCGAGACTGGGGGGAGAGGAGGGACAAGCGATACAGCTGGGCGATTTGCACGCTCTTTTGCTTTCTATGACTGCCAGACCAAGTAACTTGTTTCCTGCTTGACAGAAATAAATTCAAATTTTAGGTACAGCCTCAGAGCTCCACAAAACAAAAGGACACTGAGACAGAGAATAAACCTTCATCTGTTCCTATAATTCTGAGCTACAAGACCAACCTGACCTCCACAGTGATTGATCTCTGCATTCACTTAGTCTGTATTTAAGCAGCTCCTTCTTGTCTGACATTTTGAAGCCACGCAAAACCTCAATAATGGCTTTTTCAGAAACTTATTTACTACTCCAGGTGCTTCAGAATTGGAGAAACAGGATGCACTTTTCAAATATAGCAGTTGAATTCTATGCACCATTGTACTGAAAAGCACACATAATTGTGTCCTCGCGTGTGTTCTGCTGCAGGAACACAGAGGTTGTGAGAGCAGAAAGAGGCGTTTCCTTCCATAGAAGGCAATCACTACAGCGGAACAGGTTCCTGTCTCCCAGGCACTAAGTAGCTGACATTAGAAAAAGATGATTTGCTGGCATTTACTATTTTTCATGCGGACTAGGGTAGAGTTGGTGACAATTACATGCTCAACCGGCGTGACTGCCCTATGCCTTAGAATCGGTTCTGCTCTTTCCAACATGCTCCACTTCAAATATAATTTTCTTCAGTTCTTGTACCTATCATTGACCTTGACCTCATTAATGTTTATAAATATGTAAAGGGTGAGCCTCAGGAGAATGGAGCCAGCTCTTCTCAGTGACGTCCAATAATAGGACAAGGGGCAATGGATGCAAGCTGGAACAGAGGAGATTCCAGTTAAATATGAGGAAAAACTTCTTCACAGTGAGAGTGACTGAACACTGGAAGGGGCTGCCCAGGGAGGTTGTGGAGTCTCCTTCTCTGGAGACATTCAAAACCCGCCTGGACGCGTTCCTGAGTGATCTGATCTATGTGTTCCTGCTCCGGCAGGGGGATTGGACTAGATGAGCTTCCAAGGTCCCTTCCAATCCCTGATGTTCTGTGATCTATGGATGTACTGTACTATGCTACACATACCATAAAATATACTTATCCAAATGCACAGTGACTTCAGGAATTCTCAAGATCTAGTGTGCAGTATGCAGGTTTTAGTATTACAGACTGTGAACATGCAAAGAAATTACTGCAGAGAAGGTGCTCTACTGATAATTTGTCCATAAATACACTTTTACCCTGCAACAAAGGTGAGGCTGTTTTATCTTTCCGTGAGGACTATGCTGCCCAGAAAATTGCCCCTCTAATACTAGAGTGAGGACCTGTACATAAGCAATGGTGCATAAAGTCCATGGATATCATCTGCTATATGGTAGCGGTCCTTCCTCACGGTTACCCACCTGACTCTAGGCAGCCCACCAGAGTGGCAAGGTGAAGACATGACTTTCTACAGCCAGTCTCACACAATAAATTACATGTCTGGAAAGACTCAGATCCACAGCTGTGAGCAGGCATTGACAGCTGGGGTGACTAACATAAAGCTTCAGGAGGGGAGCTGGAGCCCATGCATTGGCATCTGCAGCAAGAACGCAGTGCCTTGCCTTACGCTCACCGGACACCTACAGCTGCTGAGAAGGAGCTGACCTCGGCTAACTCATCACCCCGCAATAAAATACTTATTTTCTAATAGGCAGACCTAAGATAACCTGGGAGTGGCTTTTTGTTTTGGTAATTTGTTTTTATTTTTTTTTAACACTCTACCAGATATAAAAAATGTTAATCCAATCATTAGTGTATATATGTATATACATTCTACTCCAGGACTTTTCCCGCGTGTGTGAAGGCACTAACTAAAGTTTTTAGAAATTTTAAGATCTTCTTAGTCAGGCATTGACTTTTTCAAGATTATGCAACACCAAATTCAAGTACCTAAGTGTTATGGCAGCAGTTAAGCAAACTGAAAACAGACTATGGACAATGATTTTAAAACATGAACCATCTAACAGACTACTCACATTTAAGTCAAAACAATCACTTCTAAGGGAATGCTTTCCTCAACCTGTACAATACAGAAGAGATAGAACTTAGTGACTCTCTTAAAATCTATTAAGCAAAACTAGGTAAAAGTAACAGAAAAAAAAAAAAGCTGTGAAAAATATACGACAAGAACAAAACCAAAAATCCATAATTAATTAGTTGAGTGGCATAGGATATTCACTGGTAACCATCAGAAGCACAAGAAACAGTCAGCAGAGACACCACTAAATAAAGGAAAGAAATGTGTCTTTATCTGTGACAACAGAGAGGTTTCCATAGGGAAAGCACTGTCAGAGTAGCACTGGCTCAGTTATGTGTACCTAGATTGCAAAGAATTTTAAGATCCTTTCAAGACTAAAATACAAACATACATCTGAAATACTACGCTAACTACTCAATCATAAATTGCATCCCAGCTTCCAAATCAAAAGATAGTGTGGCGGGGGAAAAAAAAAGGTTGTTTGTGCATTTGTTGTCCTATAAATCAAGCAAAGACTGGATTTATCATCCAGGTTGACACAGACCATTATTTTACAGAATCAGAAATTAAACACAGATTCCTGAACTTAGAACACAAAGTGTTGAAATGGTTCATTTCACTACTGCTGACTTTCTTCAAAGGATGAAGCAGAGCTCCTCTTTAATACTAAGAATCCTGTGTAGCATTTCGTATTAAGTTTGGATGCCAAGCACCTTTTCTGCTTCTCTAATCAAGGCATAGCATGATCTCCTCAGACAACTGTACAAAAACCTGTTTTTCGTGTTCATAAAGGGAGAAACAAGAAATTACTGATGCAGTGGTAATACCAGAGTGTATTTTCTAGGCAAAGTTCACTGGGAACCTAAGTATAGCGAGCCTGAGCTCTTCCCTGCTCAGATTCCTACTCCTTGAAGTTCCCATGTTTCTGCTGCGAATCAAGGCTTTGCTGTTTGTGGAAGGATGGGAGAACTAGCAGGGATAAGCATGCTTTGTTTTGTTACTTTGTAGAAGGAATACTGAAGTCCATGACACCCGAGAGAGCTGCCAGATACCTGACTGACAAAGGATTTTTCAGTTTTCTGCTATGCCAGCTAAGCTAAATCATTGCCTGAAATAGTTACTTTTAAAAAGAATTGCTAAGTAGGTATTAAGAATACTCCAGGTAGCCTACAAGTATTTATCATTCTCTCTAGATCTCAGGTGACAGAAATGAGGCTCACAGGGCGAAATGATCTGCCCAAGCTAGTTCAACAGGTCAGCTGCAGAACAAAGATCACGATCACAGCCCTTTAACCCACAGCTCTACGACTCTGATAACCCCACGGTCCTAAGTGGTGGTTCAGAATGTTC
>VZTM01033849.1:40196-64885 GCA_013400555.1 Jacana jacana | reverse complement strand
AGCTTCTTTTACAAGGAAAATTTGTAATCCTGATTTGGAGTTGCTTCTCCTAGAACCTCCATTTTTAATTAAAATGGGATACTCACTTCCTTTAAAAAAATCATTAGAAAACAAATAAATCAATAGACTGCATAATGAAATTATCAAGCCCCAGGGATCAACCCCAAAGTAGCTGTCAGCACATTTTTCTAATAAGATCAAGCAAACATGCATGGATTTAATGAGATAGGAAAAGCTGTTGCTCTCATCAGACTGCTTAGCCACTGGCTCAATTTGACCTCAGCGTACTAGCTGGAGCTCAGGAGAAGCCGCAAAATACTACAGCTACACCAAACAAGTAACTCCTCTGACTTGTCTCAGCAAAAAGGAGCTGAAGAAGTCTTTACAAATTGTACAGCTACAGCTACTGTAGCTCCGGGTGATGTTACAGCGCACACACACATCCCAGCTGTGATGTTGCCCTGCTAAACAGTTCTTTTAATTACTTAGTTAAGAATTAAACTGATGCTCACTGGAAAATATTTTAGCTTTTCATGGGTCGTGTGCCTTACCCATGTGACTTTTTCTACTGAACTGACCAATTATCCAAGTTTGACAAACACCTTAAACGCTGAAAACGTTACAAGTAATGTATGATTCCATTGATTTGAAATCTTTATTTCTATGACTATGGTTGAACTTTTCATTAAAATACTTCTAGTGAGTTTAAAAAGGAGTAAAAACTTAGTATAAACAAGCCAGAGATTGCAACTATGGAGTGGAAGTGTTAGCTAATCTCTTCCAGAACAGGATAGCTATGCAGATGCACGGTACATTCGAATACATTATGATTCAATGAGGCAGTAATAAAATGTATATATGGTTCAGAAAGATTTGTCATTTACAGTTGGAATTGGAAATTATGTATAAATAATGTGTGCTTCAATTTGTTTTAAAATTTGCAGCATTTCACATAAAGAAATACTTACATGGCTTCTCTACAACCAGATGGCTTCGTACTTTTAACTGACTTAATGAAAAATCATGCTTTCAAGTTTGGTCACACAAATATTCCATGTGGCTCTCTGGTATTTCAAATTTTTATGACAAAGCTTTATTGAAGCTGGCAGAGGAAAAAAACTTTTCTCTCAGCCACTTTCCACTAGCTGTCAGTATGAGGTACCAGCTGGAGCTTCCAGTAGGTCAAAAGCCAGACTTTTGGCACATGGGGGCAAATTTTAAAAACAGGAATTACCATTTTGCACACAAGTGACAAACCACGTAGGAAAAGAGTGCTGAAAGAAATTTCAGCTGATGATTCAGACATGAATGAATGCTACCTAGTTATGGTAGGGAGATAGATCGTGACAAATGTATTTTGCACTAATTAAGCTGACCTGCTAGAGAAAAAAATTATCAAGGGGGTCAGGCTTTTTGGGACATTTTTTCAGAAATCATAGAATAGCTTTTGTGATTATAAACTAACAGAGGCTCTTGCAAACTAAAGAGTAGAGCTTAACATCTGCACAAAAAGTTTAATAGAAGTACATCTGACATCTTCCCAACAGGCCTCTGTCATGTCATGAAGAGCAAAGGTTAACCTGGGGCAAGTAGAAAACGCTAATACTATTCCTGTAACATCACCCTCTTTAGTGCCCAATCAAAACTACACCATGTGAAATTATTTTATGTGTATTTGTTAAGCGACAACGTTCATATTTATCCAACAGGAACAGATTTTAAAACAAGAATTCATTACTATTGTTATTCTTGTTGATAAAATTGAAAGACTATACCAAGGATATTTCAGTACTTTCCCACAGCAAGAGGATGCTATGAACACTCTTCCTCAGCCAGGAAACATACCAGACGATACCACAACAATTCAAGCAGCTTAGTGTCAGCGTTTATTAACAAACTATTTTAATTCAATAGTTTGGTCTCCTAAACTGTTCATCTGGATAGATATCCATGTTCATATTCGTACTTTTAATCACTTTGGACAGCAAAACAGTCAAATAATTTCAGTAAGGCTGTGACATCTTCCAAGGCGAAGCCGTTTTCTTCAACATAATTAACTTTATTGCCTTATATAGATAATGCTAACAGGTCCGGTTCATGAAGCACTCTCTCTCAGAACCCCTGGGATCATATCAGACATATGCACTACCCTCTACTCAATATCTGTACACAGGAAGCATTCATAAGGTTGTCCTCCAAATATTGGGAAATCATAATTTGAATTCCCCAATACACTGAGATTGGCTTATACACTATAATGCTTTCAGAAATAAAAATCTGGGAACTGTTTTACATTTCTTTTAAGGCTGTAAGCCTCTCGTGTTCCCATCTTTACACCACAGATGAAAGTATTAGGAGTTTACTTTTCTGAAGGAGAAAGGTTACACCAGCATGTACAACATAGCTCCAAGGACCAATACTTGAAGAAATCAATGTTTTGAGCATTCTATTGTAACTGTAAAAGACTAACAATACTTTCCCTGTTCAACTATAATGATGATAATGAGGTTACCTTTCACATTCCTACTTGGTATTTGAGCTTTCCTCCACTATTTTCTAACTTCCTTTTGAATTTTTTCTTCATTTACCTAGGTAGAATTAATTGGGAGAGCTTTTTTAAAACCTAGTGACATGAAGAACTTGTGAGCTGCAGGCTTAAAACTGACTTTTAAGTGACAGATCTCATCTGACATTCTTGCACATCCATTTATTTTTCAGTCTCCATAAACGCTGTTTATATTTTCATGCAGATGTACCACTTTGAAACCTAGACAGCCTCAATCTAAACAAAGCTTTCCTAAGGTGGATCTCATATCCTCCTTTCAGTAAGCTTGTACATTGGCACAGAGATCCAACAAAGCAGACTGGCTTGCTGACAGGAGCCTAAATCAGCAAGTAAAAATGTACTTAAGACATATTTATTCAAAGTACATTTGTTCACTTAATACTTTAGAAACAAAACATTAATAATTCGAGAGAGGAACAAGCAATTCCTTCTCTTGAGCACATTTCCTTGACAAAATAACTTTAAAGATTATTCTTAATCATATAGAGCTAGCAAAGGCTTCAACTCTGGCATACTACATGCAAAATTAGATGTTCAGTCTGCAATGTCTATTTATGGCAAATTATGCTGACAAATTAATATAAAACTGGAAGAAGTAATAATAACATGGCTTATGAACTTTTATAAGGTTTTGATCATTTGTCAGATGAACAGACTTTTTATTGCTTTAACATTCAGTTTCTGGTTAAGCCTTGACTCCATACCATTTCTATTTGTCATTCTATTGCCAGGGACATATTTACATCAGATATTATTTCATCATTCTTTTCAGGTTTTCCACTGATATACATTTTCCCCTTTAAAATCCTTTGTATGCAAGAAGAGCACTTTTGTTCCTGACCTCTCTACAGAAAAAGTGTAACAAAGGCTATTTATAGATATTATTAGGGCTAAAATGCCTTCTGCTAAAACATGAATGCATATGAAATATGCAAGTACACCATGCCTAAACATTTAAGAGTCTTGATCAAAACACCTGACATACAGGCTGAAATACAATGTGAAATTAAATGATTTTTAAAAAAAATCTATTTAGTTATTAAAACAATACTACACTGAAAAGTGTGAACTCTCTAATTCCTTTCTATATTTACACCAGCATTTGACTTGTCTCAAGGCATCAACGCGGCATAAAGACCAATAGAGTAAACACCTAAAAATTCCCATATTATGACACCACAGATATCCATCCTGGAATTTTCAAGGTCAGCCTCTTCTGTGAGTTGGAATTACATCCACTTATGATATAAAATAGTAGGGTAATTACAAAAGGTTGGAGAAACCACCTAGTCGAATGTATTTGTCTGAAAGCAACTGAGGTTTGCCTGTTGTGGAAGCCTGTAGCAGACGACAGCCTGTCTGGAAGAGGACTGGAGTCGACCTCAGGATGCCAGCAGCAGACCACCACCACCATAGCCTGCATCTCAAGACACTGCTCTAAGAAACAAGGTGGAGATCGGCCTGCAATCACTTCCATAAAACGGGCAGGCCAGTTCACACAGGAACAGTGCTCCAAAATGCCCCTCAGCAATGCCAGGGGTACACTAACTAACTCCGTGGTTTTTTTTCCTCCAAATCTTTCATTAAAACCTCCGCAGGCCTGTTCTTCCCACACACTGTTCTTCCTACCCACCTAGCTTAGGTCTGCCCCACTGCTGTACCGCTGAGAAGGAAAGCGCCGCCCCTCCTCAGAGCTGCGGCGCACCCAAGGCAGAGGGCGGAACCGACCCACTGACCAACGTCCCCCCGGTCCTCGGGAAGCTCTTACTCCTCTGCCCGCTTCCTTCTGGCCCCCGAGGCCCGAGCCGGGGCTAGCACGGCGTGAACGGGCAAACCGGAGCAGAGGCGGAGCGGGGTGGGGTGGGTTGTGCTTCCTAGGAGTCGAGGCCGGGGGGGAAGTCCCGCCGCGCCTCCGGGCTTCAGCCCCAGAACACAGAGAAACGTCTACCCGGCACCACCGAGGAGGAGCGTGGGGAACCGCGCAACTCCCTCCCACCCCCCATGGTGATACACAGCGTTACTACTTTCCCCCCCTTAGCTCCGGCAGCGGAGCCGGCGCAGTTACCTCCGCAGCGAGCCTCAACGTGTCGCCTCCCTCCCGTTTCCTGCGCCGCACTGAGCCCCGCCGCCGCCATCTTTGTGCGCGGGGGTGAGGGGAGGGCGGCTGCGCGCTAGGCTCGGCCCTCGGCTCCCGGTGAGACCGAGCGCCGGCGGAGTGCCCGGCTGCTGTCGCCGACCCTTAGGTGGTCAATTGCCTCAACTTAGGCAGCCCCGCTTGCTCCCTCCGCGGGTATAAGGGCAGAGAAGCTGCGCCCCGTTGTCAGACGGCCGTGGGGATGGAGAGATGGGGCGGCGGACATACATTCAGTATGAGCGCCTGTACTGTTCCCCGGGGCCACTGCTGGGCTGGAATCAGCGGTGTGCAGGCATAGCTTCCTCTGAGGCGGCCGCCGGGTTTTGGGCATTGCTATATTTGTGACATGGCTGTGGGGTGAAGAGCACTGGGGTGTGTGGCTGCCCTGGGGCCTCTGCTGGGCATGGCCTTGCCCAGTCCCAGCTGCCATGCTGGTGGAGCGGGAGCTGGAGGCAGGCGTGGCCAGCAGGGCTTTGAGAACACTGCGTGGGAAAGCTGTAAAAGCTCCTTGGCCTCCCTTCAGCCCTGCGCCTGAAGAAAAAGTATATGATGTTCGTGTGATTTTAAGCTTCAGCTTCGGTCACAACACGGTCCTTCTCAAGCAAGCACAGCTAGGGATCATAGAAACACGAGGTTGGAAAGGACCTACAAGATCATCTAGTCCAACCATCCTCCTATCACCAATGCTACCCACTAAGCTACTAAATCAGGTCTTGTGGCACCTCATCCAGATGGTTCTTGAACACTGCCAGGGGCAGTGACTCCACCACCTCCCCTGGGCAGCCCATTCCAGTACCTGACCACTCTTCCAGAGAAAAAGTTTCTCCTGACATCTAATCTAAATCTGCCCTGGCACAACTTGTGGCCAAGTGGCCCTCGAGTCCTGTCATTAGTTATCTGGGAGAAGAGGCCAACCCCCTCCTCTTCACAGCCTCCCTTCAGGAAGTTGTAGAGCCTGATGAGGTCTCCTTTGAGCCTCCTCTTCTCCAGACTAAACAATCCCAGCTCCCTCAACCGCTCCTCATAGGACTTGTGCTCCAGACCCCTCACCAGTTTTGTTGCCCTTCTCTGGACAGGTTCCAGGGCTTCAATATCTTCCTTGTAGTGAAGGGCCCAAAACTGAACACAGTACTCGAGGTGCAGCTGCACCAGAGCTGAGTACAGGGGGACAATCACCTCCCTGCTCCTGCTGGCTACACTATTCCTGATGCAGGACAGGATGCCGTTGGCCTTATTGGCCACCTGGGCACACTCTTGGCTCGTTTTCAGCCAAGCAATGCCCCACACTCCCAGGTCCTTTTTTTCACAGTTTTCACGGAAAGGCAGTGGAACACACCGGATGGGGTAAATGAGTGTCATAGCTAACAGAGATCAGAATAAACATTGTAAAACTTCTCATTTTCAACATTGTACTGCATTTCTTTTTGGTGTAACCAGCTAGTCTGTTGGATGACAAATTGAGCTCTTGTTATACGCAGTGTTAAAATAAATATAAAACTTGCTTCACAGGGTAGCAGCTTTTGGATATAATGAAGTGTGCTGGACATAGAAGGTTGATGCATTTTAGTCAAACAAAGGTATTTGTCATTGCCTTTATTGCTGTCCTTCCTCATTCACATATGTTTTACATAGGGCATTCAAAATTATTTTGTAAAAGATTAATACTACTAAAACCAAGGCTCTACAGCAAATGTACCGGTGAACGCACAGGGGTTTATTCTCAATTACAATAAAAAGTCAGTATGATTTTTTAATGCAGTTTGTGTTTTATTCCCTAATGAGGCCTATGTTGCCCTCTGCTGACAGTGAACTGAATGTACTTACCTGAACTTGCCAAATGTTTCAGTGTGGATATTATGTACAGCAGACACACCTCCTTTTCTGTATCTTCACATAATCAAGATCACTAGTACTAATCACAAATTAAAAAAAAAAAAAGTTTAGGATTTGAAATATCAAATAATCAATTTATTAAATTATTGTAATGAACCAGTGATCAGTGTTTGTTATTGGGTGGTATCAAACCTCTCCTTGCCAGCGCTGCAGTGGTTGCATTATACACTGGTAACTGAAGAACCCTAAGTGATTGCCAATTCTGTTTAATATTTAACTTGCAATGTATTTGTGCCAAACTCACTAAGTCAGCAGTGATTGAAAGCGTGGTACAGTTGTTAGCCCTGGCTCTCTGGAGGCCATGGTTAAGATCAGCCTCCCTTTTTGCCTTGCCTTTGTGACTCACACAGAAACGGTGTGGTTTTATGAAAGAAGAGGTTAAGAGATTGAAGCAGATGACACGACTGTCCAGAACTGGGACAATAAAGTAGTAGCAGAAGGGCAATGCAGTCCAAGCCTTCTAGGTCCAAGTGTGGCATGTCATCCAATTTTTGCATCGTACATATGTCATCAGCTCAGCAGCAGCTATCATTGCAATATTCAAGAGTTTATAGTTTAGTTTCAGTTTGGGATTCCCAGGATAAGGCTCTTGAATGCTAATTTTATTTTATTTTTTCTCTATCTGTATGGTTGTAAGCACAGTACGTATTCTATTCCTTATATAATATTTAATATATTTAACATCCTGCAAAATCGCCAGTTATTACTTTGCTTATTTATTAACTTATGCCCATATCTATGAAAGTGATCACAGTCACTGGATGGTGATATGCAGTTTCTTTTCATGAAATAAAAGGGAGGGGTTTTACCAGTTTTGAAGCTGTTGTGTGTTGAAAATACATTAGCAATGAAATGTTGCAGAGATGTATTCCCATTCACAAACTATTTGTATTGTCATTATTTTAAACCAAATATGTGACCTCCCTTAAAGTCTTCTTTCTTCAATTTGTTTTTCAAAGCATAAGCTTTGGTCTCTCCTTTTTATTGTCCATTCTTGAATTTGTGACAACTGCCTCCTCAGAATAGCTCAGGCAAAATGTGTTGTGGCAGGAAGGATGGATGGACAGGCATTTCCTCTAGAATCCCTGGTTATGGGCACTGGAGTTGCAATTTGAACTTTCTGAAACCTTGTGCACAGGTAATGGCAGCAGCTGTTCCTTAGAGAGGAATCAAGGAAATTGCATTCTCCCTGAAAACCTGAAAGGGAACTGGTCACTTGCTAGAAATGCTCCTAGACAGGGAGGCATAGTCAGTGTCAGCTTTTCATAACACCAGCATAATTCACAATGTCAGTCGTGAATTCAGATGAGTAAAAGATTTACATAAACATGTGTGGGAACGGAATGTGCCTCCATATCTTCTGCAGAAAGCTTGAACATAAAAGCTGTGACAAATGATTTAAAATGTTCTTACTTCCTGACTGAAAATGAAAGAAAGGCAGAATTACAAACATCACTAATAGAAGTACTATTACTCCTATAGAGAATCATAATCTTTCTTAATTTATACCACATCCAGCCTTTTTTTTAATAGGTTTGTAAAGCACTAATTCGGCCACAGGATAGTTTTGTACTAAATCTCCATGGTACTATGACTATAAAGACAAAATGAAAGGTGGCAATGGTTCAGAAACTCTCTATTAGCATGGCTGAATAAAATGGTTTTGTTCACAATTATGGACATTTTCTGGTGTTGACTTTAAAGCATGATTTTTATTGGTGTTTCCTGCCTAGGAAGAATTAGAAAATCTAGAAAGTCAAGAATGATTAATTACAGCACTGATCGACTAAGGAGATGGACCCCAGATGGCCTAGTGTTTGGGAAAGGATGGTCCCAGAGTGGCAGAGAAACAGCAACAAGCAGAGGGACAGGTACTGCACATCGCAAACCTTGAAGTTGGAGGTGTGGGAGGCTACTAGGAAAATATCCTGCAGTGATTCGGAAGATTTCTTTCCAATTGCTTGAATTCCTGTGGGAACCCTGAGTGGCCAATATGTTCATGCCTCAATCATCTGTCACTGGCGGGAGATTTCACATCTTTACAATTGTGTCTGTCTCCTAAATCTAACAGACACTAGCCAGATGAGGCATCTGTCTCTTGAGAGGGGAATGCACACCAAAAAGATGACTTTTAACTTTGCATGCAGTTTGAGTGGAAGTATACAATTATATCTATTCTGGCATAAAGCCCTGAAAATCATTTCCATCTTGTGTGGGAAGGCAGCTGGGATAGCAGGAAAAGTCAGAAGTACACGATACTTTCAAAACGGATTGTTTATGTAATAATTGAATTGGTTGATTGAGATAGCAAATCTTGTAGTAAGAAAAAACATCAATATGGCGAGGGAGCAATAAAACCCAGATGCAAGAAAATATCCATCACCACATGTCTGCATTTGTGATTGGCTTTCATATTTCTCCCATGCTCCAATTAGTGACCCTTCTCCTGAGTTCTTGGGTTCCCTAATGTCAACTTCCACCAGTGTTGATTTATGTAGTGGCCAGTTAGCTTCAGTGGCAGGATACCACAACAAGATTGGTGCTGTCTGAAGAGACGTGCTCAGATCTAGCAAAAAAGGTGTGCCAAAAGAGAGGCTCTCCCTTTGGTGTTCATTTTGTGGTCCAGTGCTGTAGTTCTTTCTGGAGACCTTCCCCTACTTTCAGATTTCTTCACTTCGAAGGTTGTTTTGTCAGTAAGTCTTGAATTTATATTGTTTTTATGGTTCCCAGAAAAAAACCCCAAAGTCTGTCTATGATCTAGATGTACAGTGAAGTTCATGGAAAGGCTCACTCCCTTTCTGCTAGGAAGTAAGGAAAAAATAACATATTGTGGGCACTAGGAAGTGAATCATTATAATGAAATTAAATGAGCACCAGAGTGTTTTAAACAATCACCTCTTCCTCTGTCCATCCTTAATGATATGTGGAAGAGAAACCTGCACATATTTAATGTTCCTAGACTGTGTAAATCCAAGACTTGGGCCATACTTCGGTACTCTGACAGATTTTATTTACTGTGATAAGCTTTTATGTAACAATACATATATGATCAAATTAATTACTTTCCACGCTTTCTTGTTATCTACTTTTCATTAATATATTGTCATTAAGTTCAATACTTCCAGTACACACAGATGTATGACTCTGTCCTAAAAATTATAGCAATTTTGAAGTAAATATGCATGGCAATCAGTTATTGAAAGCATCTCTCTCTTATCTTCAACTTTATGATCCTTAAAATTGCAGTGGGGAATCCTTATTTAATATATAGAAATAACATCTAATAACTGGAAAATGTTTTAAGTTCCTTTCAATTGCAGGTTACAAGATAATCATCTTGTGGTAACATGCCTCAGCATTTCCAGGTACTCAAGGCTGACAAAATGAAATGTCTCCTTTAATTCTTTTGGCAGTTGAAGAAAAGTGATTGAAACCTTTGGTTATACAACCAGCAAGATTAAGCGATCACATCTGTTGCATATTTTTTGAAGGGTGTAGTATAGATTTGGGCAATTAGCTAGAAGCTCTGGGGTTTTTTTTCCATTAACTTTTAGGCCGAGTACTCTCTCCAAAGTTTATTATCAATCTTAAGAGCTGCAAATGATGTTATCAAAGTTCAAGCCACTTGACTGTAGCGTACTTTTAACATTTTCAACGAGAAATGTTTCAAGCATCCCTGACTTGCTTCACAGGTGCAATTCAAGGTGTTTGGACTTTTGCAGTTGTATTTTGTTAAAGGGCTTAGGTTTGTAGAGGGTGACTTCTTCAGAGTTCCTTAGTGTTTCTCTATAAAATTCTATTCAATTGTTTTGGATATCCCCTTCTTTATACAAGAAATAAAATAAAGAGCTCACTAGTAATAAACAGTGAGCAGTCAATCTAGAAGGGGTCCAAGAGCTAACCAAGAGGAAATCGTATGCATGCACGTTTAACTGAGCATTGCCTGAACTAGAGCTTCTCCATGGGCATCTCTGTCCTCTCGGGATTCAGGCTGTTTGGTATTTCCAGAAGAGATCACAAGACAGAAGATGTTTTTGTCCTCCACAGCATTGCCATTCAACTTTGTGGAAAAGGTGGAACCTGGATTCTAATCCCTCCTCAAATGTGTATGTGCACATATACGTGTATGTGTGTGTGTTCTGGGAAAGAGTGGTACGGGGGTGGCAAGGTGGGGGGTGGCAGCTCCCAGTTGTGGGAGAGGAGAGGTTCTGCTCGCCTTCCTGCTTCTGGGGATGTCAGATGTCTCCATCCTTTTAGCTGAAATTTGAAGGGACTCACAGCAAAGGGCTTTTTTTAGTTGTGTAAGAAGGGGTGTAACTGTGTGGCCACTAGGTTGTGCTGTCTACTGGACAATGAAAACCATGCTTTCACACCTCTGTGGGGTAAAGGATGCCTGCAACCCAACAGGAATTGGTTTGTACCTAAAGGTCAGTACATAATGTGAATTTTCTTATAGTGCTAATAATGGGTCATTCTTTTCATTCTTTTTTTTTTTTTTTCAGTGCCTGTTAGTAACATCATCTGTTAAAGATGAACATTACAGACTTATGAAACTACAAATGAATAATGTCTGAGCAGTGATTTGTGTGACTCAAAGATACTGATGACAAAACAAGGTATTTTACATATTTTATTAGTAGTGGAAATATTCCTCAAAGACATGACTCCACTTACAACTTGCATAGCTCTGTCAAGAAGGTAATAAAGCTCCTTTCTTTTCTCGTGCTTGTTGAAGAGTTTGAATATCTACAAACTAAGTAGGAAGTTAAAATTATGTCACCAGAAATAGTAACATCCTTTTAAATACTGCTCAGTGTTCTTGTGAAGTAGAAAAAATGCCATCAAGGGCTTAAGAATAGTCTTGAAAAGAACTTGAATGAATAAAACCAGAACTTGTAAAAAAAAGCTAGACAAATAATACTTTAGAAACCCTGACCTTGAATGGTAGAATACAGTAGTGCTACACTTAAAGCATGTATTGAGTAATCATAAAAAAGAGTATTCTGCTTCTCGCACGTGTCAAGTTTTCAGTTGGTATTGCTGCATTAAGTTCAAGGCATAATTTTTGTGGTTTTGTGGGTTTTGTTTCTAAAGAAAATTGTACAAAACCACGCTATTAGTAAAGCAAATATTAAAAATAGGATTAAATCCAATATACTCAAATATCCATTATCAGGTATCTTTTGGGCATAGACCAGAAATTAGTATAACATTATCCACTCCAATTTCTCCAGTTTTGCCCTTCCCACGTTCTGATTCAAAGGTGACCTGTCATAAGAAAAGAGATTTATTGTCAAAATGTCATTTATCCAACCATTTAGCAAGTCTTCATGTTAATTAGTAATAATGCTATATTTGAGGCGTGTTTTATCACAATACAGGACTTAATGACTTAAATCCTTGCAGTTTTTAGATTTTCTGTGCATTATTTGAACTAGATTGGTAATTCTCTGCACAGATTTACAATACCAAATGGATTCCTTTAATAAGATTACTTATTTTCATTGAACAGAGAAAATGCAAAATGAGTGAAATCCTATTATAACATAGTTTAACCACAGTATGTGATGTTAGCACACTCCTTGAAGGCATTATAACTTTGTTTTCAATCTATTTGGGTCCTTAGTTTTGAGGTACATATGCATTAGATATACCACATATATAGTGTATATACTATATATATTTACTCTCTGTCTATAGTATGTATACATTATCTAGAAAGTAGGTTCATTTTTATGAATGCAGTGGCTGGGGTTTTCTTTTATAGTCTGATTTTCATTTATGTAAGGGCTTTTCTACATCATTCCAGCAGTGCAAAGAACCTTGAAGAGAGCTTGCATTTCATTTATACTCCCAGTATTCAGTTATACAGTGGAAACCTTTACACAGCACTGAAAATGTTCGGTCACATAAATGAAAACCAGACCCTAGAATCTGAAGGAGAAACTACTGAAGCTCTGATTGAGGCAGTTTTCAGACATACATCAGTGCACAGTGTTCCCTGTTGGCTTGCATGTCCTGCTCCTAGAGTGATTGCCCGCCCTTGATTATACATGATGTCTCCTTTTGCACTAATTATCTGCTTTAGTGTGGTTTGAGAGCATCCTCTTCTGTGAAAAAGGGATAATTTCCGTTTTCCCAGCAAAGTATGCATGTTTCTGTTGTGTGAGATACTGAAGAGAGATTTTCATTGTTTGTGTTAATTTATGGTCTGATGCAGTTTTTACAAAATGACAAGATTACTGGCATCAGTATTCTAACCAACTGGGGTAATTCAATTCTGAAATTACAACCAGATAGTAACTTTTCTGCCTCCTAAAATCTGTGCTTCTGTTTCTCATTTCAGATAAGCCTTTCAATGGCCAGTAAGCTATGCCTATAAAACAGTTGGTGGACCACTTGAGGATTAGGAAATTAGGCTGTTAGGTTGATTATGGTAGTTGGCTTATAAATGGTGTTACACTTACACTGTGGGTTGTTTCAGCCCCCTGAAATATATCTATTTTTCCAGTTCTCCACCTTTCATCTTTTCCTTTGTTCTGCTCCCAGGCAGGAGTGCTTTTTTTGCTTGCCAGGAACACTCGAAGTTTCCCCACTCTCTCGCCAGCCAGCCGGTAACTAAAAATCAAGCAGTAACTGCTCTTTGGTTTGAGGTCAGTGAGGAGAAGTTGTAGACGCCCCACATCCTTCTTGTGTCCTACAAAGGCTGGAACAGCCATGTAGTACCCATCGCCTTGTAACAAAAAAGAAAAAGGCATCTTTAATGAACTTGTGTTATTTATTAGCAAATTGAATATGTATTTGCTAAGAAAGTATGTGGAAACTGTTACTTGAATAATTTAAAATCAGACTAGAGAAAACCAGCAGGAAGCGTATTTTGCAAGGAATAAGCTGGAACTGCTGGAAGTCCAATCACTTTACAGAGGAGATGAGTTCCTATTTCACTGGTGATTACTGTCATGCTTCTTTGTGCTATCTTTCAAAGGCAAAATCATCTCAGTTTTTTCAAACAGCCTGAAACGTGCTGCTGTGCCTCTGTGGTCAGACCATTTCAGTACTGGAGCTAGCTCAATACTTTCTCCACTGTCCTCTAAAGGAACTGATAGTTTATTCCCCAGATCCTGGGGGGCCAATGAAAAGACCCACGAGGTGATAAAGAGCTAAACCATCTGGGCCCATAAATAAAGTCCTAATCAGCAGATGCAAGTTTGGGGAGACAGGGTGAGGTCAAGGTAAACTCTTTCTGAAAGTGACAGGACAGAGAAGGGACTTGGGGAAAAGGAAATATACACAGCAGGAGAGGAAGGATTACTGAAGGAAGACTGGGATGGAAAGACTGTGAGGGAAGAGGAAGAGAATTGGTGTGTAGGAACTGGAGCAGACGGCCTGCATCGATCCCTACTGTAGCATCTTCTGCAGCATTTCCTCTGTCACAGGGGAAGAGGCATCCTTTCAAACAAGTTTCTTCAGTCCTGCCTTTTTACATACAGCAGCACAGCAGTCACACATTGCACTCATGGAGTTCTTTCTCAGGTTTTAGCAGGCTTGGCACGGGCACCAGGTCAGCTATCAGTTGTTCTTAAAGAGCCCCTTGCCCATGGCTCATTCTGAGGAATGCTGGCACTAGTTTGTCATGCAGAGTTTGAGGCTTTGGAGTCGATATCACAGTGCTATCTAAACCGTGTGAGTAACTACGTTGCCACATCCATCTACTTGGCAGATGTGTGGTTAATTGCCCTACCAGTCTTGGAGAGACACAGTACATAACTAACCACGTTTCTGTTGCCTTGTACCTTGCAGTTCGGAACAATTATATTCTAGTCCTTTTTCTCATATTTTGATATGTTTGTGTTGAAATGTGTTACTGATTGCTGGTTGATAACTTATTTATAATATAAATTATATAGTACATTATATAATATAATATAATTTCAATATTTAAAAGAAACAATTTCAACTCCCAGCATTCTCTGCCTCCCTTTTTGTGTTATAAAGATAACCCACTGATAGGAAAGCTAATTCCTGATTCTGTNAGCTGCAATCAACTGGAAAAAAATTGGAGACTCGGAGATAAGAGGAACATTATATCATAAGTACTTATAAAAACAATTTGATCTTTATTTACCCAGTTATGAATTCATAGGTCTTTCTAAAATTATCTACAAGCTGAGTTCAGATAGTGTTGACCTACATTAAATTGCATAAATTGAAATTTATGTAGTAGTTCTATCTTTAACTCATAGGAAAATCTGTTGTGTCTTTTTACTGCCAATCTCCCATCTGCACAGGAGTTTATATGCTGTGACTTCTGCATGAGTGTCTGCTGATCACCACATATAGTTGGAGGTGTTAGTTTTGAACTCTAGCATCATAAATGGCTTGGGATCTGCCAACTTTAGAGCTTTCCTCTGTCCATTTATTGCACTGCTGTTGTAATCAGCTGAGATGCTCGAGCTCCGGATCCATCTATTGAAAGAGAAAAGTTGGCCTCCTATGAGAGGAATTCTTCATGTCAGCAGTTGATACTTACACTTCATGGAGCTGGGAATAGCCCAAATCAGTTGGCCTTTAGAGCACACTGAAAAAGGGTGTCACCCAGAGCATACCACAACCTTTGTGACTGTGGAGATGAAAAGCATTAGATACACAGAGAAGGAAACTGTGCAATGCAAGTGTGACAGATCAGATTAAAAATAATATGACAGCCATTGGAATTTCCTCAGAAAGAAGCATCTTCCTTGCTCTTTTCATGTATTTTATCATGAGACAGAGAAGTGCAGCACATGGCATTAAGAGAGCTTCATTGTATAAATCCATCGAGCCTGAGACTACTGCTTTCTGAATTGGAAAAAAAAACAGTATCTTATCCTTAGTGTCAGCCAGCACCTCAATCTATTTTGTTTTGTTTTATTTTCTCTAAGATTTGGAAGCATTTGTGGATTGCTTTTGGGGAAACTCACCTTCTCCTAAAAATAATCTCAGTTTAGTCAATCCCAGCCTTTCACTCCCTGCCCACGCTGCAGGGGGATTGGACTAGATGATCTTTCAAGGTCCCTTCCAATCCCTGATATTCTGTGATTCTGTTGTAGTTCCCAAGAAGCAATGAAGTTTTCTGTTTGAAAATGTGAAGCAGTTTCCTAAGGCATGGCAGAAGCTTTAGTTGTGTACATAAGTTGGCAGGTATCAGTCAGCTGCCCTGACAATTTTTTAATGTGAGAAAGAACAAGTAGTACCATCCTACTCTGATATCCACAGGACTTACTGATGAATCGGGGCCTATCATAAATTCACTGCCAGGCTATTTAAGATTCAGGGTGAACATTTATTCAGCCTTGTTCAGGGGAAACTCCTATTGACTTCTGACAGAGGATCAGGAGAAAAAACAAGCGAATATGGCTGAAGGACATTGTTAAAGTATGTTTTGAAAAGGACAGCAAAAAAGCTTTTCACATTTGACCTAGCAGAATGGTTTGGCCAAATACTGTCTCTAATGTGCTCACCTAACCTTTGTTTTATCTTAAAGGCTTTTAAACTGGTTCTGTCTTGGCTAATATATGTTATGAAAACACAATACACAGGAAAATAAGTACTGTAGAATAAAAATAATCTACCTTCTTGCTCTGGTCTTGACACTAGAACCTTCCTCTGTGCCAGGAGAGGTCCAAAGGCAGCTGCTTCTTTCACCTTGGGAACTAAGGAAAACAACTTGTCAAGTGCTGAATTATCACAGGAACAGAAAATGGAACTTTATTCCTTCACACAAGTTGCCATCATTTATTTTAAATGGTTAGGGTACATGTTTTCCACTCCACCACCAAATTCACATTCCCAACACCAGTTAGATACCAATTCTGATTTTTAAGACTTTGTTTAAATTGCTGATTTCCACAGCAGTGTGCTTCTAGGCTTCTAGGCAACTGACCTGCAAGATTCACGAGGTCATAAAACATTGAATGTGATCTTTCTTTGGTGTGGTGATCTGCTTTCTTGCTACAAAGCTGGAACTAATGATCAAAGTAGCTGAACTCTACCAGGCAGCAAAGATGTCTGGTAGAGCTTGGCAGCACTTTGCCAACAGCAGCCTCAAAAAAAACGGGGTAATGTCAAATACTTGGAAAAAGCTATAAACATTGCTGCATCAAAGGCCCACAGCTCTTTAGTCAGGTAGGTGATAGTAGGTGCTGTGGTAACAGAAGTCCCAGGAAATGATATTTCTGAAGCCGTACTCTCTTCTGGGATACGTATTCTCCTGCAAACCTGATCAGCGCTGATGTCTGTTGGAAAGGACGGGTGCAGCAACTGCCTTATCTCTTCCTCAGCCTTCCTGCAACAGCTGGCAATCACAGCCTGATGTTTTGATAACCAGTCCTGGTGGAACCTCCTGAACAAGTTCGTCTCTAAAAGTTGGTTGACGTGTCTTGTGCCAAACTGGATGAGTCAGTACAGCAGCACAGTCAATGAATGTCAAGTGCATTCTCTACGACAGTTACTCAAGAAGGAGTAACTAAAGGAGAGAGTTACTCAAGGAGCACTGTTTCAGCAGCAGCCTCAGAGACCAGGGCAAAACCTCTCCTGTATGTCAAACTGCAAAGATATAGAAGCTTGCAAACTTATTTACTCTAAGTAGTACTCTAAAATACTATGTATTTTTAAAGTTCTGTGATTAAGCTTCTTTTTTACTATTTTAAGTGATTAATAGAGAAGTGCACTCATTAAAAAAAAGATAGTCTCAACTTCTTTATGCAAAGCCCGTGTAAGTAATTAATCACACGTGAGATAAGGGGAAAATCTGCTTTCACTGGCAGAGGATTCTGTCCTTGGCAGACACATATGCAGACGATACCTACGGTATATACATACACACCTATGAAAACAGGAGGAGCTTAACTGTGCCGTTTGAGAGGAGGAGTGAGGAGGGACCTTTTGGATTACTGTGTACAGAAGATGTTAGTGGGAAGCCTGACTGAGTGAAGTTTGCTTTTCAGCCATACAATATGGCAGCGCTAAGAAAAGCTCAGACTTCCTCAACAGTGCCAGATGATAGGAGCTATGGAAATGGAAATTACTTTTCAATAACTTTTTCCTACTCAGCACTATGTCATACATGCTATTAGAAAGTCACAAATGCCAAATATCTTAAAAGTTATTACTTTGACATGCACACATAGTTGTTCAGAGGGGAGTTTGTTCCCCTGAGTTCCCCTGAATTAGGGCTTTCCATCGAGATGCTCCAACATACAGACGTAAACACATACTCAGTTTTAAGATTATACTCACAACCTAATGCAATGCAGAGCCTCCTAGTACCCTATAGACCATGCCATCTACTTAACCTTTCTTCTTCTTCAAAACTTTCAAAAATTGCTCCGTGTGTACACCAGAGGAAACACGCTCATGAAGAGGCCCTGGAGGCACTTCCAGAGATGCTGAATTGAGCCAAGATAGGAGACTCGTGCAACCTAATGAGCTTTCTGATGTATTGCCAGGAGCGTGTCCTTTCTTGTTGCCCTTGCAGCCTTCCCCTCACCCAGACCCTTGCTTAAATCACCTGGATAATATTCTTACTTAAGGCAAAGATTAATATATCTTTCTCCAAATTAATATATGTCTACATATACACATTTAGGAACAGGCACGTAGAGATTAGGTGTTAAGTTCACTGTCATGCCATAAACTTAGCGAAAGAGGCTCAGGTTATGAAAACCCATGCCAAAATGGAGAAAGCTATTAAAATATGATTGGTTCTGGAAAGAGTGGAGTGATTTAACAGAAGACAACAGCTGCCAGAATGATTTATTTATCGAGTTATTGAATTACTTATGAATTCACTTGAGGGGTATACATGCAGGTGTAGCTGTGTGCTGCAGATGCTTTGAGTGAAGAGCTTTCATGCAGATAACAGGAGCCAAATTTTGCATCCAAATCTATTTTTGTTTTCAGTGTCAGGCATTACACTCAGGTTCTCCACTTACTGGAAGATATCACCTGCACTTTATGAGAAAATGTAAGCTTTGGGTTACAGAAAGGTTTCCAAGAAATGTTACTTCCTGGAACGTGCCTACATTTTACATCAGACCATCATATGACATAGCCCGGATCCAAAGTTTTTCCTCTCCTAAGTACTAGGCAGGAGTCAGGATTGCTCTGTTCAGCTCTTCTGCTGTCAACTGCTGCTTTCAGAAAGGCAGGCCTTGTCTCATGTACCCTAAGAACATACTCTCACCTTCTGTACGCTGGTGCCCAGCCATCAACTTCTCTGCAGCACTATCTACTATATAATCTCTACATATACAACTCTTCGTATCATGGTGCCACACGTTTTTATCCATTGATGTCATCATGATACTCTTACAAGGCAAGATGGGTTGTTCATACAAGCAAGAATCGGTGGCAGAAAGAACTAATGCCCAGGTCTTCAGAGGTATCTATATAGCCAACTTCCACTGATTTCCATAGAAGTTGTGTCTATGAACGTCTGTGATGAGCTGATCATAAGTAAATTGGTGATGTTCGGGTCCTGAGAACAGCCACCTTGGTACTAGCACAGGTTCTTGTGTCTGTAAGAAATTCAGTATTGCAGTCTGTGACTTATATCCAAATACTGTCCCTGTTCCAAGGGGAGGCAATGTCATAGAGCTGTGTTAGATGTGGTTTGTCTATTGTATTATAGATCAGAAACTGCAGCAAGGGAAGAGACTTTCTGCAAAATAGAATAAGCCCAGCCAGCTCTAGGTAGGTGGCTGAAGGTTCTTCCCTAAAAAATAATAGGACTCACATAAAACAACTCTGAAATTACTGAGGCTGTCTGCAATCATGGAAACACTTCTTAGCAATAGCCTCGGGAAATGAGAAAGTAGAAGCATTGAGACGTTGTTCTAGTATAAACGTGCCTGAATACACTGCCATGAAGGGGATTTAGGAACAAATTTATACATGAAACTAGAATTCCACTTTCAAAACACCAAGTTTACAGGGAGTGCTGCACAAAATGAAATAGATGAGGTTTGAGACTACCCTCCTACCCACTCTCCTGTCTGGGGACTTTTAGGTAGCTAAGTAAAGAAAGAAAATAGAACAGACTGCCACTAAAAGAGCTAGTTAGGTTCAAGCATATCCTTTCATACAGCGCACACAGTGTCCACTGAGCAGTGCAGGCAGACACCAGTTCACTCTGCCTGTCAAACAGGTTTGTCAGCACTGCTCTGCTAGTTGAGCCAACTCTGACTAAACGAGTTCTTGTTTGGAGCTGGCCTGCACCTGGCTTGCTTGGAGCACAACTGGCGTGAGCTCAGGTCCACCTGAAAACTAGCACATCGGTGGACCCTCAAGTCAGTCTAAGACAAACTAGGGGCAATGAGACCAAATAAGCTATAGGAAGCATCACATGGAAAAGCATGGCTAAGCTGCAGTATTAAAAGGTTCAAGGTAAGGAAAAAAATAAAAGAAATAAACAAACAAAAAAAGAAGCTGAAACCCCAAACCCAAGAGGCAGAAGCTCAGAATAACAGGTCTGTGGAGCACTGTTTTATGGTCACCCTTCAGCAGCAGTACAAAAGCTCTGGTAAGTGACCAGTAAGTGACTTTGTGGTACTAAAGGAGCTTACTGGAAACACTGATAGATTTTCCTTTGTGTGCACTTGGTTTCACCTCTCTGCTTTGCCAATTGCTGTATATAAAATGACTTCTGTGCATTTGGAAACGACATCTTTGTCTGAAAAATGTGGCTTGGTTTATAGCTTGGAAGTAATTTTCTGTTTGTCTGCAGAAATGCATGTGCTATCCTCAAGCTTTAATTCCCTTTCCTTTTTCCTGTCAGTGGGACTGTATTTCTTATAAATCATCTGTGGCATCCCACTGAGCTCTTGCTGAGGCAGCTGTACTGGAAGAACAGATAGATGGCAGAATATAAGCACCCACCTATTTCAGTGTGCTACTTGGGCAACACGTTGTATTTTTATTTCTTGTTACAGCTCTTTGATTTTCCCATCCCCTGGAAAGCACCTATGCCTGGTTTTGCCTAGGTAGGTTAATCTAAATGTAAAAAGGAATTTAGTTACTTTGTTAAAAAATAAAAAACAAAATTTGGGAAGAGTAACTCACGCTTGGTAATTCTAACACATAGAGTTCTAAAGTGCCTGCAACTGCAGCGTGTGGGAACTCTCACCAAAATGGTACTCGCTGTCTTTCTAACATGCTCTCTACTGTTCAGAGCTCATAAAAAACCCCGAGAAAAACTAGAGTGGGCAGTGTAAAAAAAATCAAGTGAAATACATAAGGCAGATAAATGAGGAGTAGCTTCCTATATGGATAGTATATCCCTACATTGTGCTGAAAGGAATATGCCACGTCTCTGCTACCGCATCCTCCTCTGAAAGAATTACATTCACCAGATGTCTGACATCTTTTGAGCCTTTTATTTATAGCTGTGGACTGAACTTTTGTCTGAGCATTATTTGCTCACACAGTGGTCTAATTATCAGAAAGGAATAAAAGTAAACATAAACATCCTGATTAACTGAGAGAGTACTCTCTTTCAGAATTAAGAGCGTAGAACCTTTAAGGGAGACATCCCACTTTCAGTATTGCCCAATAAACCAGAAAATCAAAACCTTTTTATCATTCCTGGTGCTATGAAAGGAAGGGGCTCTGCATATAGCTGGCTAGCTGAAACTATGGGAGTGTTTGAAGCATGACTGTGTTCAGTTTTGGGCCCCTCACTACAAGAAAGACATTGAGGCCCTCAAGCATATCCAGAGATGGGCAACAAAACTGGTGAGGGGTCTGGAGCACAAGTCCTATGAGGAGTGGCTGAGGGAGCTGAGATTGTGTAGTCTGGAAAAGAGGAGGCTGAGAGGAGACCTCATCGCACTCTACAACTTCCTGAAGGGAGATTGTGAAGAGGAGGGGGTTGGCCTCTTCTCCCAGATAACTAATGATAGGACTCGAGGGAATGGCCACAAGTTGCACCAGGGCAGATTTAGATTAGATGTCAGGAGAAACTTTTTATCTGGAAGAGTGGTCAAGCACTGGAATGGGCTGCCCAGGGAGGTGGTGGAGTCACTGCCCCTGGTGGTGTTCAAGAACCATCTGGATGAGGTGCTATAAGACCTGATTTAGTAGCTTAATGGGTAGTATTGGTGACAGGAGGATGCTTGGACTAGATGATCTTGTAGGTCCTTTCCAACCTCGCGTTTCTATGATTCTATGATGTGAGTTTCATAAATTGATAAAGTACAGAATATGGAATTTAGTTGCAGTTGGCAATGCCATTCTGGATTATGAAAGGTCCACAGAAAGCACTGAACCATTAGAAAATGACAGAATTAGGGTTGTACACTATAAATTCACCTCTAGCTTGAGTGTAGCATCTGTACAGTTATTGCTTATATAACCAAGCACTTTGGTCCACTTCTCTGTGTCTTCTTCCTCATATAGAGAGGACATGTCTTCCAGAGTAAGGAGCTTTCAAATGCATTGGTTTACACTCATTTTCTACATATCTGCAATTTTTGCAATCATTAGGACAGAGTCTTATTTATTAATCTCTACCTCTCACAGCAGGACGGGTACTTCCTTCACAATGACCAAGGCAAAGTAACCATGGAAAACAGTCATGTAAAGTCATTACAGACTGTATCATCAGGTATAAAAATATTATATAAAAGTTTTCACAGGTTACCTTAGTTTTGACATTTCTTCAATGCTGGGGGCTTCATATTGCTACCTTTAACCTGTTGTTTTAGAAAGCTGTGAGTAGTAGTTTTCTTGGAGGTCCTGCATTTTGATAGATAGCCTATTTTAATAATTTCAGTCTCCATACAGTACTTGCTTTTTTCACTACAGTATTTTTCTGCATCTCCCTATATATTTATTATGTAGTAAAACTTTAATAAAATAATACATATATACCCCACACTACTTAGGATGATGACTATGCCTACCACGAATCAAAGCTAATTATTGTCTTACTCGTAATGAAGGAGCAAACTCTCTTGTTTTGCTGGAGCTTCTGTGAAGAAAATGGGGAGAAGCTATGTGCTACGTCTAAGGTTCTCTGGAAGCAACAGCCTGTACAGGGGCTGTCAGGATGGTGCAATCCCTCTCTGCTCACATTGACTGCAGACAGATTACCCTAGAAGGGAGGCTTGGTACCTTTAGACTCACCTCCAGGTATGTTAAGTTGCTCTTTATTCTCTACAAGTAAATTCTGGTAAAAAGGCCTCTGATGCCTTAGTGCTTGTATGTATTTTTACATTGAAACCAGATTTTTTTAAAAAATGAAGATACTTACAAAAGACATCTCCTCTAAGGCTTCGCTCCTGCTCAATTTGGTTCTCATAATCTTCCTTCTCCTCTTCATCTGACTCTTCTGCCTCCTCGCCTGTAGTAGCTTCAATTTCTTTCTCTTCTTTAGTGTCGCTTCCACCAAGGTCAATACCACCTTCATAGTCTAATAACTGTAAGTGGATCTTAGAAGCTGGTGTCACAGCTGCTTCTGGGATCACATTCTTGATTGCTTCATGCTTTTTCACACTGTTTTTATGTGCAAGAAGTTTCTTGATTGTGTCCTTAGCTGTTCCAGGGATTCTTGCAATTTCCTTGACTGACTTTTCAGGAATAGCTAGAACCAAGAAGAAAATACTAAATATTCATCTAAGGAATGACAACATTTATAAATGCTACCATGGTGTCCTTACAATGTCCAGAGACCCATACAGCCAAATTCTGTACTATGAGATACAGGTTCAGCTCTGCACAGAACTGAATATTCAAACACGTGTTTAGCTCTTGTATAGACACCCCTCTATTTGAGTCACAACAAGAAGACCAAAATGACACTATGTTCATAACCTTATTTGGATTCTTGTGTAACACAGGCCATAGAGCTCCTTACAATAATTATTTTAACACTGGAGCTTGGGTTAAAAAGTTTAAATGTAAAATGTAAAATTTCCTGATATTTTGACTGTATTCCTCTTGGTTACAAAATACTAGAAGGATAACCAGCCTTGTAGTATCTTGCAGCCTTTGATTTTGATGAGAATCATAAAGTCTGCCAGAAGTGAAAAACTTAGGAGTGGGGTAAAAGTCGATTGAGACTGTTCAAACCTGTAAAACAAAGAAAAAAAATATCTAAATTTCCCTTATTATGAAGTACAATGAAGTCAAATATCTTCTATATCCAGGCTAAAAAATTTCAAAACATTAATTGTTAAGAGGACATTTTTATGTTTATATGGAAGGCCTGATTTTCAAATCATGCTTTTCTTGTCAATGCACTGAGTTTCAAGACACAAGCCTTCAATTTATTTTAAAACTCATTTTTTTTCACTCTGCAATTATCAAACTATGTTCAGATGCTTGAATGAGGGACATTTTTCATAGGAACACATTTGAAGAAGCATTTCTAGGGATGTGGTGATCCAGGATTGATTTTCCACCAGTGGTGGGACCCAGTAGCAGCACAAGGGGCTCCTTTGAGACAGTATGTTGGCCAGATGTTTTCCATGTACTCTTAAGGCAGGAAAATTGTCAGTTTACATGAAATAAAGAGAGATTTTAGTTACATATTATGAAAAACTTCCTCACTATCCTTGCTATAGGATTGTAAACCATGGGATTATTCATTATTTGAACCGTGTCACTAGAAGTTTAAAAAAATTGTTACGCTATGATCTGTCATTAACATGCTGGGCATGATCTGCCTCAGAGCAAAAGAACAGACTAACTGATCTTTTTTAGTCCTTCCAGATGCACTCTTCTGTCATCTGACAAAGACTGATGGCTCTTTGTGCTGATGGCCAAAACGTAATTGAGGGATAAAGCCAGGACTACTTCAAATCAGTTTGTTCAAGATATGTGTACACTACAAAGCAAATTCACAGGAGGAATTATGGCAATACTGCAGCTGTTGCTTTTTATTAGCAACGTCAGCTGCTGCTCAACATCAGTAGAGGAACATCATAACATCATTGTGCCAAAACTAGGTCTGGAAGGATTTGTGTGACAAATATGCAAGTTTTAGAGAAGACATAAATCTGAGGAGTTCTAGTTTATGAGATTATCCCACCCCATCATATGGATTCCATGAGAGTT
>VZTM01033849.1:29637-40185 GCA_013400555.1 Jacana jacana | reverse complement strand
CATCATATGGATTCCATGATAGTTAACCAAGTTTCTACCTGTCACAGTACCAATGCTACTGAGAAAGAGAGTGTCCTTGGGGTTTAAAGCCCATAGCAATGGCTTTGAAATCAGCTTGGGATTTCATGACAGCTATGACATGATCATGCAATTATATATTCGGCACTCTAGTGTTGGCCACAGCCTGAATCTTCATGGGTTAGGAGGAAGGACCGGCACAGCCATGTTCTAAGCTACTGGCAGCCTTCTACAGTTTGAGTCCTTTATATGAAGTATAAAGGAAATGGAAATAATGAGACCTGAGCAGATTCGGTCTGCTGTACAAAGGCTGTCCCACAGATAGAGACCAGTTCCACCAATATGTTGGAATAGCTTTGCATACTCTGCTTTCTATCTTTGGTTCTCCATCAGTACTTATGCTGTAATGCCTACAGCCTTTTGGGATTGCAAATGGTAGGGAAAGTCAGCTATTTTTATTTTCCTTTGCTTTTGCTGTTTAGTGGTTGTGTTGATCAGGTCAATCATATGCTCTTATTGTGCTCCTCACTTTTTAATAATAAAAACTTTATAGTAGCATTTTGGGTCAGATGGACTGGATTTGTCACCTTGGATAGTATTTTTTTCAGTCTGCTTCTTTTCAAAGAAACATAGCAGAAGAAAGCCCAACAGTTAATAAAATACAACTGTAGTCTAGTAGGAAAAGGGAAAAGTTCCCTGAATTTATATTTACTCCTGCAAAATACAATCCTATCACTGTGACTTCATCACATTTTATTTATGGCAACTGCAACAACATGCTATTTAGTATCCCAGGAAGAAAATCAGACTCTCTTGGTGTGCTCACTAGAGCATTCAGATATTATGAGGCTGCAGTTGGAGGTATAAAGTAAATGGATACCAATAAAAAAATACATCAAAATTGACGATTTTGTTTTTCCTTTCCTTTGGATAAAACTTGTAGTCTTGCTTGTCAGGTACTTGCAAGTAAACTCTTTACTAATACTCCTCAAATTGAACCTTTCCTCTGGAGGATGATGTCATGAAGGACGTATGCTTCTCTGGGTCTAAATTTAGAATGCAGCAATGAAAATTAGCCAGAAAGCTTCATTCCAAACAAATTTCCTCTTTACGATCAGTAACAAGAAACTTGAGGCTGTTAATAAAGAGGCTATGGAGATTTTCAAGCCAGGGCTGACTGTTAGCAAACCTGAACATCTGCTTTTAGTTTCTGCTTTGGAGTCTTCCTAGTGAAATAAAAAATTCTTACAACTCAACACAATAAACTCTGTGGTGTCAGAAAACCAATCTTCTTGTATGTGCAAAATTAAGCAGTGCAGAAAATCAACTGTCAGTAGTGACAAAAATGGAAAGATGAAGGTCTATAATCCCCACATGCTTGCAGACTCCTTTGCTGCTGCAATATGAAAATCTGCAGGCTCGTGGGGGCAAAAAGGGACTAGACACCAAGCATATTTTAGAAGTGTCACCAACATCCTTCTAATCTGCATTCAGCTTGAGAGCAGCCAGAGGTGTGGATTTAAGGCTTTTTATGGCTACCCTTATATTGCAAGAAGAATAAGCCAGTATATGGACAGGCCACCTTAAACTCAGTCTGTTCTGTTGAATCCGCTGCCTGTGGACTTATCTGAATGAACAGCTCACCTTCTCTGATGATGTAGGGTAATACAGCTGAGGCAGTGATTTCTCAGAACAGTTCACCCCAAGGCATGTATGTAAACGCACAGGTGTTGCTCACAAACATTTGTGCATTTATTCATTCACATGACTGCATAGAGAATTTTAGAAAGTGAAAAGAAATGGAGTGCATTTCATCCCAGCTCTTCTTTATTCACCTTCCATCAGGAAGCATGTAGATTAACACCTTCTGCTCTTACACGGTTTGTGTTCACTGCCCTGGTATGAAAATGTTTCTGCTTTTATTTCCTTGAATTACAGAGAGGTGGAAAAACCAAGGCAAATTGTGGCTGAGGGCTAAAAGTAAATCTTTTCTATCACCGGTTGTGGTGCAAGATCATAAGACCACAGAAATGGCTTGGTATAGGATGCCTAATCACCAAGTTGTGAAAATTGGATTGGACAAAATAGAGAGAGAGAAGATGCCAACCTCCTGTCCCTCTGCTGTGTTGTGTAAAAAGAAATACCCTGGGGAGGATGCAGAAGAAGGACAGACAGTGATCTGTTTTCCTCCTACACATTCTGTGATTGCAGCCAATGCTGGCTGGGGCTCTGAACATAAGTGGACCGCAATAGGCGACAGCTTGCTCTGCACTCCAGCAGGCACTACACTGCTTCCACCTTCATACCCAGCAATATATTTGAAAATCTGGAAAGTGACAAGTCTAAGAGATTGGCTTACAAGTTCTTTTGTAGATCCCTTTGTAGCTTCTGTATATAATTGGAGAGCGGATGAGAGATACAGACAACCGTTTACGGTATTTAGGGGGAGTCTAGATGTGAGTAAAGATTAGATCAGCAGGACACAATTTCAGAAATCAGTCCAAAAAGTCTTCAACCTCATAATGAAAGATGCGTCTTTTAGAGAGTCTTAGTCTGAAAGTTTTTACAGATAGGTTAAAAAACAGGTTATAGACTATTATTCTCTTTTAAGCACCATGGAATATCATCTACCAATATATATTCCCAGCCTGTTTTATTTCTAAATTTTTTACCCCCCTATTTAGGGAAGGATGCTTTGAGAAATCAGGGCAAGTTCATCATGCTGAACTGTGCTTAATACATGACTACACCAACCACCAATGTTTCCAGTAGGAAACATGAGATGACAAAAGCTTAAGTGTTAAAGGATGAATGCAGTATTGGCTTCACACTGAATTGAATCATAAGAATCTCACAAGTAACAGGACAAGAATCACCTTTTAAGCTTTGAAATTTTATGATGTCAAACCCAACTCAGGAATGGCAAGATAACTATAAAGCAAAATCATGTTTGGGTTTTTTGGAGTTATCCTATGAGCAAAAAAAAGGAACCTGAGTAATACAAGAGGGACAAAGAGAACTGTTGTAACTGTATGGCCATTTATATATGCAGCAAAGCATAATGAAGAATAGTAACCTCTTTTTCCAGCTGGGCAATAACAAGAGTGCCATTATTGAGCTCCGACGAGTAACAGCTGAAGGTTGTAGGCTTTAAGTTAGTACTGCTTTTCCCTGTTATTTTGTAGATTCCTACCAGAAACGTGAATTTAAAATAGGTTCATTTTTCCCCTGGAATCTTAATTGCTTATGGAACTTTGTGAGACCCTACTCTTAAAAGCTGGAATAGACATAGAAGCATGTGGTGAGGGAAATGTGGTTTTTCAGTGCACAATAGGAAATCAGGAAACACTTGAACCTGAGAACAGCAACAGATTGCAGCAAGATAGAGGCCAGATGTGGAAATAGCTAAGAAGATCCTTTTGAGGAGCATTTGAAAGTCTCAAAAATGTGTGCTAGACACAATTCAGAAATAGCCTCCACCGTTTCATATGTATAGGAGTATTGAATTGCAAAAAAGATATGACAATCACAAGTCATATCCATACAAGCAGTACTGCTTGCAGCCTGATGTTTCAGCAGCTTTCTCCTAAATTAATATACTGACATACAAATTAAACTTCCCCCTTCCTTCTATGCAAAAGTGAATTTTACATTACCTCACTTATTAGATTATTTGTTAGAATGAGAAGATGCAGCCATAGAAGTTTCATTACAAACAATGTGCTTAGTTACTCTCATTTTATAGTCTGAAAATAGCACTATATATGAAAATGTTTTTCATTTGTTATGTAAAGCTAATACTGCTGCCATGGTAGCCAATTTGTTATATACTAGAGACAATTGCTATAAAGGACTAATGGTTCCCCATGGAAATGAGGTTCCTACCCTGTGAGGATAATAATATGGAGTAGTGAGGGTGTATTTAAGAAGCCTTTCTTTTAGCTGCAGCACAGTCCCAGGCCCATCTGTTGGAAGCTGGGATGGGCTGCAGAAGCTGCAGCTGCTGCCACCAAAAGAAACTTGAAGCCACAGCCTCCAGCCCCTAAATTCCCAGGGTGGTGTTCTCGTCCTGTTAAACCCAACAGCAAAACTTCCTTTGACTTCAGTAGAGCCAAAGGTTTTCCACAATTGCTGTATGACATTGAGAAAGCAGCATTTCAGTATAGGTTAGTATATTAAATTGGTGTTTCTGTCACTATTAAAAAAGCCATTTTCCCTAATAGCAAAGCACACGCCCTACCCTCATCAGTTACACTGACCAGACTTTTTTTGAGAATTGCAGTATAATTCAACTACTGAAACATTCAAGGTTAAAAGAACCTGCTCTTTTTTGCTTAAAAACCCAAGGTGTACGCATGGGAATCACCACCAGAAAAATTTAGCACCACTGCTGTTCAGGTTTTACCTACCACTGACCGTATTTTTTCCCCTCTGTTGTTCCATGTGTCTTTCTAGTTAGATCCTTGCCTTTTGACCTGCATATGGCTCTGTTTTCTCTCATTACTGTGTGTTACTCTTCTATCTCTCTTGTATTAAATCTTTTTTCCATTTAGCTAGCATGTTCTGCTAAGTTTGTGAATGCAAGGCTCCTTTCTCTTCTAAATAACTGATGGACTTCATTAATTGGCAATATGATATAAGGAATTATGCACAAAGAGAGCAACCAATTATATAGACACACCAGTGAGAAGGCAGAAAGCATCTCTCTTCAGCACTGATTATTTTTAACAGGGCTAGACATTAAAAATGTGTCATATCCTCTCCACGAGCTCTAATATTTCCTTTGTTCATATTTAAACAAGCATTCCTGTTGAATCATTTCTGCGTAAGGAAAGAATATTTTATGCACAGACTTAGTCAAAAGGAGATTTTCCTTTGAATTTTTCAGCTTCTCATTAAAAAAAACCCAAAAACCCAAAAAACAACCAACACCAAACTAGACCTTTTTGCTCAAAGATGTATTTGTTTAACATTTAATCTATGGTATATTTGTTTTAACAGAACCATATAAAGATGTGTCATGACAGTTTGCTTTGATATTCAGCCAGGTCTCAAGCCCCATTGCATCCTTCTATTGCAGTGTGCTGCGGTGACACATCACGAGGGATGTGGTCTAACAAGGAAACTGGCTCATAACATTAAATTTGAGCATGAAGAACCTTCTAAACAGCTCTGCTGTGCAATCTGTGTCCAAAACATACCTTTCAGTACTAGGCCTGCTTTTGTGTTTTTGTTTTTTCTTGTTAAAGGTCAACTTTTTTTTACTGAAAGGAGAAACTTCATGGAAGTTTAACTTATTGGTGTGATACTGGAAATTTCAATTACTATTACAATGAGAGTAGGAACATGATTAATGTTAATGTAGTGAGAGAGACTCGTAGAACATCTGTAATGATGAAGTATAATTATAATACATATCTGTTCAAGAAGTACTTGACAAAGACACAGGGAAAAAGGTTTATATATTATGTAGACTTCATTTGCTATTAACAGGAATTTTAAAAAAGGTTTTCACAATGACTTTTGTTCAAAAAATTTAAGCAGGACTTAGAGGTTCTCCTGAGGGAAACATCTGAGGATGTTTCAGGAGAAACCTCTGCCAGGCTTAATAAAGGTATTAAATAAAAAAATCAATAGCCTGATTTCCTTCTTTCTTTCCTTTATCTCTTTCTCTCTTTCTTTCTTTCTCTCTCTCTCTCTTTCTTTCTCTCTTTTTTTCCTTTTTCTTCTTGGAGTGTCATAATCAGTTAGAACCACCAGGTAAAGGTATCTCTATAGGAGGTCTTCAATATTCAATAGACAAATAAAGGCAAAATTATGAGTGAAAACAGTTTAGCACACAAGCCATGGCTTTCCCCCCTTCTGTCATGTTTTGCTAAATTACCTTCAAACTCTTCTGGAAGGGACTGCACGGGTCTCCAAGAGGCTAGCCGTGGGATTTGAAGAAAACTATACAGGAGACTTTTAAAAGTTATTTTCTCTGTTTCTTCAGGCCAAATTCTCTTCTCTGTTCTGTTTGCATTTCTTAGAGTTACTGTAAAACTTGGGGACTCATTGGCAAGATAAATTTAAACAAATAATACTTGCATTAATTATGCAGTGACTTGTACAATTGATGCATTATTTTGTGGAGAGGTCTTGCTTAGTCAATATTGCAGTACTGTTCAGGATGGCATTTCCAAGAAAATGCCTTATAAGCATCAGTTATTGGAGAAAACCAATATAGCACTACTCCTGACATCCAACGGCGCTCACCTGCACAATCGAATCCACTTCCTCGGTAGCCCTTTTTGCATTTGCATTTGAAGGATCCTTCAGTGTTGAGGCACTCTGCATGGAGGTTGCACCTGTGCGTATTCGTCACACATTCATTTACATCTAGGGAAAGATATAAATGCTTCAGTGAAAACTCCATTAAAACCCAAGTTTTGTGACAGCCTGTTTGTGCCGGCTATCTGTTTCCAGGTATTATAAACACTAGTGTTAGACCAAGATGGTCCAGAGACCATCAGAGGCAGAGGAGTTCACACTAGGAGAGAATGCTTAACATCAGCTCCAACCACACAACTACTGGCATATGCATCCATGGAAAATGTAGAGCATCCCAGAAAAGATGGAGAGAACATAGGGGTTTTCTGACTGAGAACAGGATTCAAACTGTAGGTTGCACATACTCTTTTATTAAAAAAATGCAAAAGGCACCAAGACAATATGACATGCATTAAAAAACAGTTCACTAAATCTTTCTCATTCTTTCATTCACTCTAGAGGAAATGCACTAGAAAGTAACCCTGAGCATGCCAAGATGTTGAGATCTTCTGTCTAGCTCTAACATTCCAGCGTAAACATCATGTTGTATGAAAAAAATAGAATCAGGAAGAATCCAGTAGAAAATTATAAGTTCAACTCACAGCAAAACGTACAGGCATCAAGAGTAGCTGATTTTGTTCTCCTTTCCCATTATTTTGCTACATCACAAAGATGTTTCTGATTTCTCCCACACGAGGGAGCCAAGTTGTTGCACAGATTTTTGCACCACTTGCATTTTATCCAGATTGCTTCATTTTTAACAGCTGACAGGCCCACTCATAATATAAGTCCGCTATGAGACAAGCATCAGGAAGACTGACTCAAAAATATGGTAAGTCTGAGAGAGATTCAGCTTTGCAGATAAAATCCTGACTACTGAGATCTCCCCAGTTTTTCCCACCCCCACACATATTGTATGAAAAAGTAAGTACTTTTTTCCTCCTTTATAACTTCCAGGGTTTGCATACAACAAGAAGTAGAAACCTGAGACTCCAAAACCTGCCTTATGCTCTCCCTTCCACCCCTAACTCTCAATACGAAACAAATATAAACAAACCCCATGAATTCTTTTTTGTATGCGCTTTTTGTACAAGTCTGTACCCTTCCAGGCCCTCGTGTAGTCAACTACTAATGGACTGAAATCCAGCTAATGGATTGAAACAGGAGTAAAGGTGTTTTGACATTAATTTTAATACCTGGGCATCTCAAGATAACTTTTTGTCTATATTTATTTTTGTTTGGGAGAAACTTAGGCATGCAAGACAGACCTGAAAAGTAATTAAAACCTACCATTTTCTTTTCTTTTTTTTTTTTATTTTAATGTTCTGAACTGACCATCCAACAAATTTTTTTTACAATCATAAAGGCACTTGATTCGCATTCATCGTTAAAGAAATAAAAGATTGTGGGACTGCTTGTTCATCATATATTGAAAGCCAAGAAAACAAAGAATGGTGCTCTAACTAAATCTGTATTAGAAGTAGCACAACTTTGTAGCCAACTTTTGCTAATGTACTACAAGCCCTTGAACATCTTGACTTGGTAGAACGAGACAATTTAATTTGCAAAGGCCAGTGATTAGTTTTTTCATAAGACCACAGAGAAAACCTAGAGAAAAATTCAAAGAGCCATTAAGAATCACAGAATCAGAGAGTATCAAGGGATTGGAAAGGACCTTGAAAGATCATCTAGTCCAATCCCCCTGCCAGAGCAGGAACACGTAGATCAGGTCGCTCAGGAACACATGCAGGCGAGTTTTGAATGTCTCCAGAGAAGGAGACTCCACACCCTCCCTGGGCAGCCCCTTCCAGTGTTTCCTCACCCTCACTGTGAAGAAGTTTTTCCTCATATTTAAGTGGAACCTCCTACGTTCCAGCTTGCACCCATTGCCCCTTGTCCTATCATTGGATGTCACTGAGATGAGCCTTGCTCCATCCTCCTGACACTCACCCTTTACATATTTATAAACATTAATAAGGTTGCCCCGCAGTCTCCTCTTCTCCAAACTAAAGAGACCCAGCTCCCTCAGTCTTTCCTCATATGGACAATGCTCCACTCCCTTAATCATCTTGGTAGCCCTGCCCCGGACTCTCTCAAGCAATTCCCTGTCCCTCTTGAACTGAGGGGCCCAGAACTGGACACAATATTCCAGATGTGGTCTCACCAGGGCAGAGTAGAGGGGGAGACAATCCATTTCTAAGGCAATATCCCCAGACTAGGCCAACACACTTCAGGCAGTGAGAGGAAAGATGCATGGTGCGGGAATGAAAAAGAACAAAGAAGGAAAATTCATGGGCTAAATCTTACCTACACAGTCGTAATGGGTGCTGATGTATTTCAGTTCATAACCAAGCTGGCACTTGCAATAGTAGCTTCCGAATGTGTTGACGCATCTGCGGTTGTAAGAGCAGACAGCTTTGCCAGTGGAGCATTCATCAATGTCTAGAGCAGGAGAAGCAATGTTGGTCAGATCCATGAGAAGGTAAAATGGGAAAGCAATAACTAGTTGGGATTTGCATGGGAATGGTTTAGTCTTGACTATCACAAGTTGTTTAATAAAAAAGTCCTACAATTTCATGCTTGGAAAGACGGCTGTTGCATGTGCTCAGACAAATGAAGCAGAAAAATGTGAACTTTATGGAGGTTTTTGAGACCTGGCATGGTAAAAACTAGGGTAACTGGTAGTGAGGATTCTCCCTGCTGAGGAAACTGATTTGCCCTAAAGTCATGTAGCAAGGTCATAAGGAACTCTGCAAATTCCATTATTTCCCTGGGAAAGGAAATGTCAGAGAATAGTTTGAGAGAAAGCCCCAGAAACAGGAAACCAAGAGCAGCAGCAGCTCTTCTGCTGCATCTCTGCAATTCCCCTTTATGGGTGAAGTCAAGACATAGTGGGGAGAGAGTTTCCCACTGGGAAGGTGGTCTGCCCAGCAAGGCAGATGACAGGGACAGATGTTTTGGAGCAAGAAGCAGGAAGCTATGGTATGGGAGCAGCAACCATTGTAATTAAATGTTACTAATTTGATTTGTTTTGTTGCTATTTAAAATAGTGCCGATTATGACATTTGGCATTTGTCCTTCCCTATCAAATTTTAGCACACAGCAGTGACAATGCTGCCCTTTACACTTTGGAACTGCCATGAAGTACTGCTGGAGACCACAGTCAATCTTTTCATCCTTATCACCTGATATACAAAAGAACAAAAATAGTTGCCTAGGTAATTCAATAAGATATGTAAAAGAACCACTCAACTTTTCTATTGTATGTAAATGCATATGTTACTATGTTCACCTTCAAATAGCTCTTACCTGATACAAACTGTGACTGGTAGTAGTCTAAGAACCTGGCTGATTATTCAAAGCAGGACATTTCCAATTACAAGCTCATTTCATTTGAAAGAAAGAGATACTGTTCTCATGTTGGAGTGTTTACAGTTTGGAAGTTGAGCCAAGTATCCATGTGGTTTTATTTGATAGCTCCTAAAAGTGATCAAGTAGTCCCAGGCCATATGATTTTCATACCTGATGATATTACAGCTGTGTGTTAAGGAAAAAATTCACATAGTAACTGTCCTACACAGCTCTGTCTCTTGGCTGATGAATTTATTTAATCTTTTGTTTGAAATGTTAAGTATAATATTTTGATATTTGGAACAAGAAAATATTTTTTATGTTTGAATATTAAACCTCTCAACACCTAAAAGATCCTTTAAGCTGCAGAAATCATTCAACCAGTTTGTATTGGTAAGCAGCATGTGAAGTGGATTGGCTACTGTTATTCTTTGCCTGTAAAGTATCATGTCCAACCTACCTTTTGTGATCTGAAGGACTTGCACCCTTGTGACAGAAATAATGTAAAAATACATGAAATCATAAATATCATTAGGTATGTTGCTCAAGACAGTTTAGTAAGTAGCATCTGTTCAAAAAGTTTTCTCACAGAATCATAGAATAGTTGAGGTTGGAAGGGACTTCGGGAGGTCAGCTATTCTGCTCAAGCAGGCACACCTAGAGAGGTTGCCCAGGACCATGTCCAGGTGGCTTTTGCATATCTCCAAGGAGAAATTTCCATTCTCTATCTTCCATTGTATTTTGGGCAGCTCTGGGAAATAAAACATTTCCCAGCTGTAATTTTTTCTGCAACTTTGAGCAACTCCCATGTTGCCTGAGTGGAATAACACCCAACACCCAAACACAACCCTACCCCCCCCCCACACCCCC
>VZTM01033849.1:11739-29632 GCA_013400555.1 Jacana jacana | reverse complement strand
CACAACCCACCCACCCCCTTCAAATATCATTCCCTGGGGTTGACTAAGGTCGTTACCCTAGAGGTCAGGTAAGATTAGGAAAGAAAGATCAGATCATGAAAGAGGGAAAGTAGAAAAGAAGGAAAACAGAAAAAAAATTCTGGATTATTTTTTTCCCATATTAAAATTGTTCAAATGCTACAAGTTAGTATTTTGCAGGAAAATGTACTTACTGATTCAAAAGGACAACTTGCATTTCAAGAATTCGCTAAAGCTATTCTAAAAATGATTTTTTTTTGTTTTTTTTTCTCTTTTTTTTTCACTAGTACTATTTTAAACTGCAATTGCATGAACTGCACATAATGTGGTATTTCCCTTAAATTTAAACCAAATCTGGTGTGAAAAATGAACACTTTCAGAGACTTTCAGGTTTGCCTGTAATGAACAGCAACAAGAATATTCCAGCATTCGGAAAGATGCCTGGACAGATCCTGGACACAGGGCACAGCTCTGCTGATGCTGGGGTTGTTCATGGCTCCCGGATCATCCCCTCCTTAGGGAACTCCTTCCTAACATGCTCTTCACTGTCCCGTATTCTCTAGGTGTTGGAGTGGTCCCTGCTTTGGAGGGTTTGTTTCACATCTATTGGGGTTTGAAATGAGTTAATTTAGCTCCAGTATTAAAACGGGTACAATTTCACTGCTTTGTCAGATGACAGCCTAAAACCGGTACCGCAGAGAAGTACCAAGTGATGTAAGTAAAGCTTTCTTCACCACACAGGGAACCCACAGGTAAAATGATGTTGAGACTTTTGGAGAAAATTCTAGCAGTTTGTACTGTGAGTCATCACCCCTCCAAGCACAATCCCCAAATCCTTCAATGCATTATGTCTGTAGGACAGCTTCCTCTAGGCAAAGCATTTTAGACCTCAAAGCAATAGGGAGAAACTGAATCTGTTAATGACTCCAAATTATATCAAAACATTTAATTGTCTATTGGGAATGGGGCTCCCCAAAAGAATTACATGGCCAGTATTACAAGAATAGTCTTTTTAAAAGGCATGCAAGCTTTACATCACACTGGGAGTAACAAGAAACATTATTCAAGCTGGTGAGGACAGGTAATTATTCTACTCAGTAACCTTTCCCCAGACTCTTTAAGTCTTTTGAGATCCTATAGAAAATAAGCTGAGAATGAGTTCTCTAGCCGTACCAATACATGTCCTTCCATTTGGTCCCAACTGAAGGCCAACTGATGGACAAAGACACTGTACCTCCCCTTTGACTTCTTCACATCCATATTGGCAATTCACCATAGCACACGTCCTAGAACCTGAAAAGAGTATTTAAAGTAACAAAAAGAACAAAAATCTAGGCTGGGATCACACACTTAAAATTTAGATCTGGATGAACACAGAAAATTAATAAGAACAGTATTCCACTCATCATTAACAATACATTCATATATTATGTGTTTTCATTCATACATTATATAAACAATATATGTTTGTACATTAACATATTAACAATTCAGCAGTCCATGAGACAGATCTTAGAGTCCCTCTCTCTTTCACTTTGTACGTTCCTTATCTGCTCTTATTCCTCTGTTCCCATTTCTGTGACTCCTTACTATTGCCTTATAGATTCAGAAACAGAACTGCTCAGAGCAGAAAAAAGAGGGGTATTTTTTACATTTTCCATTGCAGCAGTTTTACAATACATAAAACTGCCATCTGCTAGTGAAATGGTTTTATGGTTACCATTAAACTTGCTTCTAGTATAGAATTTGATTTTTAGAAGTATTTAGCTTTATGGACCTTGAAATTGCCCCTGTTTTGATCCTTAATGGAACTGGTGTCTGAATCTAAAGGATTACCCAGAACACGTCTTGGCTGCTACAGATTGGTGAGGCATGTGAATTATTGGAGATGACTGATTAGCCTCTAAAGAGAATTGTAGGGATCTGGGTTTTATCTGAGAGGTTAGAGAAGTAAGACAAATGCATTAAGTATGTAGGGAGATATTTCTAAAATCACTAGTGTTTTGATGCCAGGTAGAGAAGTAGTATTTGGAAGTGTTTACTCAATAGATGGAGGTTTATGCAAAGAAAGTGTTTCCAGCTACTTCACTCTGGTAGTGTTCAGGGAAACAGAACCATATATAGGACCTTTGCAAGTGAAAAGCCTGGAACAGTTGTCAGTTTACTAGAGACAGAAGCGAACAGCAAGAACTTGAATACTGGCTACTGCTTAGATAGGAAAAGAGATGAATTTGATTCCAGAATGCAACATGTTTATTGTCAGAAGTACCAGAACTTTCAGAATGGTGCATAATAATGGAGTGCATAGAAAAGACAATGATGTGTGCAGGTGCATATATAGTTACAGCCATATTATTTGTGATTTGAATAGAGACCATAGTGCATATTTGTTTCGTGTGCTATTAAAATTAATCTGCTTATTCTGTGCTAAAATTATTTTTCTTAGGCTAGTTTGTTTAGACTCTGTGGCTAAGGGATAAATATTCAAGGCCAAGAATTCAACATATTTGTAAAAGTATTTTACTTTTGTATGGATGAGAACATACACAGTAGCAGGAGGTAAGAATGACAAAACAAGACAGACTGTAAATCACAATACTTTGTCATATTATCTACTTCCTAAATGGCAATAAAGAAACTTACTAAATATTATACTTCTCTAACTGGTAATTGTTTTCTCTTCTGTTTGAAGCTTCTGTTGCTGGCTTTGGTTGGTCATCATATTGGTTTAGATGAATTGCTAATCAGATCTAGTACAGGAATTCCTGCATAATTTGACAGATTTTGTGTTAGTCCTAACCTACTATTTTAAGCAATGGTTCTCTGTGGCCCAAAGCCACATTTTTCTGATACTCTTCTTCCATCTCCACAGTCCCTTGGTCTGGTTGCAGATAAGCCTGACTGCTCAGACAAGGTGGACTTCATCTTGTGAAGGAGACTTATGCAATGGAGAATTTGATTCAAAAGGAGCGATAATACACTCAAAATGTTTGTCTGGATAAAATTATGAGATTCTACACTTGGTTAAATAACCGCCATTTCAGCCAAGCTTAAGTTAGCATCAAGTGAAATGAGAGGCTAGTAGGCTTAACCAAGAATAATTTCTGCTTGAGTAAATAATTCACTGCTTCATGTCATAATAATATTTTGGCTTAAGAAAATAAAGGCTCTTCAGAACTGGAAAGTGGTAGAAGGGTTGGGTTAATGAAGAACAAACTGGATGAATATAAAGGTATTTGCCTCCTTAACCAGAGCAGTGAAGAATGATGACTTCCCTTCTGTAAGAAATCTTTCTTTCTCCCCTGAAATTTGATTCCATTCTCTGTCAATGTTTGTTGCCGTTCCACTGAGAAAAAACATTTTAGTGTGCCAAAGTGAAATGCAACCTTCAGGTCTCACAGCTGCTCAGCCAGTTTTCACTTGACGCTGGCCACTACTGCCACTGAGAAATTCAGTGTTTTGTGCTGGCTCAAGTAAGGGATGGTGCAATTATCTGTTTCGTACAAATGCATGATTTCTTAAGCCAGGAAAACAGTGATCTAAGACTGCCTTAAAAATAATCCAGCAGAAATGCTTAGTAACAGCCTGGATCTGATTTTCCGACTTGGAAGGATGAAGCAAGGCTGCAGGAAGCGCCTGTGCTCAGAGCAGGAAAAGTGAGGGACAAATGGGACTGAGCTTCCACTGGGCTCAAAGTGAAGTGGGACAGGACAGTTTCTTGTAACTAGTTCTGGCTTCTGCCAGCTTCAGCTGTCTGTAAGACAGTGGTCTTACAGAAAACTGCTTGGCGTATGATGTCAGCAGATATACAAATTATCTTGGAAGAAACGGAAGAAGTACATGTCCATTTCTCAAGGGCCCCACAACTGTTGTCTGCTGGTGATACCCAGCATGACTAGTAACGCAGAGGCACAACCCTGAGCTGGGATGCAAGGAAGGAAAACCCTCGAAAAGCTTTGGCCTCAGGCACCTTTTGCAGCAGTTTCAGTTTCCCTGCCCGGATGAGAGTAAAGGAGTAGGAGCTCTGGCTTTTCTGCCTGCCCCAGAGCTGCAGATCCCGCACTCCTGTGAATGTTTGCCACGGCTGGGTATTTTTCCAGCTATCCCAAAGCTGACAGCAAGCTCACCAAATGGACACCCTGCCTGGCACATGATTGTCTCCAAGGTTTGTAGACCAAAGCCTTTCAGAGTTTGTGGTTCTCTGTCATATCCATGGGAAAGATTGCACTGCAACCCCTTACAGCCAGGCCCTTTGCTTTAGGACAGACCTCTCAAACTGCGACCAGCTAGTTTTCTCATCCAACCCATGCATCTGTTCTAGTCCAGTGGACTCTGGAAAGGGCTGTCACCATATTACTTAGGGTTTTGTGAAATTCAAAGCCAAAATATCTGTATGGAACAGCACAGCTGAAATAAATAATAAAAAAAATATTTTCTATAAACAAAACTGTCATTGAAACATATGAAGCTTCCTCAGGTCTGAAAAATAAGGTTGGCTAAGAGAGCGGAATACTTTCTCTTACACACTGGCTTAAAGACAAAGAAAAGAGGTAGAAATATAGTTTAGATAAGCCTTAGCTCAGTGAAAAATGTTTGCAAGAAGCTGGTGGCAAGTGTGGGAAGCATGCTAACACTCAGAGAAAACAAATGAGTCAAGAAGCACAGAAAGGTAAAGCAAAGAGTAATGTCATGAAATTCAGCACAGTAAAAAATAGCCTATATTGGTGCTTTGGTTGCATAGATTCATTCATCTTTGAACTGCATTGAGTAGATGCAATGTCAGGAATATGCACCAAGGTTATTCTAGCTGTGATTCACCCAAAGTAACTCAAAGATTTTTGCTTCTAGCAGGACAAAAATTCCTCTGAATACCAAAATACAAGTATGACCTAGTTTACTTTATCCATGTACTGCCAAATATAAAGCTTTTTTCAGCTGCTGATAGTACCAGAGAGATGAGGAAAAGACCCTATCCTGAATAAGCTAAATCGATTCATCACAGGAAGAAAATCTTCTGGAATCAAATACGATTAGATGATTTTACTGTGCTCGTCCTACCAGCTCTATTACTTACTTGCACATGTGCCATCTGGCATAAGCATGTACCCATTGAGACAATAGCATTTGTAGCTGCCATGTGTGTTCATACATCTGTGTTCACAGGGACGTGGTTTCAGTCCGCATTCGTTCAGATCTGCAGAAGTCATTGGAAAGAAGAGTGAGTGCTGGGTTTATATACATACATGCATACAAATAGGTGGATAATATTGCCTAATGCCTTGACTTCCCCAGAGTAAAATTGCCTGGATTGAAAATGAGCCAGCCCCTTGCAAGATGGGAGTTTAGCAGACCATCTGGCTGAAAGACTGCTAGCAGAACTAACGTACACAGAATTCTACACCTGAAAACCTAATACAAACTCTGGCCACATCTGGCAGCTTGTTAGGAAGAGGGGTGGGGAACGAACTGCAGTTACTCTGTTCTCTGGGAGTTATTCTTCTGGATTTCTCTGATTGTACCTGGAGATTTCAGTCCTCCAGCTGACCTCTGTACTAAAAAGGCAAAGATGTGAGACTAAGAACTGCAAATCAGCTTGAGATAAAGCAAAACAAAGGTATTTTTCTTCTGAGCTACACATTGGTATCAAGGTTATCAGGGCAGGGCTGTGTAGCAGAGATGAACTACTATACATAAAAATCATGTGACTTTAAGAATAAAAGTAAAAATCTCAAAATCCCGAGAATAAAAGCGCCTAAATCCTTCTCAAAATCCAGGATTTAAAAAGCTTTGCAGAAGCTAACTTAATTTCAAATTCCCAATAGCTATCCTTCACAAGGAGAAACCCAGAGCCCTGAAGAGTTGATCTGTCTGGTACAGGCTGACAATGCTATTGGTCCTATGTGCTTGTGATGTCTGTGAAGTGACACCTCCACCGCTTGGATTTCAAAACCTCATTAGCAAGCAGATGGAACTCATTAACAGGATGCACCAGCATATGCAGCCCAATCAACATGTGTTTAATGGCACATATGACCAATAATGTAATTTCAATAAAGACGCAAATCATTGAGCTTGTGCAGCTCTATTTCTAATGGAAGAAGCATCTGTTCTCGTGCCTATGTGCCCTGCAGACCACAGAAAAAACTCCTTGTTATTCAAAGTATAAACTTTTTTGTGGTTATACGTGTGCAGAAACATGTGTTACAGCTCCATCCAGGGAAGCAGAAGAGGGTTGCATTCTATTATTTAAACACAGGGTCTGTTTGAAAAAGGACAACCTATCAGCTTGCAAATTACATTGGATTTTTGTGCTACTGTGGCTCCACTAAATAACCAAGACTCTCTTAACAAAGAAACTAGAGGGGAACAAAAGTTATTCCACTTAGACCATACATTTTCAAAAGTGCTTAGCTGCCCTATCTTGCACAATGAGCAGTAAGGCACAGCATACAGAACTTGAAAAAAAAACCTATGGAGATAAGACTGATTTAGCCCAGACTCGGTGGGAGACTAATACAGTCCCAGTCCCCCTTATCTCTGTTATTTTAGTTAGCTCATGCCGAGCTTGCTCAGCAGGGCATTCTGGGGTAAGGACAGACCGATCTGCCAGTGAATAAAATGTGGCTCTAAGCATTCCTGGCTCCTGGAATATGACCACCTGTATGGCTATACTGTTGAAAAAGCTCCGGGACATTTCTGGCCTCTGCCAGCCACCACTTTACTAAAAAATTTCTGGCCACGCTTCAGAAAGTAGAACAGCCCAGGGGGCTAACAGGCAATTTGCACATGTAGGTCTGTTCAGTATTTCCACCAAGCTCCAGACTTCGAATCTCCTGCAAGTGTGCAGAACTGATCTGCTTGTGTATGGAGGGCATATCAAATCCATCTGGAGTTACTGCACAGAAAACTGGGGGCTTCTCTGTTGCCTTTTGGTAACATTTCAGACGACAAATACATTTTAAGATTAAACTCTGGCTTTGGAGGATGATGTTGTAAGTGATATCTACATATCAATTACACAAACCATGGCTGCTGTTTCACTTTCTCTCTCTAGTGGTACTGAGGAATCTACTTCTTTCCCTGTAAGCAATATCAAAAGTGCAAAAGATGTTTTTGCAAAATACTTAATGTCATAGCTTTATAGCATATTGTTTGAAAGATATTGGGGGTTGTTTTGACTCTGAAAAATGTTGTTTTAGCATGTCAATGCAATATTTTCAAGCAGAGACTGCAGGTGCCTTGGAAGGTAGCAAGGATAGACCTATCCATTCATGTGGCCTTGCTTCCCTCAGAGTGCCTGCAGTTCACTCATCTGCAGTGTAGAGGATGGACTCATTCCATGTGCTGTGTCCTGCTCCTTTCATCTGATCCAACACAGGGATCTCAGGTACTGGAAAAGGGGAAAAAACCACCCGAGTTCTCACTAGTGTTAGCTGAAATATTTCCATGTCTAATTGCAAGTTTATGGAGGTCAAGTGATGCATCCAAAGTTTATGTATATGCAATTCTAAAAACTCACGATTCTGTTCTCAAGAATACCGATCAGCGTATGCAAACAGATGGCATTGGGCCAGGCAGCTTGAGAAAATTACACGTTGAGCATATGTCGTTCTGATGAGAAGGTTAGTTGAGAAAGTAACATGGATTGCTAGTTAAGAGAATAACATGGGGTCTGGATTTGAGTTCCAGCTCTTCTAATAATTTCCTATATAATCTCTCAATACTTTGATCCTCTGACTATAAACATGACAGTTTGTCCTTGTCATCAGCCTGCAGGACATACATGATATAAGTTTGGAAGATGACACAATCCGTAGTACAAGATAAGGAGACAGAATATCAACAATCTGCTTTCTGCAGTAATAACCCCATGTGCACAAACCTTGATTACAGGTTTTTCCTGCAAATCCAGGGAAACATTTGCACTTGTTTGGTCCTGTGCACTCGCCATACTTGCAGCCATGTCCACAGATAGCTAGAGGAGTCAGGCAGGGAAAGGAGAGAGAAAAAGAGTTTATTTGAGAACTTGGACCCTGCTAAGTTGCCTTAAAACTTGTTGTACAAGTTTAACATCCTCCATACCTCTCTCTCTAGCTCGGGCAAGGTAGCTACTGATCAGCACTTTATTTCTGCTGGAGAAAAGTGATACTAGTATGGCTTACATGAGTGACTGCTTTTCCAGGTATGTAAAGACCTGGAGAAGAAGTGACTCCTTTTCACTCTCTCCATGAAGATTTTTCTGCCATCCTTAGGATTCTCATTTAGTTTTTCCTATTTTCAAGAAGCCTATGTGAGAAGCAGCTAGCCAGCACGTTGACTTGCTACGCTTGGCACCTGGATTGGGAAGAGGCGACAGCGCTCTTCTACAGCCAAAGGAAACACATTATCCTGCAGCAGTTTTCCAGTCTTGGATCTCCTCACTTTCGGCCAAGGAACATGTCCATCCCATGGTGGAATACCCAGAGTACATCTGTGAAACTATCAGGCAACTATCCTTACCACACATCCCAGTAAGTATAGTTGCATCAGGTTTACAATGACTTAAGAGGGCTGGATGCATTAAAAAGTAAAGGTTTTCTAACTCTCAGCTCTCTGGATCATTAGAAATTAAAATACTGATTTTTATAAGGTTTGAGGCTCCTAAAGGCAATATGATCACCAACACGAGGGTTATTCAGGAAAACCTGGAAAACCAGCAAAAGAGTGAGTATGCACCAGGATGTGTGTCGTGCTACCTCATGGAATTAAGCCACTGTGCAAACAACAGGAAATATGAAAGTCACAGTGTTAGTTACTATATGGTAAAATTCTTAATTAAAATACAGACTGCTGAATTCAAGTATCTTTCCTACATTTAAAAATTCATTCAGATGTACCTGCTCTGCAGATCAAAGCGTATTTCTATACTACCCATATCCCTGAAAGCAATGTGGTGTAGTGTGAGACCAGCTGAATATTAACATTGAAGCAGAGACCACCACTGTATCTGGATTTACAATTCAAAATTACAGAGGGCTTAAAGAAATCTACCCAAGAATAACTTAAAAAGCTTATGAAAAGTGAATTTTACTAAGAAAGCACCCTATTGCTTTGCAGCAAGATGACTTACTCTGCTGGTTGATGAAAGTTACATTTGCCAGTTGTACCCCAAGGTATTAATTTCCATCAACACTAAAGTGCTATTAAGCAATGCATAACCATTAATAAAGGTACTCATCAGTTTGTTGTTTGCTTTTTTTTTAAAACTGCCATGCTATATATAGAGAGCAGAGAGCTTTTGGTATCTTTCCCTTTTAAAAATCAATCTGTTCATTTTAAGAAATTAATAACTCTAAGTCTTTTTTCATATTCACCAGATATAAAATACCAAACTCTTGGACAACAGGTGCAACATCTGAGAACGATTCCTGAGACATGTATTATATGACTTTGTTGTGTTTTGCCCAAGTACAGATAAAAGAGATTCTGCATCACCTTCTCCTTGGGATCTATAGACCTTTAACAAATTAGAAATATCTTAAAAGACATCGAGCCTTCATTGAACTATAGACCAGAATGCTGGCTGGCCATCCAAGCTCAAGTCAGGTGCACTTATTGCTTGAGTTTATTTATATTTTTAGAAAGCTAAACCATCCTGATTCTCAGAGGCTGCGTACTTCTGAAGTTCAAGGATACCAACTGATTTTAAAAAAAACAACAATCCAAACCCAACATTTCAGGGGTCCATATGTAGCATTAGTAGCATTAGAAGACATTGCATTTTCGGCATTTACTTGACAGCTGTAACAGTGTAGGCACTGACCAGGGCTGTGCAGGAGATAAGAACAGATGGTGCCCTCTAGACCTAAGAGTTTTTGAATATGTATTTTATTGTTTGCTGTTATTTACCCAAAGTTCTGCTTTGTTGAGGAGATGGTCTCTCAAATATCTTTTATTCACTCTCTCACAGTTGAGGGATTTCACTCACGTTCCTTTCTGTAACTTCTGGCAGATGTATATGAAACCCCTTTATTAGTACCAAGTACACAACCAAGGAGAGGAAACAAACATAAAGTGTTAATGTTACCTTCACAGTGGCCCTTGTTGTTCTTTTTCCAACCATAACAGCAATCCAGCCTAGATCCATAGCGACACACCCCAGGCTGGTCCACAGTCACCAGTTGCCCATGAGCTCTTGAGCTGTGTAAAGAAGGATAAACATGAGTTCCATAAAGAACATATACTTTAATCCATTGCTCCATGTACTCCTTTGTACATTTCCCTCATGTTTTATCCACTCTCATGCATTTTAATTTCATCTAACTTTGGAGCAGTTGGCAATGTTCCTAACACGGGAAAGCAAAGTTGCATTTTGTTGGAGAAACAGGGAGATAGGAACATTTTGCCTGCAATAAGTTAACTGTGCAATGTAAATCCTTTCTAATGAGAACCATGGAAAAGGCAAAAAATACAGCCAGGTCCCCTGATGGAATGAGGCTTTTTTAATATCAGTGAAGTCAATGGGGCTACTCCAGCTTGTGTCACATGGAGAATCTGGATTGAATATATGATGCAATGCCTGACAGCAAAGCACAGTTGCTTTGGATGATGAAATACTGATTCTACAGAAAAGCAGCTTTCTAAACATCAGTCAGCCCCATAAAAGCCAGTGACTTGCAGGCTCATAGCCGCTGCATGGATGCAGATGGACTGCATAAGCTCAGAGACTCATGTGCATTCTACTTGTGCCAGAACCTGCCAATTAACATTCATTTAATATGTCAATAAGTAACAGCTCCAAGAGTTGGAAAACTTGCAATGTTAGTTGCCAAAATTATAAATCTGATGGAAATCCATAGCAGCCTAAGTCTTCTAGACTGACTCTATGCTGCAACAGCTGCTGTGACTCTGGTTCTCTTCTCCCTCTGCTTCATGTTACTTAAGCTCCACATCACCACATGCCTGTCCCCTTTATGAAATTCTCTTTTTTATCCAAAATATTCTGTCCCCACTGCTTTTTCCAGGCCATGCTTTAAAATGCATTTTCTTCAAAAAGTCCAGAGCCATGTTTCTGACACAGAAGCTACCTTATCTGCGAGAGCTGCATAGCAAGGGATTTGGGGTATTAACAGAAGAAATGTAGAGCAACAAGCATCCCCATGGTGGGGAAGAAAAGTCAACAGGCTAGAAACATTTGCATTTTTCAGTCTGATGCACAATAAAGGCATTGCTTTATCACCTTACAGCACTGCTTTGCACATATCTTCCTGTGCTTATCTCTAGGGGTTGCACTTGCATTGGAACAGTTACTGCAAACATCACTAAGGCAAGCTAGTAAAATAAATATATGCATACACTTCAGAGATGTAAGATGTTACTTCAGCGTTTTCTTTAGTAGCAGAACCATTGGAAAGAGAAGGGAGTTCAGAGGAAATGCATAAGCTCATGAATCTGAAATACCCTGAATGAAGAGATGGTTGACTTCAGTGTGGGAAAAAGTTATCCTGAATTCACCCAGCCTTTGCCGTCCGCTCAGTAATGCAGTTTGCAGGACTACATATAGCCCATCTTCAGACAGGGGAAAAAGCATATTGAAAAACTATGATGACTTGCTGTTTATTAGAAGTCAGGACCCTGCCTCTGGTGCGGCTTTAGACAATTAAAGAATCGGTTTTCATTCTGTTCATCCAAATGCTGCTGGCTTACATTCCTTGCAAGTATACAAGTTAACTAACATATGTTCTGCTTACATGCTAGAAAGTCCCTTTGAATTCACCTGGACAGTAAATATATATTCCATTTACACCCCAGAAAATTCCTTGAATGCAGCTGGATAGCGCTGTGACTCCCCTGGAAAGTTAAAATGCTTAAAGCTTAGAGGAAGCAGGATCTCTTTACTTCCCAAAAGGAAGTATTTCCACAGGAAGACAAACTCATTCTGTAATGTTTTCTTTAATAATTCACTTCAAAATGAAATAAGGAAATCATCTTTACAAAGTATACAATATCTCACAAAATTTCAGTACAAGCCTATCTTAAAACTGAGAAATGTTCCATAAAGCTGCAAATAAAATGAGCACAGCTGAACTTTATAGATACTGCCCTGGACAAGGTTTTTCACTTCTTTTGACTTGTACAACAAGCACCAAGTTAAAGCCTATCTTTGGCAGCGGAAGAGGTCAACTAGATCACTGAGAGCCCACCTGGATCCCAAAATCTGAGAGCAAAATCAGTTTTGCCAAGTTAGACCCTCTGACCCGTGAAGAACCACCAGTCATCAGCTCAGCTATTGCTGTCAGGAGTTCAGCATTTTGTGCAAAAGAAAGATTATTTATAAACAGAAGATCCTTTAGGCAGGTAGATCCTTTATCATATCACATAGACCATCCTGGATGCTGGGGGAGAAGTAATGCAGACTGGAGATGTAGGATGCTCCTGATCCCTCCTTATATGGCATTCATGGATGTCATATAAGGAGGATTTAATGATGAGTACCTAGAAGCCTGAGTGAGGTTGCTCTGTTTGTCACTGTCGGCTCAGTGTGTGAAATACACCTGTCCTTGAAGAACCCATGGCCTAAATACGTGGCCGAAGATGAAAGGCAAGAGAGAGTGTCTGTGCAGGTCATATCACTCAGCAGGTCAGTGGCAAGAGCGGTCTCCGCATTTCTAGTGAAGAATTCTGACCTCCAAGAGTCAGCAGCTTACAACTCCAATGCTAAAGGTAACAAGTAGCAGACTGAGCCACCTGGGGTGCCCAGGCAGCAGAGAGGTAACCAATTTTAAATGGCTGTGACATTGTTGACACTGGTAGGATGGCATTTAGCAAAGAACATCAAAGTTGAGTATCAAGAACTTCTACAATAAGCCAGGGCATCCTTAGTTGAGGTGGGAAAGAAGGAGCTGGTTGTATTAACTGTCACTGTTATAAAAAAGGTGGGAATATCAGGTGTTTTGGTCAAAATTCCAAGGACGTTTTACTGCTGCTGTATCAGGTTCTATTGTGCACAGTTCTTAACAATCATGTTGAAGATATATGAATTATATATGGTACATATGATGATGGAAACCATGAAGAATGAAAAACCTGTTTGAGAGAGGATGCAAATAACTAGGCTTCAGTTGAACAAGCCAAAAGGTGAGAGGAGCACCTGAATGCTTCTTACTATATGTCAGGCAGCTCCGAACAAGAAAGAGAAGAGCTTGTTAAGAGAAAGACAAACTTATATCCATTATTGCAATTTGTCCATTAACACTCTGTGTGGGGCACAAATATGAACACAGCCACAGAAGGATGGGAGTCTCAAAGAGCATTGAAGAACCAGGAGACCTCCTACCTAATTTTAAGATACATACTCCCTTTCACAAACCGAGAAAGACCTAACGTTGCCTTATAATGATACAAACATAGGCATGAATGAAGTAATGTCCCATTTACTCAGCTGCTGCTGAAAAAAATAATTTCTCTCTGGAGTAATATGAAGATTATGAATTCTCTCCCCAAAAAAGTCTGATCAATTCAGACCAAAGCATTCAGGATTGATCCTGTCCAGGATCAAGTAAGTATATAACTCCATACCTATAGTGTCATTATCAGTAGAAAAAGTAAATTGGGTGTGTGATGTGAGGACAGACCTTAAAAAAACAGGCAGTACCTCTGATTTCTCGCAGTGGTTTACTTAACTTGATACTAAAAAAGGAAAATTTATTTATTTACAACAAAACATGTTCAGAAAGCTCACTTGCTCCACTGATCATGTGGCTAGACAGACTTCCAGCAGAGTGGGGTTAACTGACAGAGTAAGACTGATATCNTACTATTATTACTATTATTATTACTATTATTACTATTATTGAAAACAAGTGATACAATTGCTTAGCACACACTGACCAATGCTCAGCCTCTCCCTGAGAAGTGATCACTGGCCCCCCCAGCCAACTGCCCCCAGTTTACATGCTNGCCAGGGCATCCTTAGTTGAGGTGGGAAAGAAGGAGCTGGTTGTATTAACTGTCACTGTTATAAAAAAGGTGGGAATATCAGGTGTTTTGGTCAAAATTCCAAGGACGTTTTACTGCTGCTGTATCAGGTTCTATTGTGCACAGTTCTTAACAATCATGTTGAAGATATATGAATTATATATGGTACATATGATGATGGAAACCATGAAGAATGAAAAACCTGTTTGAGAGAGGATGCAAATAACTAGGCTTCAGTTGAACAAGCCAAAAGCTGAGAGGAGCACCTGAATGCTTCTTACTATATGTCAGGCAGCTCCGAACAAGAAAGAGAAGAGCTTGTTAAGAGAAAGGCAAACTTATATCCATTATTGCAATTTGTCCATTAACACTCTGCGTGGGGCACAAATATGAACACAACCACAGAAGGACGGGAGTCTCAAAGAGCATTGAAGAACCAGGAAACCAGGAGACCTCCTACCTAATTTTAAGATACATACTCCCTTTCACAAACCGAGAAAGACCTAACGTTGCCTTATAATGATACAAACATAGGCATGAATGAAGTAATGTCCCATTTACTCAGCTGCTGCTGAAAAAAATAATTTCTCTCTGGAGTAATATGAAGATTATGAATTCTCTCCCCAAAAAAGTCTGATCAATTCAGACCAAAGCATTCAGGATTGATCCTGTCCAGGATCAAGTAAGTATATAACTCCATACCTATAGTGTCATTATCAGTAGAAAAAGTAAATTGGGTGTGTGATGTGAGGACAGACCTTAAAAAAACAGGCAGTACCTCTGATTTCTCGCAGTGGTTTACTTAACTTGATACTAAAAAAGGAAAATTTATTTATTTACAACAAAACATGTTCAGAAAGCTCACTTGCTCCACTGATCATGTGGCTAGACAGACTTCCAGCAGAGTGGGGTTAACTGACAGAGTAAGACTGATATCCCCAAGAGGTTAAATATACAAACAACTGCAAAGGAAAATATTGCAAGCACAATAAGCAGTGAAAAAGGAGAGAATAAAGGACACTTGAATGTTGGGACTTGCTTGCCCAACAGACTCTCCCCCTCATGCCCTGTTCCTCTTTTTTGTTGTTTCATTCTTGTCATGGTTTAACCTCTGCTAGCATCTAAGCACCATGCAGCCACTCACTTATCCCCCTCCGGTGGAATGGGGAGAAGAATGGAAAACAAGGACTAAAATTCAGNCCCTCCCAACTTCTTGTACACCCCCAACCTCCTTGCTGGCAGGGCGGTGTGAGAAGCTGAAAATTCCCTGCTGACTTAGTGTAAACACTGCTCAGCAAGGACTAAAACACATCAGCGTTATCATCATTATTCTTACTGTAAATCCAAAATGCAGCACTATACCAGCTACTTGGAAGAAAAGTATCTCTATTTCTCAAAGTTAGTTATGATTTAGGCCAAATCCAAGCTACTAAAAACATTTCAAATATAATAACTGAGCTGGTAGCTGTGCTGGACTGTAATCCTCTTTAGCAACCATTTTACTAGTAACAGCTAAAATAAAAAGAAGTAAAAATCCCAACAGTGAAAGAAGGTACTTCTTGTGTTCTTCTGATCAGTGACCATGAGCAGCATAAGCCCTGCCTGAACTGAGTTATGTGACAGTAGTAGCTGCAGAGGATGGGCAAGCAAGTCTTCAAAAGCCTGATCTAACCAGGTAGGTAGACAGGTAACAAAAGTCAGGTAGGATTTGAATTAATACAATTGCTTCTTTTCAGGTTCTATTAATATTTCATCTTTTACTAAAGTTTTCTCTGGAAAGGAACATTTATGAGGGTTTGATTTGGGGTTTTTTTGGTTGTTTTTTTTTCTTTTTTTCCTTCTTCAAGACACAGCTGCTGAATAGATTTGATGCACTGTTCCCATAAGATCTCTACAGGACACTTTTGGTCGGCTCTTGCCCATACAATAGCTGCCTGCTGCTGGGGGAGGGACAGGGAAAGGCCTCAATTATATTATTAGCAGCTTCCAGTTAACTTCAAAGACAGGATATTACCTCTTTCTTTCATTTTTCCTCCAGAAAAATGTCCACATATTGTTGCTAGCAAAAAACATCTAGCACCACGCCTAAAAACTTGAGTCATAAGGACAAAAAGATGGTATCTCACAACTTAGTGATTTGAAAGAAATTCCTATGAAGTCTATTAGGCGTGTGTATCACGCAGAGGTAAATTTGCCAAATGAAGCCATAGGGGTTTTTTGTTGTGGTAGCTGGTTGGTTTGTTGGTTTTGTTTAGTTTTATGTTGTTTGTATTTATTTATTTATATAAACTTATTTGAATCACAGAATCACAGAATCATTCAGGTTAAGGGTGACTTCCTTCTAGAAAAAAAGTTCACCTATAGCTATATTAAATAAACCCTCAAAAGTATCACCTTTTAAACTGTGTTTTAGATATCCCCTCAGCCAGTTTCAGGCCCTCGGCATGACAACAGTCCTGCTCGACTGTGAGACCCTCCCAAAACACCACATGAAGCTTAGCTGGGCTTGCAGAAGTTCTTCTCAAGACTTCATGTGCCCACCAAACTCTTTAAAAGAAGTACTCAGAGCAGAAAAGTCCAGACATGAAATCCCCATGTCTAAGAGATAAAAATAATAATGAAAAAAATTTTTTTCCAAACTGATTCTCATTTTCACCATTTTCTATTCCTTCTTCCGAGCTATTCAGACCTGGCAGGATTTCTTTGACCCCTTAAACTAGAATCCCTCATCATCCACGGTTTCCATCAAGATGTTTGAAAATCTCTCTTTTCCTCTTCTTCCTAATGGAAAGGTCAGGGGGACAATCTTGGAGGAAAAGAAAGATGCCACTACCATCATCCAACATCAGCTTGGACAAGACAGGCTGTAGAGCAATCATTCTCAGGTATGTTGTAGGTTTTCTATAGGTTTATTGTCAAATAATATTGTTTTTAATCAAACACATCCCTTCAGCTCTAGCTAATTCTCCTGGAGGGAGATAATGCTCTTACTCTGTGGCTGTACACCTTTCAAAAGGTTTGAGATGCAAGTACGCCACATCAAAAAGTAGCTAACAAGCATTTAAACGGAGCTCTGCTCTGAGAGCCAATGTGTTCCTTACAAGTGCAGCTCTGGAGTTCATAAACCTCCAGTTCCTGAGGAGGTGACCACCTGATAACCACACGCGTGCTGGCACAGTGCGCTGCCGCTTGACCATTCCCATTAAACATTCCCACTCAGGAATCTGATACTAAACAAATAAACCCTGCAGCATCTTGAAGGCTTCATCCCCAGCTGCTGCAAATTCTTTCACTAGCTACTCCCTTGCCGCAGCGCTTGTGGCTTCTGGAGAACCAGGAGGGGGAACACCGGAATGGCTTGATCTGGAGGAATGGGCTTTATTTATTGTCTCCCACAAGCTCATTCTGTTTCTGGAGCATACCCATCTCTGCAGAACCTAACAGCCGCCAGGGCAGGCTGAGTTCAAAGCGTCTGTTTAGAGAAGCAAACCGAGGACTAGTGCAGCTCACACCTTTCTGTACGTGGTGCAGCTGTGCTCATATCTGCATCTCTAGTAGTCCGCTGCAGTTATCGTTTCTCCCAGCCTAAAAGAACCCCACAGGTTCAGTGTGACTACGGCGAGGGAACCGGCACCCACACCGGCTAGGAACCCCTTACCACAGAGCCAGGGACGCTCAGTGGTCTGGGCTTCGCAGCGCAGTCCCGGGGAACCTGCCGCCGCCAGGGACCAGCCCCGCGGACACGGGTGGAGGAGGGACTGGCTTACACCCGGGCCAGGGGGCGAGCACGGCCGTCCCCGGCACGGCCACCCGCGGAGCCGAACCCAGCTCTGGACCCCGTGCAGGAGCGGGGCGGCGGTCCCTGCGTCCCCTCCCGAACACTTCCCCGCCGTCTCCGCTCACCTGCCCGCGGCGGCCA
>VZTM01033849.1:0-11722 GCA_013400555.1 Jacana jacana | reverse complement strand
CGGAGGGGCAAGAGGCCCCGTCGAGCCAACGGGACTGGAGCGGCGGGCGGGATGCCCCAGGCGGGAGGAGGGTATCAGAAGAGGGTACCGGGCTGCCCCGCGGGTACGGGCACGGAGCCACGGCAGTGTGCCCCCAGGGAAAGCCGGGTCGGGGTCGAGAGCGGGCCCCGGGACCGCTGCCCCGCGGTACTTTCTTCGCAAGAGGCATCCCGGCATCTGCCTGGCACTTATCGCTGCGCTGGGTTCCCATCACGGGGGGGATCACGTTCGGACTGAAAGGTTTTGGCAGGTTTTGCTTTTCGGTTGTAGGACCTTCCGTGGCCAAAGTTCGTTCAAGCTGTTTAAGGCAGTTAATAAAGAAACTAGGCTAAGGTTTTAATTAAGCTGTTGATGCTACCTGGTAGCATTATTTATTGCTAGCTAGTCCTTCAGATTCCGGGTTCCTGCTACGGTATGTGAAATCCATCCCTCTCCCACTTTTATGTCCTCCTAAGATAATGCTTGCATTTAGGGGTTGCTGGGTTTCATATTAGGGTTGAGGTGGGTTTTAAGTTGTTTTTTGTTTGGTTGGTTGGTTTTTTGTTTGTTTGTTTGGGTTTTTTTTTGTTTGTTTTTAAGATTAATTAAGGACTCCATCTTTTTTAACTGAAGGAGATGCTTGTTTAAGATGGGACTGGTGTTTGCCAGCAGATTTCAAACTTTCTCAGTACAATACTGGTAAGCTGTGTTCTGTCTGCGATCTATCCCTTGATGCCTTCCTCAGAAGCATTCAGCAGGAGAAGGATTTTTTTAAAAATTATTATATATTTTTTTAGTTATATCAATGTTCATACTAGCCTACTTGATAAACACTTTTTGACAATAAAGCATTGTCCCAAAGTCCAAAAGCATTGACCCTGTTTCCAGTATCCAGATCCTACTATGAACAATTTTCCTAGTCCCAAACTCCAGACAGTTTTTCTTGTTGAAAGCAACCCAACCTACAGTATTGAGCATATAGAGAGGGCAACAAGAATCAGCAGAGATAGCATAGCACCTGTACACAGTAGGGGCTGTTTAGTCAGAGTTTGTGGTCTTATCAAAAGTATCTGGCTACTGGATTCTCAGCCTAGCTTTATTTGGACACATCCAGAATTAGACCAGGGAGTGTAAAGAGCAGCTGTTAAAAAGACCAGTTTGATGGAAGGTTACAACCTGAGTAATCACAAGGAACTTGCAATTTATACTTTAAAAACCCAAGTGCTGACAATATATGCACAATGTAATATTCACAATCAATGAGTTGAAGTGAAGGCAGATATATTTACAAAAATAGTGTTGAAACAAATTTGAATGTTTGAGATAATTCTGACCTTCCATGATAATTGTGGAATACCCACCACTACCACCAATATTGCTTACTGAGTAATTTTCTTACAAAATACCGACAGTAGCTCTGATTGCAATGCTAAGGTATCTAACATAAAATAAAACAGGGAAAGCTTTTATTGCCCTTGAATCACTCCAACCACTTTGTCATCTCATAGACCCTTGTGAGTGTGAGGTTGGGGCTGGAACATTGCCGGCAGTTTGAAGGGACTAACTTTCCTTATGGAAAGCTGAGGAAGGAAGGAGTGCCTTATCTCGATCACCCAGAAAGTCTGTGGTAAAGGCAGGAAAAGAAAACAGATCTTCTCACAAGGTCACTTGCCGTGGGTCACCCCACTCAATTCAGCAGGTGTTGACAAGCGTGCCTCAGCAGATTAGGCTGGGATGGGTGACAGAGTCGGTGCTGCCAGCTCTCTGTGATCCCCAGGGGTTGCCAGGGATGCTGAGGAGAACATTTGTATGCTGGCATATTGAATTCAGTGGTTTAAGCACAAGCTTTTGGCCAGCTTGTTCTTCTATCATCCTTGCCGTAGGAATGGGAAGGTTCAGGAAAGCTCGGATGGCAAATGTTGAATCAACACATACACTCAAGAGAGGTACTTGATGCAGCGGTGCCTGTTCGGGTCAGTCTAAAATCTCTGCAAAATGCTTCTCCAGGAGTTTCCACAATGCTTGGATCACAACATTTTGAATAAGATACCTTTTTCAATGGTCCTAAAACAATCAGATGCTTTACTATGTTGCCCATCCACTCAGTCTTGGTTTTGAGTGTGTGCCAGACTGTCATGTGCTGCTGATTTCTTTAGACTTCTAAAAGTACAGATATTTCCTCAAAATAGATTTAAATCACCTTAAAGGGTGGATCAGCACAAATTTAGAGCTACTAAAAGATGGCAAATTTACTCCCAAAATTCAAATTACATCTAATTATAAAAAAGGTGCAACGCTGTTTCTGTGCTCCGTGGGAAGGTAACAACACTTCTCTGATTATTTTTTTTTCTGGCTGCTGGACACAGAAGCCATTGCTGGTTTGCAGTTGTTCTGCTGTCTTTCCAAAATGCAGTAGTACCTTGAGACTCTCCAACTTACTTCATTAAACTTTGCTTCCTGTATGGGAGAAGTACTCTTTCAATTTTAGTTAAATAACCACTGTACAGAAAGCATTCCAATAATTCGAGTCTGTATCCAAAGACTCATGGTTTTCATTACACACATTTATTTGATGATGGGCTTGCCATTAAATTATTGATCACTATTCAAGACAAGTTTTATCAGTCAGAAGATAATTCAGTTCTGAATTGTAGTGCATGTAGTCCATTATGAGCTACAACTATTCCCTCAAAAATCTTTTTTTTATAGCAAGTGACTTTTGGTTAGGAAATAAAATGATTACCTGAAACTCTGGTCTTTGATTAGAAGAATAACTAGAGAAACAAAAGCGTGAATTTCAAAGAGCATGGTTATGTTTGCCAAGTTATTAATATTTGCATTGTTTAGTCTTTCTAGGCTGCAAGACACCAAGCTTTCCTGAGATGCCCTGTCACCCAGTCTTTTCCTGTATGATTCCCAAGGTGAGAAATTCTTGAGTGTCAGATCATGACCCACCCTTGAAAAAAAGGGACAGAATGAAACAGGGCACAGACATGATTCACACTTTCTATTTTAATTTGGCTTTGCTTTAACTGTCTGAAAAGTTAAATGTGTAACTTCGCTGCAGAAGAGTTTAAGTCTCCAACTATACTTTTACTACCTGTGATTTTGGGAAAATCCTTATATTATGCTTGTCTGACTTGGTTATAACAGGTTTGCAAATGTTTTAATCAGCTGTTCTAATCAACTTGAGCCACAGTGTGTAAACCATGATTTCCATCAGAGTTTAAGCATGCTGATTTGCCAGTAGGAAATGCAGAGTTATTGGGCCACTAGAGAAATTTTAGTCTCACACCTGACACCCTCTCCTCTTCATCCTCACTGACCAGCATGGCACATGCTCTTGCGCCCCACTGTCCTGTTCTCAACCCAAGTCCTCAACTTGTCACATCTGCAGCTGGTTCAAGAGCAGGCTCCTGCTCAGCTCATGGTCTGGAGCCCATCCGATTGCCAGCTGTAGAAACTTCCACCTCATTGTTGCCTTGCAGTGGAAGACAAACTCACATTTCCCACTGTAAATATTTATTCCACTGCCAAAGAATCACTTGTACTTGTCCATAGTGAGGGCAGTTTCAGAGGTTGGGGGAAAAGAGTTTTTTTTCAATAAGACTTCTGGAGTCACTTTGTTGTTTTTGCCATTTGAACACACTAACATTAAAGTTCAGATGTAGGTAGGTTTGTTTGTTTGTTTGTTTTTAATTTGGGTAGCCAGAGGAATCTGAATTTGGGAATGCCTTCTACAAAGCTTTCCAGTACCAGTGGAAATGGTGACATAGCAGTACAAGACAGAAGAGCTGAGAAGAGTCTTCAGTCCTTCTTATTTGAGAAAATTTTAGTTAGAAATTTCATTTTTAGTGAGAAAGCAGAGGAGAGAACAGCAGGTGTGTCGCAGACCATTTTTGGAAGTGCTCGTGTATGTCAGGACATTTTCCTTTCACCCAGGGTGCAACATTAACCCACCAGAGCAGAGTGTTAAACTCAAAGCCAGGGTGGAACATCTTTTAATGCACGTAGAATTTCTCACTCCACCTTATCCCCAGCTACTATTGCCAGTGTTGACCACCCCACACAGCTAACCTCTACACGCTTAGGTTTGCTGGCGTGTAGGAATAGAGAAAAGAAATTGTGAGGTGACAACAAGGCTCCACCCAGACTCATTATTTTTTCTGTTAGAAGCAAAACACATAGGCTCAATGTGGCTTCCTAACGTGAGAGATTTATGTATAGACTATATATTCAAACTCTATTCCTCTGAGTATGAAAAGTACTGCTCTGGCAGAAGGCGAGGAAGAAGAAGGAGCAGCAATGCTGAGAGATTATTGCAGCGGACAGAGCGAGGCTGCCCTGAGGAAATGATGCACAAAATGCCCAACCTCTGCTTCACACGTATCTGTTTTCACCTGGCTCACAGCCAGGAAGCATTTGGTGGGTCAGTGTATTAAAGGGGAGTAGCTGAAGAATAGGCAGTCTGTAATTTCAGCATACATTTGTAGGACTATGCAAAATCTTAATAAATTGATGGCAAAAACTAAGTTAATTCATCATTTGTTTGGAAAAATGCATTATTTAAGCATGTATATTTCTAAATGCATTTGAAAATACATATCTGTTTTCCCCAAAAAGGAGTTATGAAGAAGAAATGTTGTTTTGCAATAGATATATGAAAGGCAGCGCTTAATCAGTAGCACAGCTGCAGAGCCCTGATATCACAACACCTTGTTTCCAAGGAGCAGCAACACACAAAAAAAAAAAGCTGTAGCAGGAAAAAAGCCTAGAAAATAATTTGGGAAAGAAAATAGAAGGTGTGAAATAACTTCATTACTTAAAAGAGAGGTATATGAAAACAAAAGTTTCTGAGATATATTTTCCTATCGAAGGACTTATTGCTTGACAAAGATTTTGCATCTTTTCACTCACAGCCTATTGAATGTCAGTAAAATCATAAACACAACCAAGACTCTATTATAATGCCTATGTTTTGCTTTAAAAACCAACTCCAAAATAATGATAGGGTGCCCCAAACATAGTAAATCTGCGGGGTTTTTGGCTGTAATCCTCTGGAAATGTGCTACCTGCGACAAACACACTTCTGTATATTCTGTGACCAACTGTGGGATGTGTTTCTATTTTTTGTCAACAGTGCCATTTTATAATAGTGAATCTGCATGGGTTTTACAGTAACTAATTTCATTGGAATAACTGCTCATTCACAGCTGTAGAAATGAGAGGGAAATTCCCTGTGGGGAATACACTGCCTTTCTGGGCAGAAGTCAGTATGATTCCCTCCAACATCCACCAGCCCTGGTGGTCCCTGCTAAGTAGCATTTCACAGCAATGCCTGCTGGAATAGGACTGGCCCCTCGGTTTACCTGTGATTTATTAGGCAGCTATTTATTGGGCTGTAGTTATGGCTGCCTCCTGTGTGAAGGCTCATGGGTGGGGTTTGGATCATCTTTCCAATCTTACCCTGAGCTCTCACAGGAGCTCTTTTATGCCAGACTGATGTAAGAGTGGCCCTTGGCTTCCAGGGTCATATTTAACATGTCTTACATGTCTCAGCTTTTAGGAAAATCCTTTTTTACTCTGTGTAATCCTGATCCCAAAACAGAGGTCATGGCTTCTCTTGTCCATATGTTTTTTTTTTTGAGATCTAGAATGCAAGATGAGAAATTAGTAGGATGGCATGATTCAGCCTGTTACTAGAATGAACACTGTTCGTGTTATTGTTTCATGAAACACTGCCTTCATGAAGCCTTAGGTCTTGGTTATGCTTTATACCCCAGTTTGTCAACTCTGTACTCAGGTGAGGCCCCATGACAGGACTGCTTTGCCCACTGAGGATGCAGTCGTCCAAAATGGAGTGAATAGATGTAACAGCTCTGCATTTGAGGGGTGTGTGGTATGGTGGTGGTCCAGCTAATACCCCTCATTTCCTCTTTTTCATGGCTCACAGCCATGCACTCATATCACTGGACCCTAGTGCTGCATGTCAGACTGCAAGTTTGATGAGGGAACGCACTAAAATATACTGAGGGATAAAAAAAAAGGTAGGAAAAACTCAATATCTACCATTTTGGTGAGTTAAATTGTTTAAGAGCTTCAGTAAACACCAGGGCTAGCATCCATTCCATGCTGGTAGGTGGAAGGGAGGAGCAGGGGCACAAGATACCTTTCTCCTGGCAAGGGAGAACATGGTGCGAAGCGAAGTAAATCCTATGCCCCTCAGTGGTGTGTTTATGCTAAACTGCCTGTGTGTAAGCAGACTACCAGAGTGAAGCTGTTGATGTTTCAAATTAAAACCTTCAATCAGGTTAATGTCTGCTTGGCTTAAGAATTGTATCTCTACAGCTGTCTGACCACGTCCTCTTGCTGATATATGTGTGAAAATGTGCTTATGCTGAAGAAGTGAAAAGCCTGAAAATGTGACACATTCTGCAAGCCCATTTCTGCTCGTCACACCATTTGAGCACTTTGCAGTTGATTTCATTAAAGGCTTGGGCTTTGCAGAAATAGGTAAAAATGACAAAACTTTAAATTGCAACTCAGTGACTTCTATCGTTATGCAATTAAACCCTGTTTTCATCACAGATAAGAAATTGCTTCTGTATTTAAAGCAAGTGTTGCATGTATAAAATTACTGCGAGATGGATTTGATCCATAAGGAGATATGATTTTGAGATTAACTGGGTTTCTTACTAACACAGAATGATCCCCTATATTATCCCTGTCAGTCATGTAAAATGATTTCCATGACTATGTTTAATAGGAAGCTTTCAGTTCCGCACAAAATACTGTCAGTAAAATTGCCTGGTCAATAACAGCATAATGGAAAAACTTACCTTCATTTGGCTTACAGTCATAAAGATTGTAATTTTTTACCACAAAAAGGCTAAACTAAATGATGTATATTTTGCCTTCAGAAGTAAAAAGATGTTTTAAAGCAATTTTAGCATTCTAATACGCCATTTTAGCTTACTCAGAAATAATCTTACAGTAAAATTGGCACAATCTTTATAGTTATTGATTTAAGAACGAGGAGAATTTCCATTTTAGGTCATTCAAACAGTTCCTATGAATAAAGTTGAGTAAGTCTGAGCCCGGATGTTTAGACCAGATTAGCCACTAGAGAAAGCCACAGATGTTTTATAACTCATCATCATCATTACCCATCATCGTCATCATCATTACCTATCATCATCACCATTATCAGTAACAACCCCTACTAAACTGGGATTGAGCTGGTGTAGAGAAGCATTTGCAGAATCTCTACAGAAAGATATCTCTGCCCTTTAAGAACCTAAGATTTCTCAGGGTCCAAATTTCAAGCTAGTTGGGAAGCTAGTATCTGTTTCCTACCTTACAGTAACAAGTCAATTACTTTGGCAGAAGTGTTGCAAAGGTCCTCACTGACTATGCTTGCCAGATACTAGTCAGGTTCCTAATGGACAAAGAACTGATATTTTTGCAGATGTTGCTCTCTTGGCTTTTATGCTAAAGGTGTTTCATGGCTCCATGTGAATGGTGGGGACAGCAAACAAAGAAAATATAAAAAGGGGAAAAAATGAAAACTGAAGTTGATAATTTTTAACAACTGAAATTATTTTTAGGGCCTTTTATGACTGTCAATATTCCTGCTATTTTTCCAGCTAGATGTAAAAATTAGTGATGCCATAAGGTAGTTAGGGTACTTATGATAGACAAGAAAAGGTTTGTGTCTCTCACATGGCTGCTTCCGTCTCTACAATCTCTGAATCCAAATTCTGAGTGGCAAAGTAATTTCTTCAGCTTGATACATCCAGGCAATTAAGACCCTGAGTCTCCTCATGCATTTTGGTCTCCTCATGGTGTATTTTGAAAAGTGCTGGGAAATCCACCAAATGTTTATTTGCCTAAGTTTTTCCTGCTTTTACTACTTGCTACTTCCCCTCTGAAAGTTACTGAGGAATCACTCTGTAGACTCATGGACCCTGGAGCTCCCATTCAGGGGAGGAGATTAAATCTCCAGTGTGCTGACTGTTCAGGCATGACTCAGCTGAACCATGCTTTACCTCTGAGGCACTCACTTTCCTACTCAAAGGGATGGAACGGTGGGATGGAAAGTGGCTCACTCAGGCTATGGAAGGGCAGAGCTAGGTTTGCCTCTTTCTTTCCCACATGAGGGGATTGAGTGTACACTCAGTAAGTTTGCAGATGACACCAAGCTGGGATGTAGTGTCGATCTGTCTGAGGGTAGGGAGGCCCTTCAGAGGGATCTAGACAAGCTGTATTGCTGAGCTGAGGCAAATGGGATGAGATTCAACAAAGCCAAGTGCTGGGTCCTGCACTTTGGCCACAATAACCCCCAAGTCTTGGGGCAGAGTGGCTAAAAGACTGTGAAGAAGAAAAGGACCTGGGAGTGTTGGCCAGTGCTCAGCTGAACATGAGCCAAGAGTGTGCCCAGGTGGCCAAGGCCAATGGCATCCTGGTCTGCATCAGGAATAGTGTAGCAGCAGGAGCAGGAGGTGATCAGCCCCTGTACTCAGCTCTGATGCAGCCACACCTTGAGTACTGTGTTCGGTTTTGGGCCCCTCACTACAAGAAAGACATCAAGGCCCTGGAACGTGTCCATAGAAGGGCAACAAAACTGGTGAGGGGTCTGGAGCAAAAGTCCTATCAGGAGCAGCTGAAGGAGCTGGGATTGTTTAGTCTGGAGAAGAGTAGGCTCAGGGGGGACCTCATTGCATTCTACAACTTCCTAAAGGGAGGTTGTGAAGAGGAGGGGGTCGGCCTCTTCTCCCAGATAACTAATGATAGGACTCGAGAGAATGGCCACAAATTGTGCCAGGGCAGATTTAGATCAGATGTCAGGAAAAAAAATTTCTCCCAAAGAGTGTTCAGGCACTGGAATGGGCTGCCCAGGGAGGTGGTGGAGTTACCGTCCCTGGCAGTGTTCAAGAAGCATCTGGACAAGGTGCTACAAGACATGATTTTGTAGCTTAGTGGATAGTATTGGTGATAGGTAGATGGTTGGACTAGATGGTCATTTCCAACCAAGATGATTTTTCCAACCTTGTGTTTCTATGATTCTATGATTCTATCCCTTCTAATAGAAAGGAAAGGGTTACATTTTCAAATATAACCTTAAACTCTGAAAAGTGTTGCAAGTCCCCTGTGAAGAACCCAACACCAAATATTTAATACATTATGGCCCCTATGTGAGCACTGGCCTGTTTAAATTGATATCTACACAATCCATGTATGTATCAGGGATTGCCATTTCCAACAGCTTTATGAATGAATGTAATAAGAGATTGCTGCATGGTTTTTACTGAGGAATTTTATAAGTACAAATTCCTGGCCTTTGACGTTATTTTCTTTAATTTCAAGTCCCCTGCCAAACAGATTTAGACATTTTTTTTCTATTGTTATTTTTCTACATATTAAAGCACAAGTCTTTCACTGCTTGACTACATTAGCCCATAACAAAAATAATTCAATCATTGTCGATCCTCTTATATATAACACTTTCCATATGGCAGCCTAGTAATACGGTACTTCTGTCTTAGGAGTTTGTTTTCTTTCTGACAGAAAAAAACAATGATTTTAAGTTTGTTCTGTTCAGTAATCCTACATTTTAAAAACTGAAAAGCTCTTGTAATGTACATCTTTATTTTGTCCTATTAATAAGTGTTAAACGCTAATTGACTGTCCTGAAATTCAGTTCTTTGGTGCTTTAAGATTTAACTACTTGTTCTTTTTATTTGAATGATCAAAATGATAGTGTGGCAAAAGAATAAGAACATAGGATTAAACCATATAGGGCCAGACTGAACTTATCATGGGTCTATAGCTGCTGCTTTTCAGGTTTTGCTAATTTGCTGCTGCCTTTTGAGATTACTGTATAGAGAATGGCATTAGATTTCTGTAACTTGGATTCTCAAGATGTATCCTTGTTTGTTCCCCTTGACCATCTCAGTAAGGGCATGCTAAATAACAATGCAAATAATCTTAGCTTACTGGAGAAGCACATACCATCGTCCATGTAATAATTGTGGATTTATAGAACCGATAGAGAAAGGAAACTGTAGCAATCTCAAATTCATAAGTCTGACATTATATCTAATTTTTAAAAACTCTAAACATTTTCCATTAAATGTAACAATAGGAATTTTCTTGAAAATCTATGATGTTATAACCCTCTTAGGATTGTTTTTACTTATACTATAGTGCTTATTATTATTTAACATTTCAGTTGCAGTATTACTTAAGAACCACAGACATCCAACAGGTGTTTTACAAACACTGTCACAGGAAATACTCTTCACTCTAATTGCAACAATTAAAAATTTAAATTATGAAACAGATTTTAAATCAGTAATCAATCCTTTATTGTTTTCTCTTAGGTCTTTTAGTTTGAAACCTTCTCTTCAGATAAGAGGTATGGAAAATTCTTTTAGAAAGTACAGCTACATCTTTTTGTAATCCTTTGACATCTTAGGGAAACTGCCAGTGGTCATGAGGCATCCAAGGTGACAGGAGTGAGAAGAATGGGGCAGCTGGGATTTATATTTATGGGAGGAAGCAAAGGGTCTACAGATTTTTCTCGGCCTGTATTTTTCTAAATGACTGTATCCAGCTTGAGAGTAGTTATATTTTTATGAACCAAGATGCAGAGCTGCTTTGTAAAATTCATAAAGCCTCCTCTGCATGTTAAAGTGCTCTTTTCCTAGAGTAGGTATTTTCTCACATTGCAGCTGAAGTTACTTGTAGACTGAATGAAGGTTTATATCTGTCAAAACAGTGAAATCCCTTTAGTCCACTGAGATAATGAAGTTATGTATAAAAACCATCTGCCATGTGTATGACCATCTAAATAGTTTTGGACAGAAAGCTCTCTCTATAGCAGGGTAAGTTCAGCTTGAGAGTGGCCAGAGACTTTTTTCCCCACGCAAAGTTGGATATTTTTTTAAGGATCTTTGTGGTTTTACATCACAAAGGCATTTAGCTGTGTATCCTCATCTGACAGACAGATGTAGTTACAATGCTAACTGCAAAGACTACACAAGTTCTGTGAGTTGCAGGTTCTGTCTCTGTCTTATTTTTTGCAGTAGGTGTTGTTTTAAGATTCAAATTTTTCTTATGCTGAAATATCAATTTTCTAATCTCTAATGAAGAGTGATGAAGGACCAATGAAGTTGAAACAGAAATACTTTAGCTAAGACATTTACACTAAGCTTTGAATAGAGTGAAAAATAGCTCAGTTAGAGCATCAGGATTGATGTATTGCTATAATAGCAATCCCAACTATGTCCCCTTTTTTAGGGTACTGAAATTTCCATTTGCATTGCCAAGTAGTTTCTGATCAAGTAGTTTTATGGAGTTTTCATGCAGTAGAATAAGCAGAGGATTAAGAGCAAACTATTCATTTCTTGTTCCCATGAACCATTCTATCAGCTTTAACAGGCCATTTTGAAACACTAAAATGTCATGAATGGAATTTCTGAATTGGATTACAATCGTAATTATAAAATGAATTGTGATTCCATTTTGGTTTGGCTGGGTGAGTCTCAGAAATCATTTAGTATTGCTTCAGGCTAGCTTGAGAAACAAAATGAAGTTGAAAGTTGAAATTCTTGCAGTCACTTAATTAAGATCTGAGGCTTTAGGAAAACCATCAAACATCCAGAGATTTACAAGATCTGGTAATACTGCTTCACTGAGACTA
>VZTM01033848.1:0-12668 GCA_013400555.1 Jacana jacana | reverse complement strand
GTAACTGAGAAGCAGAAGGGCCAGAGGAGTTGAGCTGTCCTCCTGCAGAACGCCTTACGCCTGATAGCTGAGATAAAAGCTCTGCCAGAAAAAAGAAAGCTTTTATGATGAATGATCTTAATGAGCACGTCGCAACAGAATGACTACACGCCGAGTCCCACTGCCTCAACTCCTTTTTTTCAGTCAATAAAATCGAGGAACAGTGCTAAAGAACCCACAAAGCTCTTAAAATAAGTCCTTGTATTCAGTGTCTCACAAGGTAAGGGAGACTAAGACTCCTTTATGCAGACTTATTCCAGGTAAGAAGTCGAAGTTTAATGTGAAGGGAACCAACCTACAGGGAATGCCTAAGCAAAATAGGTCCTCCACAGCAATTCTCTGAAACTTCAAGTCAAAATAGCAATCGAGTAAGAAACTACTTCATTTTGGCTTTGACAATTTTATTTTCCTCTCAAAACACGGGCTTTCCCTTTCCAGTACCTCAGAGGGAAGCTGTGCTGCAGTAAAGAGAAATATTACACCCTTAGTTCAAACATTTATTAAAAAATATTTAATTAAGAAAACATACTGAAGTATTGCCTCACAGCAAAACTAAAGCTGTCAACAATTTTTACTGTATGAATTATTTCTGCCAGAAGTACGAGGAGGCCTAGCTGTCAAAAAAACAAAACAACCCCAAACCTCTTCCAATTCAGAGGGATGGAATGCTTATAGCAAGTTTCATCCACAAACAATTTTGATGAAAGAAGTGTTAGCGAATTACTGCTCAGTGCATTACTGCAGAATATCTTTTACAACCTGTGTAACCTGCCTGCTGCAGTTGATACAAGGGCAGAGGAAGCAGGGGATGCTATAGCTCCTGCCCCTCACCTCTGCATTAAAAAATTACTGTAAGTTGTGACAATTTTCCTTCTAAATAAGGCTTTATTTGTGGCAATAAAGCAAAACCGAGTTGTTTCCCATGTCAGGAGCCCAGAATAGTCAAGTTCTTTTTACCAGCACTGACAGCAATACCAAGATTAAATAACTTTTAATTCCCTTGTAATTACTATAAAATGCCTCAGGGAGGAAGAAAAAAAAAGGAAAAAAGGAAAAAAAAATGTAACAGATGCTATAAACTTCCTTTAAACAGAAAGATTCTGGCAGACTTTGCAATTGATCAGGCCAATAAAAGTGAAGACAAGCTTCCAGACAAGGATTAGATGTATTTATTCTCACTGTAAGTTAAAGCATAAATTTAAGCTCAGAATATAGTGAAGCAGTATTTGGGAAACAGACAAGCTTAAGAGTCTTGTTAAGTAGGGCATGAAGGTCAGCGTGAAACAAAGCTAATTGCAAAACCACAGCTTCTACCAAAAGAGAAGATTTCACAAGGATGCCATTTTATTCCTCATTTAATGCTGCTAACGGAAGGCTGTGTAAGGCTGAACAACCTCAAAGGCCACTCTGCATTTAATTGAGCTGGAATTAGCTGCCCTTGTCAAAGAAAGCCAAGGTCTTGTACTGGAGGCTTTGCAAACATCCTCCCCTCCTTGAACAAACTGGTCCTTTTCAGACACTCCTGTGACCTCGACTTATTTTCATCTCTTTATGGGAGACTTCTACCCAGCTAATTTAATGAGTCAAATAAGGTCACAGTGGCCCAGCAGAGCACCAACACCAGTAGAAAGCAGGCCAAAGGAACCATGATTAAGGAAGACAGTGGAGCCACAGCTCCCCTTCCAGGGACAATGCCTCATTCAGCTGGCTGGCTGCCTCCCTCTGAAGAGGTCACAACATGAGTAGGAAGCTCCAGCTTAAGCGTTATGCCTTCTTGAGCTCTGGAGCAAAGGCAGATTATGGCAGAAGTCCTGAAGTTTCCCTGACACTTATGCTGGCATGGCCAAAGACCACTGCATAAAAACATTTACATTTCCCCTTAGGGGTGAGTTACACTTGTTTTCAGTATTGTCTACTTTTTCATTCATCTAAAAAAACCAAACATGTTATTTTCATATCAAAGCTAAACACACCAAAAAAGTTATTCCTGGAAACTCTAAAGACACATCTTCATTGTTTTCTCTTGTTGAAAAGAGGACACCCTTGTCTCTCTCCCCCAGGTTTTTTTCTAAACTTGACCAAAACAAAACAGCAAATACTTGCAACAGTGCATTGGCATAAGATTTTAAGTAGCCCTAAAAAAAAAAATTCATTAAAAAAAAAAATCCATGATGCTAGCAAGTCTGGCATTCAAACAGCAGCCTGAATGCAAACTGAATATATTTTAAATGCCCATTAATACTCTAATTTATATACTTTCATCTTCAGTAAGGCAAATTCCCTGCTCCATAAACCCCTTTGTCCCAAGGGCAAATTAAAATGAGACACACTCAAGTAAGTTGGGCACAATGACTTGTAAAAATGTACAACACCTGTGCATTGATTAAGGTTGCAAATAAGCCTTACACTGTTTAGAATTAAAAGCACAAGCCACAGGTAGCAGTTCCAGCTTCCCCATGCACAAGCTCTGTGGCACAAGGGCCAGCCAAGCACAAGGCTCACCATCAATCACACCTGCACCGTGGAGCATATCTATACATGCAGCTTCGTAACAACAGAAAGAAGGGCAACTGCTACCATCTTGAATTTTACTTCCTCTGTGTAAAAAGGCATAAATTACACTGGGGTAAAACAGATGGTGACAGCTCTTACCAGCTATAGGATCCATGGTTTCTCTATTGCTTGGAGAATATGAACTCTGAGAAGATGAAAGTCCACCAGTGGAACTGCTAGTAAAGTGCATGTTTGATCTACGTGCACGGGGGCCTCCCAAGCCCCGGCCTGGATGGAACATCCTACGTACATGCCGAACACCACTGGATTCATCGTAACCAAGAAGTTAAGAAGACAGAACTGTTTGGCATTGAGTGACAAAAATGACAAGGATGTTTGATGGATGAAATACTCAGGTGCATACTGTTCTTCATCCATAAAATAATGATTCAACTTCCAATGTAAAGCTAATGTACACAGTAGCTGTGGTTCAAGTCAGATTATCAATCTGAACTCAAGATACCCAGTGCTGTGTACACCAGACCCCCTGCTTTTCTGCAGCTTTTTATGATGTCTAAGAAACATCAGGATTCATCTCTTAGGCTTTTTTAGGCCAAAGTTTTCTACTCAGTAATCTGAAGACTGACAAATGCTCATTCAGCCAAGCTTACTACAGAGACACAGCGATTTTACTCTCCCTCACCAATTCTTATTGAAAATAATGAAAAAGTTTATTACCATTCCTATCAAAAGCATGTAATTACTGTATTCCTTTTGACTTTTGTGCTTAATGTCTTTATCCAATTGTAGATTTCTGAAGTATCCATCACTTTCTTCACACCTCTTTGTTTTCCCCTTCTTTTAGGCAAAGAAAGACCACTAATTGAAGTTATCATAGAATCGTATAGGTTGGAAGAGACCCTTGGGATCATCAAGTCCAACCATCAGCCCTACTCTACAAGTTCTCCCCTACACCAGATCCCTCAACACCACATCCAATCTACTCTTAAACACAGTCAGGGATGGAGACTCCACCACCTCCATGGGCAGCCCATTCCACTGACTGACCACTCTTTCTGTGAAAAACTTTTTCCTACTGTCCAGCCTAACCCTACCCTGCTGCAGCTTGCAGCCATTCCCTCTTGTTCTATTGCTAATTGCCTGTGAGAAGAGACCAGCACCAACCTCTCTACAATGTCCTTTCAAGCAGTTGTAGAGAGGGATGAGGTCTCCCTTCAGCCTCCTCTTCCTCAAACTAAATCCCAACTCCCTCAATCGATCCTCATAAGACTTATTCTCCAGGCCTCTCACCAGCTTCGTTGCCCTCCTCTGTACTCGCTCCAGCACCTCAATCTCTCTTGTGCTGAGGTGCCCAGAACTGGACACAATACTCAAGGTGCGGCCTCACCAGTGCTGAGTACAGGGGGACAATCACCTCCCTACTTCTGCTGGTCACACTATTCTTTATGCAAGCCAGGATGCCATTGGCCTTCTTGGCCACCTGGGCACACTGCTGGCTCATGTTCAGCCGCCCGTCGACCAGTAACCCCAGGTCTTTTCCTTTTATGACAATAATGCCTTCCATTTTCCCATTTCCTCCCTCCTTCCCCATATCAGATGCGTACATTTCAAGTGACAACTTCATGTTTTCTCATGTAAAGAGACAATTAACAAATTAAAGATTATTTATCAGGAAGTTGTTATAATTCATTCCTCCAAGACAATCCACATAACACTTTTTTACTTTAAAAATCACTAGTGTGACTCACTAGTACAAAATGAAATAGTGTGGGTTTGGACATTTTATTGCATGGATACTGGACTTTTAGTTTAGATCCTCCCATCTCCCATGCTATTTATTTTTACCATAGCGTGCTTACCACTTGTATGGTATCTGTCACTGTGTAATAGTGTCCAGTGTATTTTTGACAAGACATAGTTACAACACAGAACTTCAGGATGCCAGAGAGATCAAGAACTAAAGACTGAAAGAATTAATGAGACTTCTCACAGCAAGGAAGAACTTCTGGCTATTACAAAAAGATTTGACAGAATGTTTAAATAGCCACGTGAGAACTATTTGTATGACTGATGCTGAAAACCTATGCTGAATAAGTTTTCAAATATATTTCCTGCAATGGCTGCACAAGATCTATAACAAGAGACATGCATGCAGCCTTCTGGGACAATTTAAGAAAAAACCAAAAAAAACCCCAACCCCAAACCAAAATAAACCACCTGCCTAATGAATATTTGGAAGATGAGGCCACTCCTCAGAACTCTAGCTGACCCAATAGTAAAACCTTAAATCAAACTTTAACAGACATTTTCACTCCAGAAAAAGCACAAGCAAAGCAAAGAGCCTTCTCTTTCTCCTTTTTGTACGTGAAGGCTGTTACAGAGCAGAGTTGTTCTGCTCTCTTTAGAGGAGCAATAGAGTGCTATCAGAGAGCAGCTTTCAACAGCTCCCTTACTTTGACAGCTATTCTTTCCTATGCTGCCAGATCCTGGATGGAAAAGGGGCATCTTTTTTTCCTACTTTAGACCTGGCTGTTCCTAGACCTGATGTGGAGCCCAACATGGAGCAGTGACTTCAGGATACATTTAACAGGTTTTGGCGATTTGACAAGACTTACCACTGAAGCAATAGCGCACAAGCAGAAAATTCTACACACGTTTTCTTTAATGCTGAATCATGAGCAATGTATTCCCAAAATATATCCAAAAAGATCTGTTTTGAGACAACTAACACTGAAGCCCTACTCTGAAAAAGACTGATTTTTTTTTTCCCTCACTCAAGCATTCCCAAATTCAAAATAATTTGCTGGCATCTCTGGTACTGGAGGGGGAGAAAGAGTTGCAGAAGCATGAACTCTAATCAAACATTTTATTCATTTCAGTGGGAAATTAATTTCACTCTGAGAAAATTTAAACTTCCTGGCCTATAAAGTAGCTAAGCCAATGTTGGATGCCCAAAGCTTGACCTTTGGTACATGAATAACTAGCGAGTAGGGATGTAAATTTTATTAGAAAGTGCATATTAGACCAGTGCCAGAAAAACTCACAACATAAAGAGCAAAACTAAACTGGTACAAGAAGAACTGCTCAGTGACTCACTACACAAGTCATCAAGCAACATCTCAGAGCCATCCAAAGGCCAGCACTGATCCAAAGGTCTGAAAGATGCTCTCCCTTCATCAAGCCAATTCCCCCCTCCACCTGAAAGGAGGATGGCATGAGTGCCTTGGGGGACACCTGTCCACGGAGTACCTACAGGCATGCCTGGAACCAAGCTCTTGTCATCTAAGCCACCACCTTCAGCATCCTGCTCTGACTGCTGAGACCCCTGCTCCTGTCCACAGGGAAAGGCAAAGTGGAGTCAACTGCTTTCATTTAACTCTGTACTGTTCTTTGGGTTACTCATTCACAGAGCAAATAAGCACCCAAATTCCTTCACACCAATCCAATTATTGTGTAGCAATGAACTTGTGCATTTAGCCTGTCCTGATCATTAACCTTAAGGCAATCAAACACAACCATAACTGAAACAGAGCCATCCCCTTAAATGCTGTCTCCCTTCTGTCAGTATAGTAAGCTCCAGTTGCTAGGGATTGGGTTTTTTGGGGTGTTTTGGTAGGGTTTTTTTAATTATTTTCCTTTTCCCCTTTTAAAAATCTTTAAGCAACCCTCCCCACTATCTAAGTAATACTGCAGTCTTTTTGTCAGTTTAAATGAGACACAAAGGAATACTTAGAGATTTCTTACATAACCTGCATGTCATTAAATAAGAAGCTCAGAACAAAATACATTTAATCAACTAAACCAGGAGGGTATGGGAGGGAATTCAGAATAAGAAAAATATTCCTAGAACAAGGATTAAAAAACCCCAATAGTTACAGCTCTTCAGTCATCAAGCAGAGATCAACATGCATGACCTGCTGCTAAGGTAACTGAAAGACAGTATCTTATTTTCCAGGAAATTTGAAAGTTCTAAGTTAGATTATGAAATATCAGTAACACTGTGAAATTAGGTAATTAACCATGGTGTTAAAAGTTTTAAATAATTTGTCAAACCCAGCTATACTCAAATCTTCCTCGGATCATCATCTTTGTGTCACAAATACTTACAGCACACTACTGAATCTGGATACAAAAAGCAGCATCAAGACCAATGATCAGGCAGGGTATAACAGTGCAAGCAGAACTTCTCAAAGTTCTTTAATGGTTTTGGTGTTAGAGCAAAAAGCACTGTCAGGTTGTACCTGCACCCTTCTGATTCTGAACTGTCTGTTCACAATCTAGTATTTATACTTGTTTAAACTAGCAAATGAACCTTTATTTTTGACACACAGATCTTCAGCAACTTAAATTCCGGGAAAACCAGAGGTATGACCCTTTAAGTCAAAACAAATTGTCATGGCTACTTGATGAAACAGTCTAGCCTCTTTGCCTCAACTAGGAAAGGATATTAAATCTCTAGGAGCTCTGTGTTCCAGTGTAAGATGAGCTGCAAAGTCATCTGTGACATGATTAGGATCCCCTCCAGGTAATGCTGCACATATTGGACAAATCTGAAATGACAAAGCATAAAGAACCCCAACTTCATGAATTTTACATAAAACAGAACACGTATCAAGTCAATCATTAGACACCAATTCTTATGCTTTAAAACCTCATCCTAGGTATTCACAAACACCTTGCTAGCAACATATTTAAAAAGCTCAAATGATTTCAAGTGCAGGCATTTAGACATCTTTTACTTTGATTTGCAGAATACTATGAAAACCAGAGCTAGAGTTTTCAAATTCAATTTGCAATGTCTTGAAAATTAGTCTTCATATGCCAGTTCTGCCACAGACAGAGTCTGATTACACAGGATTACTATTTGCCTGCTTGATAGTCATACCAGCAGAGGGAACAGAATTCACTGAAGTATCAAAAGGAGCACACCCATTCATGCAGTGCGTACCTACAGGTTTGGCAGAGAAAGGCTGATCTCCTTATCCCTACAGAAGAGTATTTTGGCAGAAGGCCCTGATGTCTGTCTTGGATTTGTTGTTCTGCTGCCTTTTTAAACTAAGTAGACAAACGATGCCATTACAATTGCCATAAACTGGCTTGTTTTCTGAATGACTCCATGAACAACTTAAGCATCTTCCATTTTTCTTTACAGTAGTTTCGCAGATTGATTTTAAAAGTTTTACAGATAGCAGACAAACAAAGAATCCATTCCACAAAACTCTTCCCACAAATGTTAAGTGCTCCAATTAACAGCAATTTGACAGTTAAATGCAACTGCTGTCTATGACTTTATCTCTGTTCCCCACAGCCAAGCAGTCTTGTTGAAGCAACTCTGGTTGCAACATAAAGCCCCAATTCCCTGTATCCTTCATGCATATACTGAACACAGTAGATCTCAAAAGACTGTGGGTATTAAGAACACCTATGTAATAGCACACACAGTGATCTTACTCTTATGGAGGCAAGGACAAGGTCTTGAATTAATCTTACTGTAAAATCTAAGCTGCATTTAACAACAGCTGCTACATCTTCAGTGACACTAATTTTAGTAGTCAACTCTGAAAAGCAAACCACACATTTTAAAAGCCTTTTACAACAATCCCTTCCCCTTCATTTTCAATGTTCAGCATTTCTCTTCAGAGTTCCTCTTTACAGAGGAGACAGGTCACTACAGAAGCCATACAGGCAAACACTACGGAGGAAAATCATCTTATTACAGCTTAATATAATGAATACTTGAACGTGCCAACATATCATACAGCTACCCTGTAGGGACATAGGAACGGATGTGTTTTAGACAGATAGTTCTAAAGTCCATAATTTTTTTTTATAAACTGCTTATTTTCAATAATTTTGTTTCACACTGACAGGGGACAACACCTTGAAAGCTTTTTTTTTTTGCCATTTAAGCTACTCTGAGGAAAAAGAATCCCAACACACTTCTGCAAGCAGCAAAGCAAGAGAAAGTTATTTTGCAAACAGGCAAAAAAACTGGGCATATCTGCCTGAGAAAAAGAGAGACAGTCCTCAAAAACAACAGCAAAGAAATTATTTTAAGAAACATCCAGAAGGAAGGAGTCCTAAGTATCCTAATCCAAATTCTAAACGTTAACTGAACTTCCAAGAACTCTGATTTAGTTGAATGGCAAAATCATAACAAAGACTGCAGTATCACTGATTAAACATGACAACTTAAAATTATTGTTTGACACAACTTAAAATCACTGTTAATAGAACATGCATAAACAAATGTACAGATGCAAAGAAAGTATTAGCAGAAGTTTCTCCTGAAGTTACGATCATTTATAGTAAAACAATCATCATGGTACCCTGAATGATGTCTGAAAGATGACTGCAAAGTTCTAAGTCAACCACGCTCACAGAATACCTGCCAGTTCCCAGAAGCCCGCTTATGTTACCACTACTTCCCTATTTCCATACCGGGTATCCACTTTAAGGTGACAGTATTTCTGTAACCTCAACAAGAGGCACTGTAATCTTCAAGAATGAAACCGGAACCATTTATACTGTTTCAGATTGTCTACTTCACTACTGCAAGACCAGCTCACCTCAATTTTATCAGCAACTTAGTCCTTACAGTTCATGTACAAGGGGCCTAGCTGTGCCTTGCTAATCATGAGAAACTTGCAGCAGTGCAATGTAATAGCAGATAATTTGTGTCTGTTCTGAAATGATAGTAACAAATGACACTCAAAGTTCCCTAAAAGTCTGTGTACTTACAATGCTAGTAGACTTCTAGCTGAATGCAGCTTTTTACCTGGAACTGTCAACTGACCTGAAAACCAACACCAATAATAGCAATCATCATAGTGACAGCCAGACTCTTCTGCACTTGCCTTGTAACGTGCTTACCATTACCCTTGGACATTTAATAGTGAGGCACTACAAGTAGTTACTGTGGTTTTAGTACTCAAAAATTTATGATTTATTTTTCAGTGTGTAACCTTACAGACTTAATCACAAAACTTATGACTACTCCCATAGACACTAGTATAATTTTCAATTAAAGTGCACAGAATTAAAACCATCACCTTTGATGAAACATCAAAGTCTCATGGAGTTCCTCTTGAGACCTCAACATGCTGGGGTGCCTCTCCAAAAGTGCCTATATACTAACACACACAGCATAGGGAGTTACCATGATGAGCTAGACATCTGAGTGCAGTTGCAGGGCAGCAATCTTCTTGGGATCATGGAGACAGTGGCATAGCTCCTATGACTGTAGTTTTACAATGAAGGGATACATGCTCTTCAGGAAGGAGAGGAAGAGGGCTCACCCTTTATGTGAGAGAGCAGCTGGAGTGCATGAAACTGTGCCTAAGGATGGAAAAAGAGCCAACGGAGATCTTATGTGTTGGGATTGAAGGTGATGCTACAATGGGTGTCCACTACAGGCCACTCGATCAGGAGGAACAAATGGATCAGGCCCTCTACAGACATATAGAAGCTGCCTCACGCTTGCAGACTCTGGTCATCATGGGGTACTTTGACCATGCCATTACCTCCTAGAGGGACAACACAGTATGACAGCAACCTAAGAGGTTCACGGAGTGCACTGATGCTACCTTCCTCCTCCAAGTGACAAAGGCGCCAGTGAGGGGAGGTGGATATTGTCTACCTAGACTTCAGTAGGGCCTTTGATACTGTCTCCCCACAGGATCCTCATAGACAAGATGCACAGGCTAAATAAGTGAACAGTGAGCAGAGTAAAAGCTGGTTTAATGGCTGGGTTCAGTGTGATCAATGGGAATTTAACTGATGACACAAAATTGAGGAGTGCCTGATATGCCAGAGTGCCACGCTGCCATTCAGAGTGACCTCAACTGGCTTGGAGAAATGGGCCGGTAGGAACCTGATGAAGTTCAACAGGGGGAAGTACAAAGTCCTGCAGCTGGGGAAGAACAACCCCAGGCATCAACATACACTGAAGGCCTCCCACCTGGAAAGCAGGTTTGCAGAAAAGGACCTAGGGGTCTGGCCGGACAGCAATGTGCCCCTGTGGCAAAGCAAGCTAAGGATGTCCTGGGCTGTATTAGGAACAGCACTGCCAGCAGGTCAAGGGTGGTCATCCTCTGCCTCTCTCTAGGACTGGTGAGGCCACACCTAGTGGAGTACTCTGCCCAGTTCTGGGCTCTGCATAGAAGAGAAAGGCACATACCAGCCAGTCCAGCATAGAGCTACAAACATGACTACAGGAATGGAACATCCCTCCTATGAGGAAAGGATGAGAAAGTCAGGACTTTTCAGCCTGGAGAAGAGCAAACTCAGAGAGGGATGTTAAGAGTGTACATAAATACCTGAAAGGAGGATGAAAAGAAGATAGAGCCATGCTCTTTTCAGTGGTGCCCAGTGACAGGATCAAAGGAAATGGGCACAAATGCAGACAGAGGAGGTTCCTCAAAGATCAGGAAACATTTTTTCACTGTAAGAGTGAGCAAGCAAGCACAGGTTGCTCTGAGATGCTGACTCTTGATCCTCAGATATTGAGGAGCCATCTGGACATGGTCCTGGTCAACCAGCTGTAGGTGGCCCTGCTTGAGCAGGGGGTTGAAGAAGATGACTTCCAGAGGTCCCTTCCAATCTCAAGTCAGTCTGTGATTCCTGCTTGCAAGTACCTAACATTGGTGTACATCCCACTGCTAAGTACCAAAGAAAAATCAGCAGAAAGTAAGCTTATCCGCACCACTCTGAACATAATAGCAGGTTTAATGGACAAAAAAATTTTTGACTTATTCTTTGAAAAACAGGGGTGGAGAGGCAGGGAGTTGTGAAATACAAATGATTCCACCCTGTAAACTTCCCATAAGGATCTAAAAATAAATATATAAAATAAAACACATCTTTGGACAGACAGATACGCTACAAGGACTGTAAGCTTAATACCTAAACAGAAGTAACTGTTTGAAAGCCTAAGGACAGTCAATATTTAGAATCCCTATTTTCCTCTTAATGTTGTAGCCTTTCACTATTTACAGTAAGAGTGCAGTACCAAGGTAGTTTCATGTGCATGCACACTGAACATTTACCAAAAAAATTTATTAAAAAATATATAAAAGCATATGAAAGATATAAGCCTTAGCACAAACATACTATCATAATCAAGGGTTAAAATATTGTCCTTTACCATTGCCTGGAACAAATATATAACAACTTTTCAAACTGACTCCAAAAGAAGGCCTACACATACAACTCTTTCAGCAACGAGTGCAGTCGCAAATGCCTAGAATCATAAATTTAGGCTTTACGTACCGAGTTCTAGAATCACAGCTGCAAACAAGGACACAGGAAGTTTAAAAACCTGGAACCTTAGCATTCTGTGTCAGGAACGTATCACTGACCTCAAGCAGTGCAAGTAAGAATTGCAATACTAAGCCATTAAGAAAGTCATCCAAACATGGAACTTGCAAGAGCTGACACTAGGTTTGAAAGTCACAATGTTAAAGAAACACTACAGGGATGTTGTTCTGCTAACCTAGCCTCTCCTACTCCTAAAGACAAGCAGGATAGCAGGAGTTAAAACCTCAGATTAAAGTATTTCTGTTGAAGCTTGTTTAAGAAGTGTGCTTTTAGCTATATCAAGTGTCATAATAGTTAAGAATGGGGGAAATACACTTGCTTTAACAGCAATATTTTCAAAAGAATGACAATTTCTGCTGCATGAATATACCAAATCTATTATAAGCTATTTGAATATAAACAAACTGTCTGTACATCTTCCCCTCCTGCAGTTATTAAAGACTGGCACAGCTATGACCTTCCAGGACAATTGGATACTGGTCATAAAGAGAGAGACAGGGCTACACAGAATAACTGAGATGATTTTAAACCTTTCCTTATCAGAATGTCTCCTAAACATGACAAAAAGAAAAGCCAAACAGCAACCATAAATGAAGAAAGCAAGCTCATTATGATACCCACGAAAAGAATTTTGATGTCATGATCAAATGTAGGTATGCCTCCTTACAAAGCATTCCAATGAAATCATGCTTCAAAGCAAGGAAAATAACAGAAGGATACCAGTTTTCCAGAAAAGAAACTTAATATATTTCTACCACAACTGAAAGCCAATTCTAAAGCTTCTTACCACTTCTGTT
>VZTM01033847.1:0-14782 GCA_013400555.1 Jacana jacana | reverse complement strand
ATACTGAGCTGTTGCCATTGGAAGCACAGTCTAGACAACGATAAAATTAGAAGCGAGCATTGTTCTTTTTGAAAATCACAAAGCAGCATCTCATCTGATCTAATCTAGTTTTCTCATCTCAGCAAAGACTTTCCCTGTCTTGTCTAAATTATCCAGTGACATTATAAGATGGTGGAGAGGATCCTCTTCTCTTAAATTGCACAGGAATCTGACAAATGCAGCCCCAAAAGAAGATATGATGAAATATAAACACCTACCAGCTATCATGAAAAAAAAGAAAAAAATCTTGACAGCTACAGTATTCATCACTGTCATAAAAAATCCTTCCCTTTTCCATAGCAATACAGAAAACATGTCAGATTTAGCAACAATAATGATGAGCTGAGCTGACTCTGGGGGAAAATATAAAACATGGAATGCTATTGTAATTTAGAAACAAATGATAAACAGTGTATCATCGCATGACTACATTTTACTTTGAAATGTTTTTTATTCACCTTCTTAATGGCCTTGACCTCAACATTTTTTATAGACTCCTTTTAAAAAAGAGGATTAAATTACAGTTTTTCCTGATGCTGGATAATGGTAAATTACTCAATACATCCTTAGGTAACTTATTCACATGGCTAAGTTAACTAGTGATACCGCTAGGAATCTGTTCCTGAGTTTCATTCCAAGTGTATCTGTTGTCATGTTATGACTGCCAGAACATTTCACGCCTGATTTTTCAACTAGACTGAAAAGCCATCAACCACTAGAATATTATTCCCATTATGTGTGTTACAATTAACTAAAATGTATTTTCACTTGAACACGCAAATAAGTTTAGTTTATTAAATCTTTCACTGCACGTCAATTAGCTTCATCTCAATCCCTCCTAATCACTTTCTGTGATATTAGAAGGAAAGCAAAAACAGGCCCAGCATTACCCTGTAAGGACAGAGGCTGTGACTGCCCGAGCTATACATGTAGTAAACCTTCCATAGCTCATACCCTGTATCTTATATGACTGTGATAACTCAAGTCTAGCAATAGCATTCAATTTTGTCAGCTATGTTTCTCTAAACTCAGCTGTGTATTATTAAGATAAACTTAGCAGCATACATATACAATGACTATTACTGGCATAGTGCTATAATCATGAGAAATGCTCCCAAATCCTTGACTTATCCCAACCCACAAAGGCTTGAGATGCCTCTCTGCTGATCCTTGCAATCCACACTCATAGCACCAGGGGTTTGACAGTGTTTTGTTTATCCTATGGCCTTCTAAATGTTAAATCAGCAATTTGCTAAATATATTTATGATAAATCAGCGGTTCAGTTAGTACTTAATAGTTAAACACTAAGTCAGCAATTCAGTTGCTCTCTGTCTTGCCACAGAAATGCTAAATATATTTATACTGGGTTGACAACTCATTATGAACCCCAGCCTGATGGTTCCCTTTCCCATATCACAGGTTCATGACCTCTGCTGCATTTTTTTGTCTTCTTACAAGGCCAACCCAATTTTAGCACTCTTACAGTTTGAAAGTCCCCAATGTCATTTCCATGTGTCCTTACACCAACATTCTCTGATAACATATTCACCTCCCTCCTTCTAGCATTGCATCTGGAATTCCAGTTCACCTGCCTTTTACCACTAACAGCTATTTGAAAATGTCTAAACATAATTTTCAGTGATCCTTCCTAGCTTTCATACTCCCAAACTGCAAAATCTGTATGCTCTTCTTTAAGTGCTTTATAAAATATTCTATATGCAGAGATTGGAAATCAAGTGCTTTGGTGTTTAGCAGACTGAATATTAAAGTAAACATTCTTCAGTACTCCAATTATCATCATCTCAGTTTTACTGACAGTATTCATCTGCACTCACTGCAGTAGTTTAACCAACAGTATGTGCTTTCTATTTTTCCAGATACTTGACCTTCAAAATGTTCATGCTTTCCAAGTGTAATGCCTTTGGCATTTGTGACCAAAAGCCAGGAGAACGGGTTCTCTTAAGTCCTCACACTGCATCACTCCACCACGTGTTATTGTCACACTTCCACTACGCTGGCTTATTCTGACCTACAATAGGCCATGGTCATATAAGAAACTTGTCTGCAGATCTGGCGACAGTTTGCAATGTAACTAAAACCACTTTAGCCACTATAATGTTCTTTGCAGCTAATGCCAGGTCACCTTTTACTCTCTCTTGGGGTAGTCCCAAGTGCCCTGATCATGATTTTTCCTAATGACTTCCAAGGCTTAGGATGCTTTCAGACATCCTTCATTTCATCATGTAAAGTGCCACTATCCTTTCTCTCAATATGAGGCACTTCTGCTTCTATTAATAAACTTAGATATAACAGAGAGTAGGTTTCATTACATTTTAAAATCAGAATCACAGGCTAATTTAGATTTGACTGAACTATTGAAGGTTATCCGGTTCTAACCTCTGCTCAGCTTTATTTACAGCAGAGGAATGAGTTCAATTTAGCTACATTTACAGTACAAATACTTAGGATCTTGCATACTGCATGCCACGTGTGGGTTTTGATAGTGTGCGAATTCTTTGAGGATCTTAAATCAAGTGACAATATTAGTACTGTATGCTCCTACTGCTCTAAACATGTATTTTTCTCATCTGCAGGAAACATTAAAAAAACATGCTGTTCCATAAAGTTTCCATAAAGCCTAGCTCCACTTCAAACAGGGACAGTATCTAGTAATTAACATCTGTGGAACAATTTAGGAACAGAATAAAATTAACCCAATTCAGTTCCCCGTCCCCCTGATTGCAGGAGAGGTCATCCTTACCTGCGTTAAAGAAATGTCAGAAATGACAGACATAACAAACGCTTGTCCCAGAATTCCCCATATTAACCCATTAGGAAATTTGTGGTAGAATACAATTTCTTGCTGAACAATTCTACCACCAGGCCTACACTATTTCTTTTAAGTGTTAGCAATATGCAATTCTAGCCTCCATTTGTCACCAATCTTAACATGCATTATTTTAAAAGTAATTTGCAGGTTAAGATATTGTAAATGAGGAGTACTGAAAACCTTTCTCCCGTAAGATCATCTTTTGATGACATTTTCCAGTTGAAAAAGAGGTTGTTGGTCAGATACCATTTCTCTGAACTCTCAAGATCCCAGATTACCTATCTTTCACATACCTGAATGTGCACATACACAATGTTTGTGCTTTTAGATAGACCACTTCCTCTTAACCTGTCACTGGGCACCACTGGGCACCTCTTTCTCTTGACACCCACCCTTTAAGTATTTCTACAAATTCAGTCAATGCTTAAAGAGTGGGTATCAAGAGGAAGGGACCGGTCTTTTTCAATGGTGCCCAGTGAGAGAACAAGAGGAAATGGGCACACATTTGTACATAAGAACTTCCATCTAAACATGAGAATTTCTTCACTTTGAAGGTGGCAGAGCACTGGAACTGGCTGCCCAGAGAGGTGGTGGAGTCTCCATCTCTGGAGATGTTTAAAAGCTACCTGAGTAAGTTCCTGTGTAACTCGCTCTAGTGAGGACCTGCTTTGGCAGAAGGTGTGGACTAGATGATCTGCAGAGGTCCCTTCTAACCCTGCATCATTCTACGATTCTGTTTGGATAGAGCACTCAAGAGCTGCGTATCTCCAAGGTTTCCCAAGCAACTTCCATACAGCTTCAATATTCTCAGCAGGAGAGATCCAGACAGATTATATTCCTAAAACAACTATTGTTGCTTAAGACACAGAAATATAGCAGCAGAAGAAATATGAAGTTTTTGAGTCTATCCTGCTCAAAAACATGGCTCTAAATTAAATGCCTGTTTTAATGAGGACACAAAGTGTCTCACAAGAAGAAATTAAAACGGTATAGTTACAGAGATATAAGGAAACTAACATCCAATTTTAAGACAATTATTTCCATTATGGTAATGCTATTTCAGAGATTACATAACAGTATACAAAGTACTTATGTTGTATCTTTAATTTCTCCTGCTTTTCTAAAAAAAGTAAAACATATGTATCACACACCCTGTTTACCCATCATCATTCCTCAGTCCTGCATTCTCCCTGCAATAGCTTTTCAACGCACTGGACCGTTTCAACTAAATTTGATGAGGTTAAGCTTTCACAAATTTAACTTTCACCTCTGTGAACTCCAGTGACTGAATAGAGAACTGCGACCAATTAGTGCCCTGACAGAAGAGAGCATGGAGAATTCAAATTTTAGCTGTTCTGCTCATTTCACTCGTCAGCCAAAGGGCAGTCATCAGATGATCAGTCAACCATGAGCAGCTCCAAAGCTACCATGGCATGTGCCGCTCTTTGCCAGCCAAGAGCACAACGAAATGCAGTTAGGAGACTAATGGGAGACCAGACAGCGTTTTGGGGGAGGTTGCCAGACATAAAACTGTGAGCAACTGGTCATTGAGACTTATGCAAGGACTTTTGCCTTGTTTGTTTTTTAAATAAATAAATATATATATCAGAAATGTGGTTTTAACATGTAAAAAAGCATATACAAAATATCACATTCACATTTACATTTTCTTCCTGCTCCCCCCACACACTTAAAGAAAATCTATAGGTTCAGTCACTTCTTTAAGGAAGATTAAATGCAGTGAATTTTCACTCTCTAGAGCTCATTTGGCTGAGCATGCTAGTAAAGTTCAGCAGACAAAATATGCAAAATAATAACAACATACTTTCATATGTAACTCTCAATTAAAAGTGATCAACTTCCTACAAGACTTCCCTTTTTATTTATTCTGGTGAGGGTTTTTTTGTCCTGACCTTTTAGTAAAATCCACCACTATTCCATGACCCTTTTCCATTCCATCTTTCAACTTTATGTGACAACCAGTTGTCTCCATCCTCTGCTGTACTGCCATAACATTCTCGTGATCTTCTGCAGTTCCCAGAAGAGGCTAATTTCGGTATGGCTTTTGTCGAACACATACTTAAAGCTGTTCTGCACGTGATCTGCAACCAGTACTAAAGGAACAATGACTTGAATCCAACAGAGAAACTTAAAGTCAAAGAACATGGTCCTTCAATGCAACATTCCAAAAAGGATCTTGATTCCTATCCTACCTGCAGAGTGTACATTGGCACATGCTGACAAGTATACCAGTGCATGTAAGACTGAAAGCAAGACAGATTTTAGATGACCAACTAAGCTTTAATACAGATTTTTGGGTTGATTGATCATCTGATACTTCTTGATTCAGGCAAAGATGTTTCTCTATAAAACATTAAATGAGATAGGACTGTGTTATAAATCTCTGTATCTAATAATTAGAATAATCTGACCCAAATTTCTCATCTCTGATTCTTGCTTTGTTGCAGTGAAAGGAAACGGAACATGTTACATTTTGTTACATGTTTTGTTTTAAAATTTACAACAATGTGGCTTAAAAATCTTCCTCAGATTTTTCTACCAAATTATACAAAACTTATGACTCAAAATATCCTTATTTCTGTTAAACCTTGAGTCTTTGTTACAGTTTTCCTTCATAAAACTATTGCCTTCATAGAAGTGTAATTTCAATGAACTCCACAGAAATCTGCTACAGAGTCAGCTGCTTAAATGTGACAGAATATTCTTAACAGGATCAACCACAACTGCATAGTTTGACAGAATCCAGGTAACTTCAGCAGAAGCATGTACACAGACCAGGCAGTACACTGGAGACATATCCACATGGCTTTACTTAATGAGCAGGAAAACTCCATCTCACAAAACTTCTTCAAAAGTTCTTCAAAATAATAAACATACAGAAATGGATAAAAAAGGGAGATGCAAGTTTCTACATGGTAGCTCTTCAGAATATTAAATAACCCTGAGATAAAACGAAAGCTAAGACAAAGACAGGTAACAAACTGGGAGTAAATAGTTTTCACAGTACAAGACACCAGTAAAGTTTCAGGATCTACATGAACACCCAGACTATGGAACACATTGATCAATGTGAGGGCTGACCTTGGCCAGCTGCCAGATGCCCACCCAGTCATCCAACAGAACATGGGGAGAAATTAAGATGAAAAGGTTTGTACCATTTAACGTGAAATGAGGTCAGCAAGATGTAGCTTGAATGCAAGAGGTGGTGCTTCGTACACATGCAATTAGCAAAGCTCAAGAGGAGCCAAAGTAAATTAATTAAGGAGATTACAGAATCACCGACTCTTCCCTACAATTTCAGCCACTAGAGCATGGCACTAGACCTTACAGACACCCCATCTCCCTCTGCCCAGCCCGTGTATGGGAGAATAGTCTAAGGATACACCATTCTGTGCCTGCTTTCTTCCCACCCATTTCCACAGACATTTGCTTTTGGTCGCTGTCAGAGACGGGATACTGGACCAGATCAACGCTAGGGCTGGACCGCACATGACCAATTCTGTATATTTTGTGTAAGGCTTGATAGTGGTCAAGTTCAGGTTCCAGTTTGGGTTTTTCACTATCCACTGATAGTAACAGTACCTTGCTGGTTAGTTTCCTAAGTTTGCTTTACCAACAGTAGGGGGGAGAAAATACACTTTTTCAGTTCATAGCTAAAAACTTTGCTAAGTTATCCTTTGCAGCTCTGCAAAGAAATGCAGACAATAGAAAGAAACAGAGTTTACCTGGCCATACCTACCCTCTATAGTGTATGTACAGCAGCACAGATTTCAAAGTGCAACTTGGCCCAAGAGATTCTTCAGAAAATTAAGTGTCTTTACTGTGGAAATATTATGGAACCTTGAAGCTATTTCCAACTACTACACAAATGTCAGTGTACAGCATCAGCTTCATATTGTATTTCAAGGACTAAAGAAGCTTTTGGTGTATTTTCCTTTGCAACTGTTTTGTTAGAAAGGTGTGCTATTTCAAAGCATTTGAACACTGCATTATGGAAAAAGATTTGAGGCAAAAAGAACACATATTAAAATCTTCTATTGTATACAGGACACACTATAGTTAAGGATACTCTGCCTTCATCAATTGTTTTCCCTTCGCTTTGTCTGTCCAGTCTTACACACATAATCATGCCTGAATTTCCTTATTTCACAGGAAATTATCTCCTATCTTACTATCTTCTACAGACGTGAATTAAGTTAGCATGGAAAGCACAGAAAGCAGTATCTGAGCTCTCTTTACCAAGTGTGCTAGCTATAGCTGTTATTTATTTAACTTTTTCAAAGGGTATATTTGTTCTTCAGACGTTTTCGTAAGTAATGAAGAAAAATTTAATAATAATTCCAGATGGTGATGACAGAATAAAAATTTAGCAGCATGTATTTCTCTTTCTTCAGGAGATTGTGTGATTTTCTAAAACAACATTTTAGAAGAAGCTTAACCACAGGTAATTCTTAACTTGAACATAAAATAAAAATACATGTGCTTTCTGCTAACGTCATAGAAACGCTGCACAGGTTTTTTTGACATTTTATAAGTTTACCAGTAGTCCTACTAAAGACAATGTCATTCAGGAATGAGTTGCAGTTTTATATATATACAAAGAAGGGCTACAGAAATGTACTGGAAATTATAAGGTAATAAACAAGGAAGTTGTCCATAAAAGTAGGTAACCCAGAGAAATATGCCTAATTTCCTGGAAACACTACTTGCCTTAATAGTAATTCTGCATATTGCTCTACCTATATTTTTCATTCCCTATAAGAATCCCTTAAAACCCACATCGTAATACTTAGGTAATCATAAAGACTTTACTGTGCATTTTTATTAACTCCTTTACGCTTCTCATATAGACATGACATTTCCAATGATTGAATCGGTATTTTGACTGCGGCCAGGTGAACTGATTAGGCCCATACTGATATGAATTCATCATGAGGGAAAACATTTGCTTCCTAAATATTGTTTCTCTCAGTCTCCTTTTTCTGTTTCTAATACATGACTACAAAGATTATACCTAATTTTTAAAAAATAATTATTTCAAAAATCTTGCAAGTGAAAGATATTACCTTATTCAACAATTCCCAAACTCTTGGGAAAAGTAAATAGAGTATTATTTTAATTCAGTTCCTGTAGTTAAAAATAGAAAACTGCATAGGTGTGCATAGGTGTGCATAGGAAGATCTTGCCAATTCATACACTGTTTTAATGGAATATTCCACAGTATATATTTCAGCAACGTGTTTCAGCAGACACTGCTCACAGTAACCACCAAGACACATTATTCAAAAAGAATAGTTAAATTCTGCACAGTTATTAATATCAGGCAATTCATTGTAGCTGGAGCAATGCTTGCATCTAAGACAGCTACATACCCTCTTTCTTCTCACTAAGGTAGCTCTGAACAGCTGAGGATCCAACTTGGGCTGCAAACATGCTAATAAATATTTGATTCAGCCTTATGCACCTTCGGATATAAATCCAGGAATTAACAGTGCAAATACTTTAAAGTAGCTAAACCTTAAAAAAAATAATCTCATTTTCCTTTCCATTAAATCCTCTATTTCACTGATACTAACAAACCCAAAGATGTGCAATTAGTAGCAAGAAAATAAACACAAGAAGTAGAAAGTTTCTGTTTCCATCTGGATGTTGAATAAGTGGTATCCACATTTACAATCACCTATATAAGCTTTCAGGACTAGTCAGCGTGGCTCCATTTTGCCACAAGTGGCCTTTTTTTCCATGACAAAAGTATCCCACATTTCAGCGCCTTTCCTAGCTACCTGTCTTGCTATAAAGAACTGCTAAACCAAACTACATACATATAAAAAGGCCAATCAGCAAAAGCAAACCACAAAATGTGAGGAAAGAGGAGATCATAACTTAAATAATGAAGTAGATTTCTTTACTTAAGAAGTCATTCTCTTTCATAATGCTCCACTCATAAAACCAGGATTTAAAACACTACTACTGACACTATTAGTCAATAAGGATAAAAACGTTATATCCAACACATTCCTTTTACTGTGACTCAGGTTTATGGAGAAACAAAAAGTATTAAATCTCTTCCATTAACTCTTTTGTCTATATATATATTAATACTGCTGAAAATGAAACCTGCAACTCTCGTGAACCAAGTCACATTTGCTACAGTTCAGCAAATCAAGACAGACATTGTATATGTTTTTGAAGACTCTATAATACCATGGCAAATAGAAGAATAAGCTTGCTAAGTGGGTGGCTTGGGGTAACTGCCTGAGGACAAGAGATCCATGGTGATCTGAGCATCAGGGCAGCGGGCATCAGTAATAAGGTACAAAATGTTACCCTGCAAGGAGTGATCAAAGCATCACTGCTCGAGAATGGTGTCATTCCGTGTGGCATCTCTGCCTAAAATCCCTTACCGTGGTACAATATACACTAGGTTTGCTTTAATACCTTCACGTGCATTTCATATAAGACTGGTTTAAAGTCTTGGAAAGACAATTTTGCCTTGCACTGTCAAGGTCCCTTTCTTTTTGAGGAACTGGAGTAACTGGGGGAACATTTCCCTTCATTACGTTCTGCTGCATTTTCTTGGAAAAGCGAAGTGCCAACAACAAAAATACCAGCATACAGTTACAATGGTTTTATCTGCATATTCTTGTTTTCTGCTTTTGGCCTCTTGCTTTCCATTTTATTATGCACATGCTCTCAGAGAACAACGTGATCCATCAGCACTGTTTCAAACGGGTGAAGTGACACTTGTAGTTACCTGAGATTAAATCAGAATAGCTTTTCATCCATTTGTTTGTTACCTCCTTGTCTTGTCAGCAGTGCAGTTAGACGTAAAGATTTATACTGAAATAAAAGTAAAAGTCACTTTTCAAGATGTTAAATTATGGGATGGCAGCTGATGAGAAACCATTAAACGCTACCTGTACTGTAGTATTCATCAGTTTCCAAATGTGTGCACTCAGTCACCATTCAACTACTTCTACAGTAAAACTTGCAATTCTTTCTTCATCACAGATCCAGCAGACATTTATGGGGTAAGATGCCTATCTCACTAAGAATGGAATGGAAACACAGGCTTCCTTCCCATATTGCAAGCTTCTACATGACTCTGCACTGTGACTTGCTGCCTGATCTCCCAGAGCCCAGGGCTCTTGCCTATGCCCTAGAAAAAAGTCACTAGCAATGACTCTCAGATTTAAGAATGCTGTAAATACCATTCACACTGAAACAGTGAAGAAAGAAACACTGTACAGCTTAACCATAGCCTACAACATGGCTGTTTCACCACCCTTGTGCTTGAGAGCACAAAACATGTTCATCATGAGTTTGCTAAAACTTTATTTAAACTTCGACAGACTACAAGTTGCTCATGAACATAGCCTTTCTCAAACAGTCATGTCCTATTCAACAGTTTTACTTTTTCAAGTCTATTTCAAAACTAGATTAATGAGCTAACCATGGAATTAGAAAAGAAGATTCCCATTTTGACACACACCAAGGATATTGTGTGCTGGCAGAATCTATGAGGAAAGCAGAATCAATTACCCAGTAGAGACATTCTCAAGCAGTACACAGAACACGCTAGAGCATCCCCAGGAAACCCAACAGTTGCCTTGGCACTAGCCTTTAAACACACACCTTTGAGGCATGACTGGTATTGAGCAGTCTCTGTGCTCTTACTAGTGCAGAAACAGCCACTGTAGCCACAAGTAGAAGTGCTAAACACACAGCTTGATGTAATTGTCCTGTTGGGAATCGGCTAGAAGAAAATGGCCACAACCTCCGTCTAAATGGCTTGCACAAATAAAACTTTTGCTGGGGCACAGGGCCTCTTGACAGGAGTTTGCTTGTGCTTGTGTAACTAAAGGCAGGCCCCAGGGTTGGAGTGACCTTGGATTTAAGATGCTCGAGGAGGAGTTCAAACGCAGCTGTAACCGCAGATAAGGAAGCTCTATGCAAATAAATTCCTCTGCTAAGAACCTATCAAATGTTACCGAGTCTGCATAACTATGTACAAGGCTATATAACTGTTGTGCTGTCAATAAACTTCGGAACTTACTGCTAGGTCATACTGGGTCATCTGTATGTTCCTACAAGCCGTTCAGGATCTGTACCCTGCGGGTTTGTCGCCCCGACCGCTGACGTTGTCCTGCCAGTCTTTGTAAACTGTTAAAACTGAGCAACAAATGTGCTTACAAACTATTCATGTGACATGAAGTCAAGCACATAAAAAGCACATAGATGAAGAAGAAAATTATTGGTACCAAGAATGTGAAAGTGTAACTGCAAGTTCCTGTATTTTCAGTAAGTCTGTCTGATAGTATACTGCAGTTCCCAACTCAGTAATTAGTGCCCTATAGATGTCTGTTTCACTGGAACAAAAAAAAAAAAGGAAAAGGTATAAACCATGCAAAAACTAAATGCAATTATCATTATTTCCATTTCTAGGGCAAGGCCTTTTCATAAATAATTATGTTGCATTGTAAAACTGGAGGCTTTAAACAGTTGCCCTTTCATTCATAATAATGAGTAGGATAATAAGCCACAAGCCAAACCATCACATGCTCATTAGACAGAGAAGGCTAATTAGGGCTTTAACCAGAAATGCCACTAAGCATCATGCTTACTGAGGTAACAAAAGCACTGATGGTATTGAGGCATACATTGTCTCCCAAATCCACTAATGGCATGATACTGGCAGATTTTCTTTATATAAACTCTGTGGTCTTCAAATGCAGTTCAAAGAATTTACTTATCTGTATCAGGCCTTCACATTATAGTCTGTTCCATCTACATACTCTGTGTCAAGAAACAGCCTCTTCTCACCCTGTTCTCAGCTAAATGAATGTTATCCAATCCAAGGTAGCACCTTCAGTAGTTTCACACTGAAACACCTCTGCCAATGGGGTAAAGAGACATCTCTACATGGGGGTCAGGAAGACCTTTCCCCTCAACCAGAGAAGGTCGAGGAATTGACTCGCTGACCAGATGCTGAAAAAGATGGCTAAGGGCAGCTGGTGGTATCAACTCCCATCTGCTCATAACATTTTCAGAAGGAATAGTTTCAGATGGAATGACCTTTCCCTGTACTTTATGCCAGAAGGAGCTGCCTGCAAATACCTGAAAGCCTATCTTTTCCCTATGTCCCTTGGAGAAGCTACTTTTTGTTCTAGCATCCCCAAAGAAACCCCAAATCACCACAAACCTGACCAGGTGGTGCGCTGAGAGCACCATTTGCCACACTGACAAAATTCTATCAGTCTCCCATTCCTTTGTCTTCCTTTGTCCACCTGCTGATTATTATCATCTTCAACAGAAAGGCTATATAATCTTTCCTTTTCCATTTCTAATTCTGTATAAAATATAGGCCATGCCCAGAGATCATGGGTCCTGCTCATATGCAAATGATTTGCATTAATAATAGTGAAGCTATGGCTGGCGTTAAATCTTTCTGTATATATTTTAACACTATTTGGTTTGTGAAGAAAAACATTTATACCTATGGCAATGAGTAAAGATTAAAAATTGTTCTAACACTTAATGATTGCTAAGGACAAGTACCCAAGAGCCACAAGTAAAACATTTCTAGCTTCAGTTTAACCTTAAAGACAGAGGAATTTTTTTACTGTTTGCTGTTTTAAGAACTGAAATGCTTATCAAGAAAAAATCTTTTTATTTTTAGGAGTTTATTCTCCAAACTTGTTCATTTTCCAACTATGGCCTGTATTCAGTTTATGACTGCAAGCTTCATTTGCAGCCATTCTTAGAAATAGAAAACACTTACTGAAAAACAAAAAATATTAAATATGTATTTTGAGATAAATCCCCCATTACAACAACATTCTCAATAGATATTAATGAGCAGATTGTGAGTTCTATAGAAAAGAAAGTTGGAAATGACAAATCAATATCTTTGAAGGCTTTTTGAAGCCTTTTGTTTCAGCTTTACTTTTCATTCTGAATGATTCGGCTGACTTTGTTGACAAAAAGGCTAAACCAACTGCAACATATACTGACCAAAGGGCAGGGGGGAATAGAAATCTGAATCTCTGCCTGGTTGGGAGCATGGGAGGATCTCAACTATAAGGCAAAGAACTGGAAAGAGACAGTAAGCCATAATTTTCTTCTCCAAACAGCCAAAAATAATTATGTTTTCCATGAAGTGCAATAAAGGCTTTTATAATTATTCCACCTTTGTGTCCTGAGAGTGATTCACCAATGGAGAAAACGATCCCATGTGGTTCATTCCAGCAAAGGAAAGCATTAGCATGCATACTTGGCTTGTCAGGCTGCTTCTGGCGCCTTCTAAGAGAACTTTTATTGACAACAGCATGCTCTGCAAGAACAGTGGAGGTGAAATGGCTTTTGTCTCTCCTCAGCAAACAACTCCCAAGAAATTCTTTTCTTCCACAACTGAACAAAGGTTCCCGAGAAAGATGACATATTTTAATTCAATTTGTAGGTATATAAATCCCATGTCGTCTGCAGCAATGTTTACTGCAGCTCAGCAATTTGACCACATGTAGGTCCAGCATAAGTGCTGGAGCAAAGAAGGATCATCAGTAAACAGGAGCTAACAGAAAGAAAAAACACCAAAGACCCAAACAGGTTGATACCCTGTTTGTCACAGCTACGGCTGACAAGGGACATTCTCTTCCTATGCTATTTCCTAGAAATTGGCTGGGTTTCAGCAAGGGTTCTGAACAGACAATCATTTTGCAACAGGTTAGAAGCCCCAGTTTTTCAAAGACTGGGAATCCCTTTGTAGGATCTATCTGGAATGCTCACCATGGGTCATTTTTGTTACTGATTGATCGCTTGTTAAGAACATCTAATCCCTTCACATTTCTATTCATCTTTAGTCCTTGTTTGAAGAGAATTCTGTAGGTAGGTTCTTGTTCTTCTTTATATTGCCCAGAGCCCTGTTAGCACTGCTAGCAGGATTTAATTTCCAGCTTAAAGTGTTAGTGGGCATTCCAGACAGGCATGGGAAACCAGTAAACTCAACTGTAAGGTAGGAAAGGTTAAGGAAAAGAAAATTTGAGATCAGGTACTGTCTTGCAGATTCTTTGACAGGAAATAGACATTCTTGTGACTTTCAGACTACCTTAAGGGTAGTGCCTGAAGGTTCACAGGGACCAATTGTGTTAGCTTTGTCATTGTTCTGGGAACACAACAAAATTAAGGAGCAGCTCAGCATCTTCCCTGATGAATGAGAAAGCAATAGTAAAAATGATGAAACCTACAGTCGCAATTGCCACAAAGTAACAAATGCAAATCTATTTTACTTTTTCAAGAGATTCTTAGATTAAATAATGTCCACTAATGTCAGCCTGTTCAGATTAAATAATGTTGTCCACTAATGTCAGCCTGTTCACTCTGCTATGCTTCATAATCCAGGCAACTAGCACCAGTGTCATAACTCAAGTGCATTTCACATGCTGTTAGGCATAATAATGCATATGGGATGCTTCATTTAAGCAATCAGATACACCTATTACTAGTCATTTATTTTACCTTTTGTTATTGATTGCTTTTTATTTCCCTGGCTGAGACAAATTAATTCAGCTGACAACTTTCTTGCAAGATGATCAATTAGAAATCCTCAGCCAAGCAGCACATATTAGATGCTTTGTAATGGAACAACACTTTCAGTAAGAGGATTTGATACTTTCTAAACATTCCACCAAGTATTGCAGATTCAGATACAGGGTTGTGCTAAGTTTAAAGAAGTTAGAGCTGAAGACTGCGGTGCAATAAGTGACCCAAGTGCTATACAGATTGAGCTGAACTTTCTCCTCCTTCTGAATTTGCCCGATCAAACTTTATATCCAAATATCCTACCCCTGCAATCTGTAGTTATTAGGTTGAAAGCTGTCTATCAGGACAACTGG